>CM060689.1:138119545-138719545 GCA_030686995.1 Artemisia argyi
CGCACTTTCTTTGGGTTCCACCCTTACTTCTGTTCCATCCTCGTCGTCTTCATGTGATGCAGGTGGTACAGATTGTTCTCTGGATTGTTGATAGTGGATGCACCCGACATATGACAGGCAACCTCAAACTGTTAGTCAACTTTGTTTCAAAGTTTATCGGAACTGTCAGATTCGGGAATGATCATTACGCTTTAATCATGGGATACGGTGACTATGTCAGTGGGAACATCGAAATCAGTCGTTTTTATTTTGTGGAAGGCTTAGGTCACAACCTCTTTTCAGTCGGTCAATTTTGTGATGGGGATTTAGAAGTAGCATTTCGTGAGAAAACTTGCTTCGTTCGTGACTTACAAGGAAATGATCTAATGTCCGGCTCACGTGGTTCAAATCTTTATACAATATCGATGTCGGACATGATTGCAACATCTCCGATATGTCTTCTCTCCAAAGCAGAATCAACTAAATCCTGGTTATGGCATAGACGTCTTTCACACTTGAATTTCAAAACTATGACTGAACTTGCTCGTTATAAACTTGTTGATGGTTTTCCAAGATTCCGTTTTACCAAAGATCACTTATGTTCGGCCTGTGAACAAGGAAAAAGTACTCGCGCTCATTTTCCTTCTAAAACCGAGCACAGTACAAATCATGTTTTACAATTGCTTCATATGGATTTGTGTGGCCCGATGCGTGTTCAAAGTATCAACGGTAAACGCTACATACTCGTAATTGTTGATGACTACTCCAGATGGACTTGGGTTTATTTTCTTCGAAGTAAAGATCAAGCTCCTTCAATGATCATCACCTTTCTCACTAAAACTCAAGTTCAGTTACGTAACATGGTACGAATGGTAAGCACTGACAATGGAACAGAGTTCAAGAATTAGACACTTAGGTCATATTTTGAGAAAGTGGGAATTGAACATCAAACATCTATTGCAAGAAGTCCAGAACAGAATGGAGTTGTTGAAAGATGCAACAGGACGTTAGTGGAAGCTGCAAGAACCATGTTGATTAATGCTCAATTACCAGATTACTTATGGGCGGAAGCTGTTTCAACTGCATGTTACACCCAAAACCGTTCTATGATCACAAAACGCCATCGCAAAACACCTTATCAACTTGTTCACAAAAGAAAACCAAACATCGATTACTTTCATGTATTTGGAGCACTTTGTTATCCGAAAAATGATCGTGATGATTTAGGTAAGCTTAAAGCAAAGGCTGACATCGGAGTGTTCGTAGGATATTGTGAAAATTCCAAAGGCTTTCGGATATGGAATCGTCGAACAAGAGAAATTCAAGAAACTATTCATGCTAATTTTGATGAACTCACTCAAATGGCTTCTGAGCAAAACAGCTTAGGACCCGAAACAAACCGTCTTAACTTTCCGGACTCTTCAGTTGAAACATTACCTCTTAACCGTAAAGAATTGGAAACTCTGTTTGCTCCACTATTTGATGATACAATTGAATACCGTTCTTCTGTGGTCTCACCAATTTCCGCTGCACAACCTGATAATATTCAAGTATCTGACTCACCTCAACAAACAACTACAACTGTGGAGAAAAACGGTCCTCCAATTGCATCTCCTATAACAGCAGAACAAACCGCTTCCAACTCACGACAATCAGCTGAAGATCCTACACAACAATCAGTTCCACAACCCGCAGAGTATGATCCAAATGCATTCTTTAACCCGTTTGCACCGGCTCCAACATTTCCTGAAGTAGCTGAGTCGTCCACACGAAATTTGGATCCTGTTAACATGCGAGATACCTATCAACTACACCCTTCGACACACAAATGGACTTGAGATCATCCCTTAGTTCAAATTATTGGCCATCCAGATGCACCTATAATGACGAGACAATGACTTCACATAGATGGTGAAACTTGTATCTATGCACTCTCAGTCTGTCAAGAAGAACCTAAGAACATTAAAGAAGCAATGACTTATGACAACTGGATTGAATCTATGCAAGAGGAATTTCAGCAATTCAAAAGATTAGAAGTCTGGGAATTAGTTGAAAGACCTAACGGAGTCTTTGTCATTGGGCTAAAATGGATTTGGAAAAACAAACTGGATGCAGAGGGCACTGTTATACGTAACAAATCACGCTTGGTAGCTAAAGGATACTTCCAAGAAGAAGGAATTGATTTTGAGGAATCTTTTGCTCCAATTGCTAGACTTGAAGCTGTTCAGATCTTTCTGGCATATGCTGCTCATAGGAATATGGTTGTTTATCAAATGGATGTGAAAACAGCATTTCTGAATGGTGAACTCCGTGAAGTGGTCTATGTCAGCCAACCAGAAGGCTTCGTTGATCCTGAGCGTCCCAATCATGTTTATCGACTCAAAAAGGCTCTTTACAGACTCAAGCAAGCCCCAAGGGCGTGGTATGACAAACTATCTGCTTTCTTGCTGGCCAATAAATTTTCTAAAGGTTCAGTGGATCCAACATTATTTACAAAAACATACGGGGTGGACTTACTAATTGTTCAAATATATGTCGATGGCATTATTTTTGCTTCAACAAACAGAAGTCACTCAAATGATTTTGCAAATTTAATGAAAGAAAACTTTGAAATGTCCATAATGGGTGAACTTTCGTTCTTTTTAGGACTATAAGTTCATCAATCACCCCGTGGAATTTTTCTAAATCAGTCCAAATATGCTTTAGAAATTTTAAAGAAACATGGAATGATGAGCTGTGATACTTATAATACACCAATGGCTTTTGGCACAAAACTAGATGCTGACATACATGGGACTCCAGTTGACCCTACAAAATACCGAAGTATTATTGGGTCCCTCATGTATCTCACAGCTAGTAGACCTGATATAGTTTTTGGTTTCTTTATGTGTTCTCGTAATCAGTCTAAACCGACTGAAAGGCACCTCAATGAGGCAAAAAGAATCATTCGATACATAAAGGGAACCATTAACTTGGGAATCTGGTATCCGAAGGATTCTGGTTTTGAACTAATTTCTTTTTCAGACGCTGACCATGCAGGATGCTTAGACACACGCAAAAGTACATCTGGTAGATTACAGTTTCTCAGAGATAAACTTGTGTCTTGGCAATCTAAGAAGCAGGACTGCACATCATTGTCGCCAACAGAATCTGAATACGTAGCTATGTCTGCTTGTTGTGCTCAAGTCATATGGATGAGATCACAACTTAAGGACTATGGCTACCTATTCAATAAGATTCCGATCTACTGTGACTCCAAAAGTGCCATTGCCATTTCCTGCAACACCGTTCATCATTGCAAATCCAAACACATTGATCTCCGCTATCATTTCATCAAGGAGCATTTCGAAAAGGGTACAATTGAATTATATTTTGTGGGAACTGAATACCAGTTGGCAGACTTACTCACTAAAGCTTTACCTCCAACAAGGTTTGCTGATTTAGTCCACCAAATTGGTATGCGATGTTTGACTCCAGAAGATCTGAAAAAGTTTTTAAAACACAAATGATCGTCAAACATCCAAAATATCTTTGTAAATATTTTTTCCAAAAACAAAAATACAAAAATATAAAACCAACAAAAACACAAAAAGATTTTATTTTTTCTACTCTTTAAAAAAAAAAAAAAAAAAAAAAAAAAAAAAAAAAAAAAAAAGGTGCAAGTACACACCACTCTTTTCAACACTATTTTTTATAAAATGTCTAAAATTATTACCAAAACAAGTGTTGAGGGGGAGGTAAAGTAATTTAAAATTTTCAAAATGTTTACTTCGTACTTGCATTTTACCAAAAAAATTTATGTTTATTATAATCAAAAGTGATGCTTAAAAAGTTTTTCGGGTTACTCTCCTTGACTAATTGAAACCAATATTTTCAAATTTAAAAGGACATCGGTCTAAGGTCAAGGGGGAGTAAATTTATCCAAAGTTGTTCTTTTATAATGCTTGGTGGAGTTAAGTATTGTTATCATGTGAGTTAGTTAGGCATTATGTTTGAAAAATACTTTAAGGTTAAGGGACCAAAAATGTCAAATTGTAAAACATGCTTTAACCTTGGTCAAAACACATTGACCCATTGCATTAACCACACTTGCAAAAACATTTACTTCTTTACCAAACTAATCAACGATCCTCAATCAACCTGCTAATCCATTCATTGTTCTTCAAATCTGTAAGTGCCAAAATGTTTTGATCATGTTTCTAAACAAGGGTTTTTAATTTCATCATAATCCAACGGCTTGTTTATCTTTAATCATTAATATAGGCTTTAGGGTTTTGCGTAAAATTAGACCCAGAGATTTGATGTGATTATGATTAAATTGGTGTATGGGAATTGTTCCTAAGACTATACTAAACATGTTTTTGTACTCTAATCTAGCCCAGTAACATCAATTGATCAAAAAAGTAATTAGGGTTCATTCGTTATAATTGGGTATTCCAAATTGATAGTGATTAGATACAAATTGATGATTGGGATAGTGTTTGTATGTGATTAGGAACACGGTTTAGTGGTTGAATTGTTTCAGAAACATGTGTGGATCTTGAATCGATGAGTTAGGGTTCTTGCTCACTAGCAGTTTTGATTATACGTTTGTGTGGTTAGAAATTGTTATAAATTGGTATAAATGTTCCTGAGTGTGCATTAATCACTCGCCTAACTTCTTTTTCCACCCAGATTCATGTTTTCATGTGTTTTGATTTGATGTTCTTGCGTTTCTATGCATAAGTTTGCTTGTAGCATGTTTACGCAAAATTTTGTGTATTAAAGTGTTTTGGGATGTTTTTGGATAGAGTTTTGATCGGTGGTGTTGTTTAAAACTTTCAGGAATCAAAAGAAACAAAATTTTCGAAGGTGATTTTTCATTCAGACGATCCTACGCAAAAGATGAACTCATCTTACGCGTAAGATGAAATCTTACGCGTAAGATTCGACCGTTTTGAAAAACATGTCTTGGATAAGACAATGTTTACACAAAAGAATTTTTCTTACGCATAAGTAATAATCTTACGCATAAGTCAAAACTTACACATAAGTTATATCTTACGCATAAGGTTCAAACCTTTGCATAAGCTCCAGTCTTACGCATAAGATTTATTCCGACGCATAAGATTTAGCCTACGCAAAAGTTTGAACTTACGCGTAAAATATAAGTTAAGCGTAGTTTTTGAACTTACGCCTAAAATGATTCCTTACGCATAAGAAATGTTATGCGTAGGATTTCAAATCTTACGCGTAACATTGTCTGATTTCTTGAAATTTGTCTAAGTGTTGTAAATTTTCAAATGTGTAAACTCTTGTATTTGTTAACACATATTGTGACTTGATTGTTATCAGTTTCTACTAAGTTTTAAACATCAAATATACAAGTTTATCATACAACAACATTTTGAACACAAAACACCCGCTGATCAATCCAATCATGCATTAACATGTAAATTAATAATAAGCTAACAAATGATATTATTGCAATGTCTATGTTTGTGTATGATCATTCAGATGGCCCAACAAGCTAACATCCCACAAGCACCTGTACCTGAACCAAAGCTCACATGGGAAGAAACATTTCCCGACAACTACTCCAGAAAGATTGGAAAGAACAACTTACGGGTAAACTTCAACAAATTCACATGCAATGAATCATCTTGCATTGTCGCTGTGGATGCCTTAGTCTATCACCCATACAAAATCCCGCTCACCAAATTAGCTTTAGTAGCTTGTTTCTACATTCACCAATTCTGGCATACAATTCAACTGGACCTTGGTGAAGAATTTTTCACATGCATGCTACATAAGAGACAAGTCACGGTGGACAAAGATACCCTTTGTGGCGTTCTAGGTTTACCCGAACTTGGTCCAGATGAACAGTACGACCCAGTTCCTAATGAAGAAGAGTTGATTGAATGGTTACGGGATATTGGATATGATGAGTCAGACGAAGTAGTGACTAGACACTCAAAGGTTAACACAAGGAATCTTCCACAACCATGGAGAACCATGTACATCCTTATAGCCAAGTCCATGTCTTGCAGAGATACAGGTCACAAACACCCCAAACTCCAACATCTCAAACTTATCTGGGCTATGGCAAATGTCAAGAAGGTGGACTATGCTAGCATTATCTGGGAAGACATAGTGTGGCACATTCAGCATAAGTCTGCAAACATTCCATTTGTTCGCTACACCAAGCTACTCATTGAAAGCTTCCTTCGTGAGTATGACGACATTCCTCAAAGACTAGATGATGAAGACAAGAACACATTCAGAAATGAGTCTAAGCAGATAAAGAGACTTGATACTAGTACACGTAAGCAAGGAAAGATACTTCCCGAATGCCTCCTGAATGATAAGGTAAAGAAATGCTCAAACTACAAGTACTATGTTCAAGCTCTCAAAGAAGAGAAAGTAGGGTTCTTGGACGAAATCCCTCTACCTTCGTTCATGCAGAAAAAGGGGAAGAAAGGTAGTAAGTCTGGCAGTTCCGAAAGCTCTACAAAATCTGCTAAGAAGCCTTACAAGAGATCTCTTAAGATCATAATACCGGTCAAGAAACCAATCCCTGAACCAGTTCCTGAACCCACACCACCATCTTCTCCAAAACCATCCGACTCAGAAACCGAATCTGATAGTGGTCTAGTTTATAGGGAAGCTTATAACAAACCAGATGATAATCTTGATGATCTGGACATGACTCTAGAAGATTGGGACAAAAACATTGATGAATTTGTTGATCAAATTGAAAAAGAAACAACATTCATTCAAAGACCTTTAACTGAAGAGGATGCGAAGTTGGAAGAAGAACGGTTAAGGGGTGATAAGATGAAGGAACCTATGACTGCAGAACAAGAACAACAAGAAGAGGCTCACGCTAATCTTGGTCTATCTGTGGAAGAAGAAAATGAACGAGCACTCAAGTTTGGTCTCCTCCACAGCAGAATCGACTCCTTCCAAGCTGATCAACCACTGCCACCTCTGTTTACTCAAACAACCGAGGCTGGAGGATATGGTAGTATTCCTAAAGAAGGCGGGTCTAGCAGTATCCCTGAGTCCACTCCAGTAGATCAAACTCAGGAAACGGGTACCACTGCTGATATGATAGTCTACGAATCTCCCACTATTACACCTGAAGACGTAGAGATGCATAATGCTTCAGAGAAGGGAGACGATGATGTGGAAGACCATATGGATACAGATATTCCACACCTAATGTCTATGGAAGAGATGGAGGCTAGAGAAAAGGCTCAAGAGGAAGAGCTCAAAAGAAAACAAGAAGCTGGAGAGGCAAGGCTTGAGGCAATAGAACAGGCTAAACTAGAAGAAGCCATAAGGATGGAAGAAAGCAGGAAGGCTGAAGAAGCAGCTAAACTTGCCGAAGAATTAAGGCTTCAAGAAGAAACAAAGAAAAGAATAGAAGAAGAAGCCAAGATAGCAGAAGAGTTAAGGCTAAAGGCAGAAGCTAACAAATTGGCAGAAGAGCAAAGATTAAGGGATGAAGCTGCTAAAGTTACAGAAGAGAAAGAAGTGCCAAAGGATAAACCCGAATCACCAAAAAGAGATGATAAATACACAACCACCAACTTTGAAGCTTCACAATCATCACCTCCTGCATCACAACCAACACATGACGAATCAGTCAAGAAACCATCTAGAATTGAAGCCACAGCTGCATCTAAGTTGATTAAAAGGGCTGTAAAGAGAGTTCGTGAAAAGAAGAAAAGCAAGTTAGAAAGTCAAGTTGAATCACTGGCAAGTCAAGTTGCTGAATTGACTAAGCAAATGACGAATGTTCAGGAAATGCATGAAAAAGTTGACACCTTCTTAGCCAAAGATGTACAAGAAGATATGGAAGCTACATTGGTTGCTCAAGCAACTCAGTACATGGAACAACACCTGGTTACAGAGTTGAAAGAATTGCTAAAACCGATGAAGGATGAACTTACAAAAATTGCTGAACAAGCTGTCAAGAAAGTGATTAGAACTACTTCTTTCACTCTCCGAGATGACAAGACTCCTCTACCACAACCAGAAATGACAGCAAATGAGTTAGAGGCTCAGATCTTCAATATATTGGCAAGTAAAAGAAACATGACACCTGATGAAATTAAGGTTTGGGAAGCTTTACAAGCCAAGATGTCCAAAGAATCTTGCAGCACTGAGGCCGATAAACTGAAACGTCAAAGAGATGATGAAGACAAGGATCCTAACTCGCAGGCTAAGAAGCAAAAGCAAGCCGAAGGACCCTCATCTCAACACAAACAACTTGTCATACCTCCAACAACCACAACATCTACTCAACAACCAAAGGCATCAGGTTCAGGTCCTAAAGCCCATGATCACTTTGAGTACACCGGCGGAGATGATTTCCCTCAGCCAGACGAAATACCAGAACCTTCATCAACTAAGAAGAAAGAAAGGAAAAGAAAACATCATCAGCACAAACCGGAAACCTCTTCGAAAAGCACCGAACCTAAGAAACCGAAAAACATTCTCAATTGGCTGGACGAAGACAAAACGGCTGAGTACTCTTGGTTTGATGAAATGGTTAAAGCTCAACCACCTCTGGCAGAAAATCAATCACCACGAGATGGCCACACAATGGAATATGCACAACTTCTGCAGAGGGACTATGGTTTAAAGAACATGAGCAAGAAAGAGCTAAGAAGGGTAAAGAATGCTGCATTCAACCTGTTGAAAGACCGCTCGGCCAACTCTGTTGAACTCGAATATCACCTGGAAAACATTGCCCGTGCAATGTCTAACGACATTGACTGGCTAAACCCCGAGTCCAACATCGACCACTACTCAAAGAACAAAGGGCCGTACTACACTGACTGGACCAAACCTCTTCCCTTGGTTGGAAAGCCGAAACAAGAGAAAATTCCCAACAAATTCTTCTTCAACAATGACTTGGAATTTCTACAACACGGTAGCAAGATTGAAACGAAGTAGCCACCTCACTTACCTTCTCAATCCTTGCAGCTATATACCTCAACAACGCCATCGAAGAAGAAGCCTCAGACTTAATCATCGACAAAGTTGTTGCCTATGACCGGAACGAACTCTATGGAATACACCATCGGCCAGAAAACCGGGCATAGTATTATCGAAGCAGCAGACTCAATCAGACTATGGTTAACGTGACAAGTGAGTTAAAGATTGTCTCCATTCAGTTTATCTCAACAGTCACTCACTTTGGGTACTCCTTTCTCAACAAAATCGTACTCAAAAGACTTGATGAACAAGAGTACATGATTTACGAGTCAGACTTTCCACGATTACTTCTTAATGACATCGAAGATATGTATCTGCTCAAAGTCCAAGGAAAGCTGTGCAACCTACCTAAGGATATGCAGCTTGCCTTCATCACAGCTCTACTCATTTTCATCCGACACATCGTCATCAAAGGGCGAGTAGAAGATCTTCAACTTGGAGTGGAAAGTTACCAGAAGAAGCTGAATCTCACAAAACCTAACCTTTACAACATCCCCAACCTTCAACATGAATCTCAATACACCTTGATCAAGCATCCGGCATTTGGGTTCACCTACCGCAGTGTCAACCGACAAAACTGCTTCATGGCTTGTGATGAAATCTACAAGTTCTGTGATGAAACTCTCAAGTTCGTCAGAGATGGAATCAAAAGCCGATTAGATGATGTTGCACTGTACAAATCCAAAAGGTGGAATACCGATGAGGCCAGACAAGCTCGCAGATTCATCACAAGGATTGGGAACCGGTTAAAGCGTAGGGATTAGATAAGGAGATTGGAAAGCTATGTGGGAGGCAGACCAGGATTTCTAGTGTTGACGTTTCAGAGACCTGAATGGTAGAAGTTTGTAAGTTCTTGATTTGATTTGTCAATAATTATATTCATTATGGTTTGTGCATACATTACAGTGTACAACCCGAACTTGAAAAGAAAGGACCCTGAGGTACGCATCAGTGCCTCAATCCTAATATAAAGAGCAAAGGCTTCTTACTTTTGAGTAGAATTAATCAAATATTTTATGATATTCATAATTCTGCTCAAAAGGACAAGTATTTCACCTCAATAAGACTTAATCACTTGTTGAGGGGGAGCACTTGTCAAACTAAACTACTTTGTTCTAAATAAAAAATTCTTGGTGAATCTCCCCATAAGACTCAAAAAGGCATATTTTAATCTAAAAAATTATCAAAACATCATTTTATATGCTATTTTTGAGGGGGAGAAAATGAAAAGGTTATTAAAATATAAATGGTCAAAAAAGCTAAAAGTTGTATCTTGTGCGAGCCAGACTCAGAATTTACCCAGGAATTGACGAAACAATAAAAGTTAGTAATCTCGAAAAGACTTATCCTCGACGGGTAATGGCATCAAGTTAGTTACTAGAGCTAGTTGTCACCTAAAAGCTGACAATGGAACTCTTTAACTAGCCACGTAAGAGTATCTCGAAAAGGATTTGTCTTAGTAGAAATTTACCGTCTCGAGAAACTTTCTGTGGACTTGACCAGGCCGGGTAATAACTTCAAGCTAGTCTAACTAGTGATGTAAGCGTGTCTCGAATCGGTCTTGTTCACTGAAAGTGGATCAATTCAAAAATGCTTGCTCCTCCTGCATGTGCAAAATTATTAAAATACTTATGAGCATATGTGAAGGGGAAGCCCTTCAAAAGTGTACACAAAACTCTCAAAGTGTTAACCAAAATATTTGATTATTAAAAACCCTTTGAGAGATTTTAAATCAAAGGTTTCTTGGCTACTATCGGTTAATCAAGGAGTTATAAGGTGATTAAGATAGGAAAAACCGTCCTATGATCCGCCAGAGCCGGAGGGATCTACTTAAGGACATCACCAATAGTTAGAATTAGAAGTCCTTAGGTTTGATCCGAAAAAAAAAGGAGAAAAGAATGAAAGGGAAAGAAGGAGTTGAAGAATTAAAAAGAAAAGTAAAGAAAAGGGTGAAAAGAAATAGCCCTCCATATGTTCAACCTTAGGGCAGGCACCGGGTTCAACTCGTATGCTACTGGTTGTTGCTAAGGCAACACCGGTATTGAAGATAAAGTCGTTATGGACCCAGTGACGCAATGCACTAAACCTTCTTAACCACTCAAGTTCTCTTAAAAGAGCTTGTTTTATTCTCACGGGGAACCAGTGTAATCTATCGACTCATCTCTTAGAGATGGTGGATATTGAAGCAAGAGACCCCTCCCTAGTCTCCGCATAGGAAACCTAAGTGTGTACTTATTGAGTCTAGAGCCATGAGATACATCAAAGATCTCTTAGGAACACTTAGTACTTCTACAACTGGTGTTCTACATCAATGGACACCAGCTGTAAATTATCGAGTCCTTCGCAGATCTTGGCAATCTTCCGAGAACGTTTATGAGAGAATTACTAATGTATTTCTCAATGATTGAACGGAAATTCCTTCCAGGGTCAACATCAAACAGCCCTGACAGTAGGTCACTTCGGTAACCCCACAAGGGTTACGCTTAGTGTTCGCGGTGGTTCCATAGCGGTCTACAGTCGTGGAGTGATCCCCAGCGACTCACCCAGTCATTGAGCTACTTAGTAGGTATCGTAAGCTACTTCGGGAGTATCTGACATGGGAACGGCCTTGATAAGGATTAGAAGGAGTCTTCACACTATGCTGTTGACAAGCTCTAATTCCTTATCTATAAGTACCGGTTGATTATTGCATACTGTTTACCTGCAGATACAAATCACCTCCATGATGGTAGATTCCAGCATGCTCATGCATACATCTTAAAGTCAAAGAAAGCTCCCCCAACGATCTAAGCACCACAAAGTTCAAAGACAGATTCTACACCAATAAGAAGAATCTCCAAAGTTTAAAGACTAAGATCAAGATGAATGAAAAGGAACTTCGTGCACTTGAAAGACACAGTCCAAAGATGTATGAGCATGTTGGAATGTCGTACGACCACCACAGACACAGGAGTGATGAACGGCAGACTACTTCATAACACAATCACAATATCATCACCAAAGAACAAAGACTTAGAGCAAAGTACATTCATTTTACAATTTGAAGACGTCAAAAGTCATACTAGTCACAAGTCAAAGACAAAGATGAAGATGTCCAGCAACCGTGATGACCGACCCTTAGGGGAGATTGTTGGGAACATACTTTAGTATTTAGTCAAGTCTCGGTCATTACATTTTGTACTAGGTTGCTTTAGTAATATTAATGGTTATGTTTATGTTAATGGGCAAGTTGTAAAAGCCTATAAGGCTTGAGAAGCCCATGTTAGATACATGAAAGGGACTAGGGAATGTTGCCCTAGCTTCCCTCCTATGAATACTAAGCTTATGTAAACATAACACTTGTTGGTTATTTTGATATTCTAATGAAACTCTTGCTTTTATAATTCTCTCATATCTTGTAATCAACCAATCCTTATATCTATCTCATTCTTTACTTGTGTGATATCAATATGGGCACCTAACAAACTCTATATAAAAGTAAATTCTAGAAAGCAAGTACAGATATAATGCTTGCAAAATAAATGTTTGCAGATTCCTGGAGTTTAAAAATTTTAGATTTTACGAAACTTTACAATTCCAGCAGAAAAACAAAACATGGAAATTTTTTCAGAAAATAACACCTGACGTCGTCAGGTTTTGACTCCTGACGCTGTCAGAAATGACCTGACAGAATTTTTTATTCCTAGGTTGATTGGAAAAACTCCTAGGAACTCAATCATCTTTCTAAATTCGGTGTCCCTAGCCAAGAGTTGTTCTACCGAATGTGTTCAGTTCACAAATTCCTCTTCTAGGTAAAATGGGCATTGGGGTCCTATGAAATCTCTATTGATCCAAGGTCCGTATCTAGATGGTCTCCTATTTACATCTACCCAATGAGGTGTTGGTTCCTCATTAGTATCGTAGGCATGTTTCTTAACATCATAGACCGACCAAGTTTCACCTTCTCCTACCGCTATTTTAGATTCCTTACAATCAATCATTGCACTTGCGGTAGCTAAAGATCCTCTACCTATTAACAAAGGGCATGTAGTGTCACTAATCATATCAAGTACATGGAAATCAGCTAAAATAGTTAGTCTCCCTATGTGCACTAATAAGTCCTTTATTACTTCAACCGGATATGCGACACTTCCATCCGCTAGGCCAATTATTACCTCCGTTTCATCTAATTTTCCTAACTTTAGAGTGGTGTAGAGGGATAACGGAAGTAAGTTGAGGCTTGATCCAAGATCGGCTAATGTGTCAAAAGCTTTGGAATTCCCGATCTTACATGGTAAAACAAATATGCCCGGATCATCTAATTTTTTAGGTAACTTATTTTGAACGAAAGCGGTCCCATTTTTACCTAGCTTAAGTTTCTTCTCTTATTTTTCCAAAAGAGCATTGTAGTAAAGAGCACGAGCTAAGACATCAATAACCGGACGTTAAAGATGGAGCTCCTTGAATTCTTCGTCAAGGTTTTGAGTAAGATGTGTTTAAATTATTTTGTTGACCGACTTTTTATTGGTTGTTTCATCTTGTTGGTCTTCTTTAAGAATTTGAGTTTGCTTGAAACACGTGCTCATTGCGTTGACCGAGTAATATTGAGGACAAGAACTAGGAGACGAAACTGATGAAATGGAGTTAACGATTAGTTTCGGGTTCTTGACGGTGTCACTTGGAAGGGCTCCCAAGTCTCGGTCATTTAGAACTTTCAACAAGGTGTCAATTTTACATGTCATCTCGCTTTGTTTCTTTTTGAAATCGGCTTTAAACTTTGTCAAACGCGCTTCTTGAGATGCCATAAAATTGGACATCAATCCTTCAAAATTATTGGCATTACAATAAGTGTTGGAAGGATTGTTGTTGAAAGTACGGTTCGAGGTGGGCCATTTGGTTGGAAACGATTAGGTGGATTGGAAGAATTGGTTTGAGAGGGGTTTTGGTTTTGTTTCCACCTAAAGTTTGGGAGATTTTCCAAGAAGGATTGTAAGAATCACCATAAGGGTTCGACTCGGGCTTGAAAGTGTAGGCATATCAGTTAAATAGTATCATTCTCAAAAACATTTTTCTTAATTTTTCTTTTTTCTATACCTTTTTAGAAAATCAAACTGAGTGTGTGTTTGGTATGCCGCCATTAATCACAATGGGAATTATTTTGATAGTAATGGTGGGCCCCTCGGTATGAAAGATCCACAACTTACCCTTTTGAGATATATGGAGTATGGAACGTTTCTATCATTCATTCCGACATTTGAAATATTTGCATCTTAAACAAATAAATAATTGGAACAAAAATTCATTCCCTCATTCTCATTCCGAGATACCAAACACACCCTGAGACACACAACTAAACTATATATTTTTTCACATAATTACAATAACTCTTTTTCATATATTTTTCAAGAGGTGAAGCTACAACAACTTGACCGGAGACATTAACATTGACCAAAAGCCCGTTGGTATTATTCGAGAGAAGTAACTATTGGATGACTATTAGTTGGCCCAAACCTAATTGTGGGTTTGTGTCCATTAAGTTGAGGGTTTGCATTGCTTGTTCATTAAGCCATATATTTGTTATAAACAAGTAAGGCGGCATGCTGGCCGCGTTGCGGCCTGGCGGTGTGTTTTTTCATTGTATTTTGTTCGTAAAACGACATGAAAATAGTATACTTGCAAACGGATATTACATTTTAACGGATTAGATAACAATCGGCTATTTAAATATATCGTATGTATGTCATCGAATAAGGAAAAAAAATTGGAGAGCGTTGTGATTTAATACATACCAAGTAAGGCATTATCTGTGAGTGCATATTTTATTTCTTTATTATGTTTGTTTGTTTGTTTGTCTCTTTTTATTTTTATTATTATTATTATTATTATTATTTTTTGCAACGTTTCGCTGATTTGTACCTTGTATTTTTATTTATTATTTTTTTTTCGGACGCGCGTTGTTGTTTACATTGGCATCATTGATCGCTGCATGACATTTCTTTAAGTTTACAACAGAATAGCAACATGTTGTTGCTGTTTATTTTTTTTAACTCATTTATATGGACGTTGCAACTTGTCGGCGAGTGTACATGCAAATTTGAAATAAATTATCATGAAAGAATTGGAAAATGGTTAAGAGTTCATAAAAGATTTTACAACAAAACAATGGCATAGATGTATACAAACTTATATACAATTGTATCTTTACAGCTTTTTCTAAAATCTCATTCTAATAATAGATTTAAGCAAATTAAGAATTAGATAGTACTGATTCGTATTAACAAATACGTTATGGTATTAGCATCTCATGTGGTTGCTCTTGTGTCACCTTTGTTCCGAAATCCTGGACATACATTAAGTGAAAGTCATTCCGTAAAAGAATTCCTGAAAATGAATCCAATGATGAAACGGTCAAAGATTGGTGGCAAAATAATGAGAGAAAACAACATTTTAGTGGTGAGTTGGGTAATAAAATTGATGGCACAGGTTTGTTGATAGGACCTTATTAAGTATAAGGTTGCAAAGAATAGGTGGTGTGAATCGAAATTTAAACGTCATTTATATCCTTTGTACATTAGGTCAGGCAGATAAAAACTAATAAGTTTGCGAAAATGTGTTTCAGCTAAGTAAATTGTATAGGTATAATCCTTCAAATGTTTATAAACGTTTTTGGCCGTTGATTGTTAAAAGCATTGGTTGAACCTACAGAGGTATCTGTAGAAAGAATATTATGTGAATAGGTTGTCGTGAACATAGTACATTTATCCATCTGTCGTTGTTTCATTACCACCAGCAATCTAATTATACTACTGGATTAGTATATGAAATTATGTTAAAAGTACCTGCCTTTCCACCATTGTTATGTATAGATAGAGTAAGATTGTGGCGCATCCCCTTTGTCTCCAAGGCATGAGGCAATTGCGTTCTAACCTGTCGAACAAAAGGAGCATAAGAAGTATCTCTTTATACTGCAAGGTACTGATCCTTGTAAATTATTTTCAAAACTGGTTGAAAAAATTTTGCAATTTTACCACCTGTTTTTATCATGTACAAAAGAGATATTATGTATGACCATTCGTATCTTAATGAACCAATAAGTAAACATATTCAAGAGTTACCTGACTGAACTTCCTCTGATTAGGAGTAGCTCATTCTATTGGAGCAATCATGACTGTGACCGGATTAATCACTTTTTAAGGCTCATTAAACAAACGGGTGATACAGTGCTCCTTCTTGTTATATCTACAACAGCATGAGGAATTTTGAAATCAGATATACGTTTAACATGTCCGCTGAAATCAAAAGTAAGACATTAAGGCTGATATTTTTCAAATGTACATTACCTCAAAAGGCCAGTAAGCATGGTAACAGATTCCCGCGAAACATTGGACCGCCACCCACATATGCGCCCACTGTTATGAATGAAAGAAATTGAATAAGTGTATGACAATGACATTGTAAACACGGGTGGAATCAGTTAAAAGAGCATCCATTGGAATAGCCATTGATTCAAGTACCTGGTCATACGGTAGGAGGCATAACAACCGAGGAAAAATTTACCAGCGGTTGCGCAATACCATCTGCAACACCATGAACCTGGTAAGTGTACACAAATAAGTATGATCACAAAGGTAAAAGAATGGCTACTCATGAATGGCACAACCTATGAGGGATTGCATACCTTTGGCAATACATGAGGAGAACCCTCATTGTAGACAGACCCTGAACCCGTGTTTATAGACGGCTGACCCAAAATGTCTAGACAATATCGCAATAATGGGTGCCTAAATATAGTATTCACCTTGAACTTCAACATCAAACAATCTTACATGACCACTTTCTGTAACACTGGTTAACTAAGGAACATAAGAACAACGCTGTCTATCATATGTGGTACTTACAGAAAATGTAACCGGGAAAAAAATTGTAAAAAAAAATACTAACGTGCACCTTCATTGGCAATTGAGTTTACATGGCAACTTTCTGAATCACATGTCAGTACGCCATCATCAGATTTCTGTTGTCGCAAAATAAACAATATAAGTAAGTCCTACTTCATCGTATAAACTAACATGATCAAAAACCCCTTTGTCAAATCCAAAAAAAAAGAAAAAAAAAAACATTATTTCATAACCAAACATTATTGTTGCAAGAGAAAAATGTTACCTTTGCTTTATCATTTTCTTTCATCTAATCACGCCATCATCTCACCATAAACAGATGATATTCAGTTCCAAACCATCAGCGAAGCAAGCATAACCATCTAATCCAACTACAAAAAAACCCCAAAGTTTTGAAAAACCATTTAAAAAAATAAAAAATAACAAAACCTCCAAATTATGAGAAAACCTTAATTTCTAAATTAATTTTCTATATATGTATAAGCTGCAATACCTGTTAAACCCAAAAGAAATAGGAGTGAATTTTTGGTATGTGGGTCTACGGCAGAGCATGACCACATCACCACCATCCTGGATCATCGGTCGATGATAATGAATACCGCAGATCACATCCTTCGATCATCATCTTTGTGGAACATTCTAGGTTTGTATGGTTTAGGATACAATGTATATGTCTTAAGGATACAACCCTACCACGTTTATTTTGGTTTTTTTGACCGATCCATTGCAGGGCTGTGAAACATGGGCTGGATTGCAACGTTTGGGCTGCAAACAGGCCGTAATTTTTGGCAGGAAAATGGAGGTGCAAAACGGCACCGTATACTTTGTGATTTAATACAATCAAGTATGGCGGCGGCCACATTTTGGGTTCTGGTGGCCCTGATGATGATCTCAGTACGCATAGGTGTAACCCTGACTTCAACACCTGAGTAATCATCCTCAGCAAGCTCCCTCATAAGAACCTCGTTCAGTTCAGCAAAGAACACTCCATCAGGTACGAACTGAAAGACAAAAACAGATTACACCGCAGGTTAGAAAACATAGTACAGCAGAAAGCACCAGCTTGTAACACTAATCCAGAAAACAAACCTTTCGCTTCTTGCTCAATTGAGTCGCCATGTTTGCTAGTAAACCTGAAATTTAACATCACAAAATCAATTAAAGAAAAACTGAATAATCGATATATACGGATATGAAATACTATTAGAGTTCAAATATAGTAATATACATTAATATTACTCATCATTTGGCACATCATGAAAAACATTTTTTACGGTTGTATTTGGCTTATAATGTTATTTATCAAAGAAAATAGCGACTTGGTAGGCCAAGTCTAAAACGACATAAAATAGCATATTCATAACACAGAGAGTTATCATTTGACAATCATACAAAAATTTTAGAGGAACTTCTCAAGGTTTCAACATGCCTCGAAAGTGTCCGACTGCCACATCAGCTACATGCGGTGTACTCGAGTGTATCACTCCCAAACACGCCATTTGTTCCTCTCTGCCACATCAGCTAACCTGGAACTGTAACCCCCTTTATACTACGAAAACTGCAAATTCAAAATTCAAAATTTGAACTCGTAAATAATTATTGCTTCTTTATCGAATGTGGCCATGTGGGTGCAGTCAAAAGCATCACACTAATACATTCACCAACCATTAACGGAAAATAAAGTCCATGAAAAGTATGGAGCTAACCTTTTTTGAGGTTGGTTTGAGCTTTTTCTTTACCTGAGAAAGAAGGGGCAGAGGTGTAAGCACTACCCTAAAACATAATATACGGGGTGATTACGCAAATTAGAGCCAAAGTAAAGTAAACAATAAAAATTCATTACATTTTGTTATTTACGATTGTTTTCCATTTACATCAATGTTGACTAAACTTGCAGAATACACTGATATATATAGACCAATGTTTTAAAGTAATATATGACTTAGCTTGATACTACGGACAGCTTTTCTTATTGTCTTTCCCTTTCATCTTGATCTAAACTCCGACATTAACAAAGCATCGACTGGGGAAGTTGGCAATCCTGCAACTCCAAATAGGTAAACGTAAGCGGGTATTCAATCTAATAACATTGAGCAATTATAATCACATACCCACATTTACATCCACGGTTAATGACATGTCATTTTGGCATTCTTAACGGTATTATAAATGTACAATTGTTCATCCATTTGCTTAGCTATAACTATGCATACTTACTAAAATCATATAGAAAACGTATTCAATTTACATACAGTCCTTAAATACTGATTGCGGGAGTAAATAAGTGCGCATTAATTTAGACATCCCACTAACTACAACAAAAATTAAAACAACAAATCCTACAAACTTTTATTTTTTCTACAACCCATTCTTCTCCAACTGATGCAAAACCCCTTTGGCCTTTTCATAGGCAAATCTCGAATTGACTATCCTCTTAACAAAATTAAGAATCCACATCACCAATCACAATTAAAAAAAAACCCCTGGTTTTTTGTAAAAAGAAAAAAAAAATGAACAATAATTAGTAAAATCAAACACAAATTAAACAGTAATTGTAAAGAGGGTTTTATTACCTGATAAGAATCAAATAGAAAGTGGTAGAAGAAAACCCCCAAAAACAGAAACCCTAGCTCTTGTGTTTTGATTAACGGCAACCGAACATGAATCGAGCATAACAGGGACCAAAAAAACCTCAAAACTGTCTGATTTGATTGTGTGTGAGACCGGCAACCAAAAACCCCAAAATTGAAACCCTAATCCCCGCGTTTGGATGATCTGATGTATGTAATCTGTGTATGTGAGAAAGCTACCAAACACCAATGTTCTGGATAATCCTTATCCTGATTATAGCCATAAACGGATCACAATGGGAGCAAAACGGACCAAATTGACCAGGCCAAAGGAGCCCAATATTTTTGGCGGGAAACCCGCTAAGCAAAACGACGTCGGGGACCTTGTGGTTTAATATCTATACTCCCTTATAAAGCATGAATATCCCCCTCCTAACTCCAAACCTGAAAATTAAGATTCAACATCCAGGCCATGCTCCGAACCTACCAAATATAAAAGCACTCACCAAACACATACACATCATCTCTTCACATCTCACCAAACACAAAAACACTCTCATCTAAAGATCACACCTCATGTACCACCACCGCAACTCCGCTGCCACCACAGAAACCCGACTACCACCGGACCCATCACTACCAATGAGACCCCACCACCACCGAAACTCTTCACCACCATAACCTTCACCACCACCAAACGCCATCACCAACGGAATCACCACTAGAAAACCCTGCCCACCAAGACTAAACCTCACAGATACCTCCATATCACAGAAGTGGTTTTAAACTTTTGAAGTTCTTTTGAGTTATATTGTATATCTATATATGTTAAACATGTTTTGATGTTTTTTTTTTAGATATGTTGATTATATTTGTGGATCTGAGGTTTGGTTATATTTTTAGCATTTTTTTAGATCCACTGCTACCACCGCCGACTATGTTGCCGGAATCTTCGCCGACGTCGTCGGAATACACACTGTCACCGACGCCCTAAACGGATGAGGCTTCAGTGGCCGAAACCCATAACCACCAAAAACCTCACAACCCTCACATAATAAAAGTTTTCTGAAGTATATTAAGGTTTTTTTGTTTTTGTTTTTGAATAGATCTATCTATTAAACAAGTTTTGAATTTTTTATTATAGATCTATATATATATATATATATATATATATGTATATATTATATGTAGATCTGGGCTCTTCTAATATTTTGATTTCTTATTTCAGTCAGCCACTGCCGCCGAAATCATCCCCACCGTTGCCGGAATTTGTGCTGCCATAACCGGATACTACTTCTAATTATTGTACATATTCTCTAAAAAGTTAGTTTGTAAATTTTGATATAAAGTTTGTTTAAATTTGTTACAATTTTTTTTAATAAAGTTATGTAACTTTTGTACAACGCTTTTTAAGGGTTTTTTTTTTTTTTTTTTTTTTTTTTTTTTTTTTTTTTTTTTTTAAAGATTTGTCGCTTGAATTTGTCGCTTCAATATAGTTTGTATAAATTGTTGTGTGAATTTGTATGTAAAAGTCTCTTTTTAAGTGTTTGTATTAATCTCTATATATATATATATATTTTTTTTTTGTCTATTTGATGAACTTGCTTTTTTGAGTTTTATACAATTCTGAAACTTTTTTTTTGTTCTTTTAATAAATCTCAGTTTTGTTCTTTTTTATTTTTGTTTGTTGATTATGTTAGTCGAATAAAGTAATATTTTTGAAAGTTTTGTAAGTATAATAAAAACTTGAAATGAATGTAAACTTTTGATTTTGAATGATTTTGAAACTTTAGGGAAGTTGTTGAAATTTGAAACCTTATCAAATTTGAAAACTTTTGGCCTTTTGTAATTTGAAAACATTAAAAAGTTTGAATTCATACATGCGTAACTTCTTTAAAAAAATTGAAATTTTGAAACCTTAAACTTGAAAATTTTAATTGATAGTGTGGACAAATTTGTTGTTAAACTTTTGTAATAATTTTACACATTTTAAGTAGTTAGGTAGTTTTGGTTGGTGATAAGAGTATTCAAAGGGTACTCTATAAAGATTACCACTAATGTGTCTACAAGTCCACAACATTGCATACTTGATGTTTGTAATATTTAATTATGGGTAATGTGACTACGTTAATCATGAACTTTTGTTAGATGACTTAGGAAAATAGGGGAAAAACAAAGAAAGAAAAGGATTTGACGGGACAATGCATTCCTCGAGTGACCAAGTATGAAAAAATTCATTATTCATTCAGAAATGTTATTGTACTTCAAAACTTTTGCTGGCAGATTCTTCAATTTTGGTCAAAATATATAAATCACAATGCACATCGTACAAACTTGCAATACACAGAGCTTTATGAAACCCCCTATGGAAGGGTCGGTATAAACTCCTCTTAAATAATTATTACTTTCTCCGTTTTAAAATTATTGTCATGAGATAATAAATATATACTTTTATAAAAGTGGGGCCATTTTAATTTTCAATCACTCAAAGAGAATATTTTTTTATAATATTCCATAGTTTTTACTTAAAAAGAAAAAAGTGGACAATTATTTTGAAATATCTCAAAAAATAAATATGGACTATAATTTTGACACGGATAGAGCAGTATGAGATGATAATTTTATCAAGTCATAACTATTAATAACTCATATGAAGAAAAAAAGAGATTTTTCAGCCATGCATTCACGATTATAAGAAGTTAAAGTTAAAATGCAAATGTAGAGTTCTTAAAAATAAAATAACGTATGATTTGCTAACATATAATCAACTAAGACATTTCAATTTGAGAAATGCACATAAATAAATGGACATACACAAGACTTTACATTTGTTACACATTTAGTTAGCTCAGTAGATTTAAAAGTCGACACTTTTGTTTTTTAGAAATAGTTTGACTGCCACCACTCGAATTGCAGTCATTCCTCGAGCTCTCGCATGAAAAATCTCAAAAGAATTTGAGGAAATTATGTTCTTCAAAGCCACAAACATTAAATCACCGAGAAACGTACAAAAGGAAAACAGACTCACATCATTGCCGCCGCTATACTTAAGTACTTGACATAAAAACTATTTGGCATCGCAATGGAAAATTACCTTATCATTATCCCCGAACCACAGAGATTGCAAAAATAAAACAAACCCATACAAATCGGTGCACTCGGTTATTGTCGAAAACTCAATACCGCTGCCGTTAGGCGCGGGTACTCGGCTAGTATATTATAATATATGGGCAATCTTTATTATGTAACACACAAAATACAATTCAATAATAAATCTATTTGGTTATTTTACATGGTATCAAAGCTTTAAGTACAATTCATCACAAAATAGTTATCCTCCGGTCATAGGCAACTCGCCAATGATTCGGAGAGATCCCAAATGTATTTCTTATTTTTTGCATTTTCTTCATTTAGTTAGTCTTTTCTTTTTATCCAATGAACTACAAGAATTCTGTCAATTACCCACGGACCATATTTGTGGGTAAAAGGCTTATATTCGTGGGTAATTGGCTAATACCCACGAATTACCCGTACAACTCTTTAAATGGGTAAAACCTTCGAGGCTAATTGTTTTTTATGTTTCATAGTCACTTAAAAAGGAAAGAAACAATATATTGAAAGAGACTTTAATTTTTAACTTATTTTGTAGAACGGCGAAGAGACTTGAATTTTGTATGGAGTACTACTTTTTTCTTTTAGAAAAGAAATGACCGTATCCACATCTTCTTTCTAAACGCGTAAAGTCGTAAACAAGAGAATCACACACTTGATACTGCATTGGCTTTAGAGTCCTGGACTCTAAACTGAAAAATCTCATCTTATTTTGAACCTCGATATTTTATTCTAATTATTTTTGTTATTTGATCCCAACTCTATATATATAGCCAAAAAAATCAAAGATAAGAAAAAACCGCTAAAACAAACAAAATACAAATCTATTGGAAAGAACAAACTGTAAGTCCCTGTATAATTAGGATCTTCTTATTTATTGTATATCTTTGAAAGCTATATTAAAAAATGGTCATAGCTTCCTCTTGATCAGATCAAGTTCCTTCTAGTTGTCGCAAGTTTGCCACTTATTACAATTTCAATCATGACTCATGAGACATGCCGCAGCCATAGACAAGGATACCCCTATGCATCAAAAGTGTCGAATGCACATACAACTTTAAGTAGGAACACAGATAAAAACTTTTGTACCCTGTTTGCACATAAACGTAACACTATATATTCACTATGAAAGATCACACATCTTGCGAAACCATAAAACCCATTGTTCAAAACTAGGATAGACAAGGATACCCATTTTTGTGGCTATATAGAGGATCTCAATCCATATATATATATATATATATATATATATATATATATATATATATATATATATAGAGAGAGAGAGAGAGAGAGAGAGAGAGAGAGAGAGAGAGAGAGAGAGAGCTACGATCAAATAAGAAGAATAATAAAAATAAGAAGCATAAAAAGTAATCACAACCACACATTCTAGATGCACCTACAAAAATAGATGCATCTTCATTCAAATTTTCCCTCCCAAATTAAAATCTGTGGTTATAATTACTTCTTACCCTTCTTATTTTAATTATTATTCTTATTGGATTCCTTCCCTATATATATATACTAATGCTCATCTACACCAATCGGTGATTTTCTGAAGTCCATCTAATTATCTAGCTACCTTTGCCTTAGAATCAACATTAACAAAATAGAAATAAAAAAGATACAATTATCCTTCCACGTCTTCAAAAAACATTCTGAGAAATCGAATCGGCTATGCAAGACTGGAGGTCATGATCGCTTTTAATTGAATGGTGGATATTGTTGGTGTCTTTATATACAAGAGAGAATGCTTTGTTCATCAACTCACTGAACCTCATGATCACTTGTTCCTGCAAGTCTGCGAGTTTGGCTGAAAAAGGCAGTGTAACCTTAACCAATATTTCATCTTGTTGGACTTTAAACGTCTTCCCCAAATTTGTGGATGTTAAATTCACGGTCTGCAAAGAATGGAAAGCACAAAAAATATTATTTCATGACTTCAAGTGACATATCTTTTTTGTAACCATTTCACATTTATGTACATTCCAATACTTGAGAAATGATGCAAAAAGTTCAACAAAAATAACTAACCATGAGTGAACTTTGGATTCGATTGAAATCTGCATCATAAGTCTCATTATGTTGAGTTGTGACAATCTCAATGATTCCGGCTAGTTTCAGCACAGCACCAGGATGATACACAGGGACAACTAATTGTCCCATACCTGATGCTTCACCATCATATTGGTAATCTGCAACCTGTGTCTGAGCTGCTCGACCAGGATACCAGTTTCCCACATTTTTCTCTCGCCCAACAAAATGATAATTATCTTTAAGACATGACCACCTGTAAGCCTCAAGTCTGTTATCGCGTATGTCCGATACACGTAAGTGATCTGTCAAAAAAAGATAGCACCCATTGTCTTCTGGATCCCCACTTGCCCCGCTTTCCCAGAACTGAACCAAACCTGATTTTCCTTTGAAATCAAAATTATCTAAAACTAGTTTGACTCTAGGGTCGATTTTAACATCACAAGTTGAAATGCAAGGCTTTATAAGAAAGCATGGCCCAAACTCTGGTCCCACAGTCATCTGCATCAGCAAACAAAACGTCTGGGTCAAGGCAAAATCCCAATATGGTCCAATTAATGCATACCGAAGTTTGAACTTTGAACTCAAAAGTGATAACATTTTAGAGATGCCGCTGAGAAACTTGAATTCTTGAACGTATGATATTGCGGCAAGTATTTCAAACAAACTAGAAGTAATAACCATCACAATGTTTCATGACACTGGATGTTGAGCATGATATAGTAATCTAAAATCAAACAAGTTATTGCTATCCATATTCGACATAATACTCCATTCACTAGTAACCATGTTTCATCGCAGTTCTAATTAATTCATCCAAAACCTTTTTTTAACAGCATAAATCACTAAACTTCATAATTGTACAATTGTTGTGAGATATAACTAAACCAGTAAAGGCTGAGTTACCTAATAGACTCAGTTATTAAACTTGGTTACTATTTAGTGACCTTTTTTATACAGGTTTCAGTCATTCAGTGTTTCACGTAAAGTACCAGGTACTATTGAAAGAAAAAAAATCACTAAATAGCAACCAAGGTTCATAACTAATCCATTTAGGTCTCTCGATTCAAAGTGTTTCACAATCACAGAACAACATTCAACCTATGAATAATTTGTGCAGTTGTAGAAAGTATAAGTGCATTGCTAGAAAACTAATTAATCAAACTTGGCTACTATAAGGCACGGTGTTATAACAATGCACCTCACCACGCGTGAGGTGATGTTATACCTATACACCTAATCTTACATACGTGGTTTCACCTAAATGCGGAAAACCAGCTAGATTCTCACCAAATGTCGAACTTCATATTACCAATTACTACAAAAATCATACTACACTTTGGAAGTCTTAATGTAACAAAATCCATAGTAGAAGGTCCTTAGCCAATCAGAACATAAAGTGTTAATATTCAAAGATACTGTGTTACATCAGAACACATCATACTCATATAAATAAATAAATTACCAACCATTTCACCCCCCAATCAAAAGGCGCCTATCTTATTAGCATCCAACAAAAAGATTCAAATCCAAAAAAAAAAAAAACAAGTAAAATGCTGCTTTTAACACTTTCATAGTTTTATCAAATCATAACCGAACACCAGTACTATTTTTCATCTTTAAACAAATATAGTAGCAATTTATATTACCTTTTTAATGAATTTTCTAGCAAAGCGCTTAAATTGGAATAAAAAAATAAATAAAATAAAATAAAATAAAAAATTCAGACTTGTTTTGTCACGCCGTCAAATGAGCCGCCAAAAACATTTTCTAAGGGATGGGTTAAAATGACGGGGGCTATTTGGTTAGATTAACCCTCTCTAAAAACTAGGGAGTACTTTTTATATATATATTTTTTTACTTTTCCCCTATTTTGTCGTTTAGCGCCTTTTTTTTTTTTTTTTTTTTTTTTTTTTTTTTGTGTTTAAAGTAAATGTATTGTTTATATATAATATTTTGTATATTTGTGTTTAATAATGTTTTGTATATGTATAATTATTTTGTTTGTATAATAGCACGTTAAATATTACCATGTTAAATAACTGCAACAAAACTGTTATTACTAAATTAAACGACAACGTTATACATATTATTTAAAAACAACAACATCTACGTCATATGAAGATTATTCATCTCATTTAAAAGATCATGGAGCTGGGCACTTGACTGACAAGCGTGATCCTCAGGATTCCTTGCCATTTCTAACTCCATTTCCAACGCCTTTATTCTTGCCTTCAACAACTTGTTCTCATTTTTTGTAGCAACGCAGTTTGAGCAATGCGTTGAAGAAGAGGCTTGATTAAAGTGCTCTGCTTCAAATTCATCTTTCCACGCGAAGTATCGACACCCATAGTCTTTTGTACCTGGCTGTTACATGTTAAGAAAATAATAAGAAATGTATTTTTAACAAACAAATTATTTACATAACTAAGCAAACGTATGATTATTTACCACTGAAAAGGACATGCATACGCGTTTAATACTACTCTCTCTCTCTTTATCACACACCACACACACATACGCGTTTAATACTCTCTCTCTCTCTATCTCTTTTTCTCTCTCTCTATTTTAGATCTAAAAATACTTTAGATCTAAAACTATTTTAGATCTAATTCTGGTATGTGATGTTGGTTTATGGTGATGTGGTATGTGATGTGGTACGTGATTATCTGATTCTGGGTGTGAGAAATTAGAGTTTCTTAAAAAAAAACTGGGGGTTCTGTGGTTCTGTGATGATGATTTTTTGATATAAACAGGTTAGTGCATGATAGTTTAGATCTAATTTTTTGATATAAAACTTGGGGATTTGAAAAATTAGGGTTTATAAAATAATTTTTTAGATCTAATTAGGGTTTGAAAAAAATTGGGGGTTTTTTATAATTAACTAGTAATCTTTCAATTAACCAACGTTAATTGAAAGATCTACTGATTAATTTGAAAAACCCCAAATTTTTACGAAACCCTAATTAGATCTGAAAAATTGGTGGTTTGGTATTTATTCTGTGTTTTTAACAACGATTAAAAAATATATATCTAATTAGGGTTTCGTACAAAAATTGGGGGTTTTTTGATGATGGTTATCTGTGGTGATGGTGTTTTGGGGTGTTCTTTTTTAGATCTAATTTTTTGATATAAAAATTGGGGGTTTGAAAAATTAGGGTTTGTAAAATAATTTTTTAGATCTAATTAGGGTTTGAAAAAAATTGGGGGGTTTTTTATAATTAACTAGTAATCTTTCAATTAACCAACGTTAATTGAAAGATCTACTGATTAATTTAAAAAACCCCCAATTTTTACGAAACCCTAATTAGATCTAAAAAATTGGTGGTTTGGTATTTATTCTATGTTTTTAACAACGATTAAAAAATATATATCTAATTAGGGTTTCGTACAAAAATTGGGGGTTTTTTGATGATGGTTATCTGTGGTGATGGTGTTTTGGGGTGTTCTTTTTTAGATCTAATTTTTTGATATAAAAATTAGGGGTTTGAAAAATTAGGGTTTGTTAAATAATTTTTTAGATCTAATTAGGGTTTGAAAAAAATTGGGGGTTTTTTGATGATGGTTATCTGTGGTGATGGTGTTTTGGGGTGTTCTTTTTTAAATCTAATTAGGGTTTCGTAAAACATTGGGGTTTTTTTTTTAATTAAATGAGTAATCTTTCAATTAACCTATGTTAATTGAAAGATCTACTGATTAATTTTAAAAACCCCCAATTTTTACGAAACCCTAATTAGATCTAAAAAATTTAGGTTTGGTATTTTTGGGGGTTCTGTGGTGATGATTTTGATGGTTCTGTGGTGATGATTTTGGTGGTTCTGTGGTGATGAATACTTGTGGCTGAGGGTAGGTTAACACCTTGATCTGCCACCAATGAGTGGTATGAATACCTGCTCTGGCCTACCCCATAGTCCACATGTATGTGAATGATGTGATTATGTTGGTGGTTCGGTGGTGATGAATACTTGTGGCTGAGGGTAGGTTAACACCTTGATCTGCCACCCATGAGTGGTACAAATACCTGCTCTGGCCTACCCCACAGTCCATAGGTATGTGAATGATGTGATTATGTGTGATTATGGGGCTCTACTATATTAACGGGGTCTACCCCCCTTGCTGCAAACCCTTGTGCTTTGTCCCTATGGGATGGGTTATATTGATGGGGGCTATTTGGCTATATTAACCCTCTCTAATATGATTGATAAGCAGTTTGTGATGAAACTGCTTATCAAACTGCTTATAAGCAGTTTGATTTGAAACTTGGTTTAAGCAGTTTGCTTTTGAAACTTGATAAGCACTTTGATTTAAGCAGTTTGTTTTAAAAAAAAAATGAGATACGGCGATGATGATTAAAAAAAAAGGTTTTGATTTTGGCGTGGCATTACCAAATGGACAGGCAAAAAATTTTTTTTTTTTTTTTTTGCAACCTTTGAAGTTGCAGCCAAATATGATAAAACTTGCTTAAACTTGCTTATGTTGCAACAATATATAATCTGAGCCTAATGTTACCTCATTTGTGTAAAATGGTGAATTAGACATTTCGGCAGCCTAAGATATTTGTTGTGTTTCACTTGCGGCTTTCACTTGCTGCTTGTGTTTCACTTGTGTGCAATCTGCAAGTAAATGGTTTGTTAGAGTATTTAAATAGTGATGGTTAATCTAACCAAATACCCCCGTCATTATAACCCATCCCTTTACTTACTGATTGTGGTGAGTTAGCTTTCACTTGTGCAATCTGCTTTGTTATTGTTGTGATATTGATTGTGGTGAAGTAGCTTTCATCACTTATGCAATCTGCTTCTTTGTGAGCCTTGTTTATAACGGAGCCTTTAGGTGAGTAATGGAGCCTTTCTTGTGAGTAATTGCAGGAATCTTTACTTTCTTGTGAGTAATTGCATGATTCTTTAATGCATGAATCTTTACTGTTGGTACTTGCATTGAATCTTTGCTGTTGGTACTTGCAGTAACATGTGTGGAATGTGAGACTTGTGTTTCACTTTTGGTTCACCTGGTTTGGGTGCAATCTGTGCACATTTGGGTGCAATTTGTGTGCAATCTGTGCACTTGGGGGCAAATATGTGCACTTGGGTGCAATCTGAGCACTTGCATAGTTATTTGTTTCACTTGTGTGCAATCTGTACACTTGCATAGTTATCTGTTTCAAAAAAGGCGATGACGAATGGTTTTCTAAAAACCGAAAGGCATGGCAAAGTCATATTTTATCACTTTGCAACCTTCATATCCGAGCCAAACACTTGTTTATAAACACTTGTTGATATTTTATCACTGTGCAATCTGCTTGTGTGCTTATGCACTTGGACAAAAAAATTCTAAATCGGCGATGATGATTGTCTTAATCTGAGCCTATTGTGTGCTAAATACTTGTGTGCAAGCTTGTGTAATACTGCTTGTGTAATACTGCATATGTGCTTATGCACTTGGACAAAAAAAATTGGCGATGATGATTGTGTTAATCTGAGCCTATATCTGCTTGTGTGCAATACTGCATATGTGCATGCACTTGGACCAAAAAAAACATGGGACAAGGTTGTGTAGTAACATGACTTCAAAAAAAAAAATGGAAAAAAAGTTAAAAACATGGACAAAGAAAAAAAAACAACAAACAGATAAAAAAAAAAAAAAAAAAAACTGCAAAAATGGTACATGAACAGTACCCTACCCATAGGGAGGGTTTGCAGAAGGGGTAGTAGACCCCGTTATTATAGTAGCACCCATTTCTAACAGAAACTTTTTTTCTTTTTTTCTTTTTTTTTAAAAGCCAAAAAAAAACATCTACTCCGTATAAAAAGTTGATACTAATACTCCCTCAGTAGGGTGTTCATGGTTGGAGAAGAGCCGCGTGGAGCGCGTGGGATGTGTTCACGACAACAAAAGAGGCGAATCGACTGATTTTTCAGCAGGAACACTCTTTCCTCCACTCCCGCGACTGCAAAAAACTTTGATCCAACAAACCAGGCGCGTGGAGCGCGTGAGTTTGTTTACGCAGGCAAAAGTGGCGCGTGAAGCGCGTGGAATGTTATTTACGGCGGGTTACCCCGTCTCCTCACTACAAATGCACGCACTTTCTCCAGCGATAACGCCGTGACAGAGGTTAAACAACACAAACGCACAATGATTCCATTGTATCAACCTTAAAATTTAAAAATATCAATGTATAACTAAAATCAAAGCTAACCTTTTATATCTGCAAGAAAAGATTGTTTTTCAGGTAACAATAAATATCAATAAAGTTCTTTGTATTTCGGTCAAACACGGTGATAATTTCGGAGAATGGAGATGAATGTGGTGTGAAGTTGGAGGAGAGGGAGGTAAAAATAGAAGTTTTAGGTTTTAGGTACCGGGTATATTAAAGGGAGTATCCGAATAATAAGGCTGAAAAGATTTTTTAACCATTGGATCTAATTATCAAAAAAAATAGATCAACGAATCTAATTAACCGAGTGTGAAAACTAGCGGGGAACATGTAGCACAGGTGACAGGTGACGGGTGTGAGGTGTTTCTTCCTATTTTCCCTCAAACAATTTTTATTATTTGTTTATTCATCATCCTCATTTAAGGGCCCATTTGGTTTTAGGTGGGTTTAGGATTTTGATTAAGATTAGGATTATGATTTTGGATTTGTATTAGGATTTGGATTTAGAAGAGAGAGAAAATGAAAATAACTTTTTATTTTATATATATTTTTAATTGTATATAATAAATTTGATTATAATAAAAGAAATAAAAAAATTATATATGAATGGGTGAGGATAAAATTGGGCCCACTTTGAAAAACAATCTACAAAGTAGGGAGTTACACAACATTTGCAAATGCCATATTTTTGGTGATTACTTTCAATCTTGGGACCCACGAATTTGCACCAAACAAATAATATTGGGCTTCATCCCCAACTTTAATGCCTAAGGGTAGCAAACAAACGGCACCTAAATGTGTCAATTGAATGGTGTTTGAATTGACGGAGTTGCGATCCTCTAGAAAGGGTCCTCTAGAAAGGGATCAAAAATTAAAAAGCCTAAAAAGTGTTTTTAGCCACTAAGTTAGTGTCATATGTCCCCCACCCACTCCTTCAATTTTTTCTTTAATATTTTCGGTTAGAGGGCATTTTGGTCATTTGACCCATTTTTATAATTTCACCTTAAATTTCAAATGCAAATAACTTTCAAACAACAAACTTTTACAAAAAACCGATTTCACCATAATTTTTAAAATTTAATTCTCTTTAATTTGGTAAAATCTTTTTAATTTTTTTGAAACTTTTTTTTTGATATAGTCATTGGGTCATGATTTTCTTAAAAATTTTAGCATTTTCGGCTCTAATTTTATCTAGTTTAAAGGCCGAATTTTGCAAAACTTAAAACACGAAAGTTGTAGCTTCTTGGCCATTCTTTACCCAGAAATTTGAATCACTCAAATCCGATATGATATGAGTGAGATATCGCGCTTTAAAGATGACGTCTTAGTCATATTTAGTGCACACAACGTATTTGATAAAATGACTAAAAGATATTTTTCATATAAAAATACATTTAAATGCACTAATTGGTCAAGTTATTTTCAGCTTAACAAAACTATCAGTTTGTTTTGTTAAATAGAATTGATGAACCCAAACATTTGATCAAATTGATGAATCTGAAAAAATTGATGAACCTGAAAAGAACTGTGATCAATTTGATGAACCCAAATATTTTATCAAATTTGATGAACCTGAAAAAGTTTATGAACCTAAAATTGATGAATCTGAAATTGATGAACCTGAAATTTTATGAACCTGAAAAAATTGATGAACCCAAACATTTGATCAAATTTGATGAACCTGAAATTGATGAATTTGAAAAAAATTGATGAACCTGAAATTGATGAACCAAAGTAACTGATGAACAAAATGTCTAACTGATAAACCTATAACCTATAACTTAACTGATGAACAAAACATAATCTAACTGATGAACCTAATAACCTAACTGATGAACCTAATAACCTAACTGATAAACTAAATGTATATTTTTAAAAAATAATGATTAAAAAACATCACTTATTAAATGTTACATTAATAAAAATTATTAATAATGCTTTGTGGGACAAAAATAAATGTATTTAACTCGATTTTAAGACAAAAAATCTAAGCTAAACATTTCATCAAACACGTTGTGTGCAACAAATATGACTAAAACGTCATCTTTAACATGCGATATCTCACTCATATCATATCGAATTTGAGTGATTCAAATTTCCGGGTAAAGAGTGAATCAAAATCTACAACTTTCGTGTTTTAAGTATATTATGATTCGGCAATTTTTTAGGTAAAAAATTAGAGTCGAAAATAGCAAAAACATCAAGAAAATCATGACCCAATGAATATGTAAAAAAAATGTTTCGAAAAAATTAAAAAGATTTATACCAAATTAAAGAGAATCAAAATTTAAAAATTATGGTGAAATCGGTTTTTTCTAAAAGTTTGTCGTGTAAGAGATATATGCGTTTGAAAATTGAGGTGGAAAAGAAAAACGGGTCAAAAGACCAAATTACCCCTAGGCGGATTTTATCTATAATTTAGACTAGGGGACACGTGTCACACTATGAATGGCTTTCTACACTTTTTAATTTTTCTCACTTTGCAAGGGATCCGGTGTCGGATTTACGGGTTTGCAAATTAGTATAACCTCCACCCAAACACAACCAATTTATTAATCGTGTCAATAAACTCAAACTTAATTTATACACGCATAACACGTGTAACCCGTTTGTAACTTGTTTAATATGTTTAAGTAACATTAACAAGGTTAGTGGTTTGTCAATTTAACTAGTTTAATTGCTAAAATGATAAGGATCTATTTAGATAAAAATAAAGTACAAATAACTATATGACACTTTCAATGATATCTGAGTTATAAGCGTCAATTTTAATTATATCTAAATTATAATCGTAAATCATCTCATAAGTACACAACTAAATACATTTAATCCACATTCAGCCCACGTTATATATTTTATTTTTAGAGGCTTATATACTTCAATGGATTCACGGGTTGACATGTTTAATATTTACTCAACCCCAACACGACATGCTTATTAAACGGGTTAGACGAGTTGACATATTTTTTACCCAAACCTATTTAACTTCGTGTCAGGTTCATGTCGTTTATCGTTCTGTGTTGAGAAATTGCCACCTATATCCTCATCATAGTCTTTTGAGTCCACAATTTCTTTTTCCAGATTCTTCCACCTTTTAATTTTTAATTTCTTTTCTTTATATCCTACTAGCTAAAAGACCCGTGAAATTCACGTGTATTTTAAAGGACCGTCGAAGTAGGTAGTAAATAACAGTGTGTATTACAAAGATATTAGTTAGATTAAACCACATATGGATAAACAAATGTAAAGGGTTGCAATTGGTAAGCATCAAACACTCATTCTATCCACAATAGTAAAAAAAAAAAAAAAAAAAAAAAAAAAAAAAAAAAAAAAACTTCAAATAGAAAAAATAAACATCTTCAATCCTTTATTATACGAATGTAATATACATGTACGTGTAGATGCAATCATAAATCGTGTAGCACTTCTTTAATACCGTATTCTATTCTACTCCCTCCGTCCCATAAAAACTGTCCAGTTTGACTTTTCAGAGTCAAAATGGTTCAACTTTGACCTTAAATATTTTTTATGTGTTATATAATAGTTAATGAAAAATTATACCAATGAAAAACACACTTAAAACTCAATCCATTCATATATTTTTCATAAAGTATTATATAATACTCACAAAAATAGATAAGGTCAAAGTTGAACCAGTTTGACTCTGAAAAGTCAAACTGGACAGTTTTTATGGGACGAAGGTAGTATTATATAAGCTGATACGATTAGGAACAAAATAATTATTAAAACCGACAATTAAGAATAATAGAAATGCATTAAATCCTATTAACACAAAATAACACAAAGATCACTAACTATGCCGCGATCAAATTTAGCTAACATAGATTCAAGATTAAATTTAACACAAAATAGATATTAAGATTGTTGAGACAAAGATGATAAAAGAACTAAAAAAGAAATTACCTCAGGGATGGTGGTAGTGGTCAGCTTTTTTTTTTTTTTTTTTTTTTTAGAAGATATGAAATGGAGAGACATTGAATGGATGAGCGTTTTTGAGTTTATGTGGTTTATTATTCATTTAAGAGGCAACTGAATGGATGAGCCTTTTTTTTTCCTTGCTAGTGTTTTGAGTTTATTTATTTATTATTCATTTAAGAGGGTTTAAATCAAATATTAAAGGAGTCAAACTTCAAAGACCTATTATTCCGAGTAGTCAAACGAGATGCACTATTTCAAAGGCTGATTTAAAAGGCAATTGAGAGACAAAACAAAAGTATACGTGTCAATCTGAGAATAAGAGTTATTTTAGGAAAAAATTAATTAGCTGGTTTAAGAGGGTTGTACAGAAGACTGCTTAAAAGAGTTGTACAAAACTCTGTTTTATTAGATAAAATAGATACTCCACAACGTGTTTGATTTCTTAAGATTCGGTTATAAACTTACAATGTCATCATCCCACACTCTGCTCTTCATTTTACTACCAAATTGGGTTTTTATTTATTTTATTTTTTTTTTAACATTTATTTGATATTTGTGATAAAGAAGCATTTTATATCTTATTAAAAGCACCTGGAACCGGGCATTTTTGCCTCGCGTGAATGGGTAATGCAAACGGATAACGCGAGGCCGACACCCCTTCACGCCATGTCATTCTAACAGCCATCGAAAGTGATGAAACTCTAAAGTATATTATTGTGAAGGGTTAAAATCATATAGAAAGTAGTGAAACTCTAAAGTATAAAAAGTCAGGAGAGTGTGACACGTGTCTTTCCTTTTTTCCTCCAACCCTCCTCTTTACTTCCTTTCTTTCCTCTTTACTTCCTTTCTTTGCATTTTTTCCTCCAACTCACGATCCAGTTATATGAACATGAAGATTTTATAAACATCAGCTTTTACAAAAAAAAAAAAAAAAAAAAAAAAAAAACATGATGAACACTCAGAGTATTGATGGATATTTGAATATTGATGAACATTTTATATTGATGAGTATTTTCTACTGAAGAACATTTCATACTGATGAACATCCTGACAGAATATTGATGAAATTTTTTGTATTGGCGAACACATATTGATCATTAACGTGAAAAACTGATGAACATTTGTATTAATGAGCTGATGAGCTGATGAACACGTATTGATGAACATAAAAAAACTGATGAACTGATAAACACGTATTGCAAATTCAAAGTTTTATTCATCACAATTTTAATTGTTTTTAAAGAAAAATTGAAGCTTTTATTAATTACTAAAACATTTACAGTCAAATTAACAGCTTGAATATCTTCAAACACCTTATGATGTTTTCATGAATACATGATTTATTTGAAAATATGAGAAAAACTTTATAAATACAAAAAAGATGAATAATCGATGTTAATTTATGATTTGTTGATCAAAAATCACAACAAAAGTTTTAACTTTTTGATGAAAAATTTTGAGAAAAGTTAAAGAAATCTACCATGAAAATTGAAGCTATTAGATCTGTAATTCAAAAAGTTATATCTTAAATTGAAGTAATTAACTCACGAATTAAAGTAATTAAATGTAGAATTTAAGTATTATGATGAAAATATTATAAAAAGAAGAAGAAAAAAAAAAAAAAAAAAGATTCGTGAGATAATAAAGGGGAAATAAGTTGTAGGGAAAAGAGAGGGACATTCGATAACCGAAGACTTTTAGAGTTTTTATTGGGTTAAAACATTCTGCTTGATCGTGTACTTTAGTGTGACTTATGTTAAAGTTTTGTATATGCGAGAGCATAAAACCACTTGATGGATACAATTTACTAGTGTTTACCGGCATGACAAAAGTGGCAAACCGGTTGACCATAAGAGTCAAATTTGCATATTCAAGGTGGTAAAAGTCACTCAAGCTTATTTTTTGTCAAATAAAAGTTATAATAATATACGTGTTTAAATTTGGAGAGAAAAGAAAACGTAAAATGTAAGGTTTAAATTTATAATAACATAATATTATGATTAAGTAATAAAATTTACAATCAGAAATTAAATATAATCTAACATTAACTATATGGATTTAGCTTTACCATTGACACTTTACAATTCTTTTTTATTAGTATATGAATGTAAGAAATACTTCTTAAACTTTACTTTTTTGTAAATAAACAACCTTTATTGTTTGTATTGTTGCTCATGTTGTTGTTGTTTTGAGATAAAATAAATTGAAATGCTTCAAAACTTCGTATATACATGAGATTGTAAATATAAAAAAACTAAAAATACGTGTTGCCATAATATGAAAATAAACTTTTGACTGTCGTCAACTAATTTCTTCAATGTTTGATTATACTCTGTGTTAAAATATTTATCTGAATGCGCACAAAGATATTTTACATGTAAAAACGACTTATTTCAAGTATTACTTAATAAATTATTATTTAAAGGTTTCGCATATGCTTATAACAAGTTTATACAAACAACTCAAGTTTATACAAACAACTTGTATACGTAGTTCCCATACAATGATTTGCGATAAATATTTATCGTCTTATCTCTTAAACTTCAACTAGAACATCTTAGACAAACAAAATATATAATAAAAATATCATCATTTATAATTATTTATATAAATATAGAAATTATAAAAAATCAGTGAACGATATTTAATTAAAATTTGATTCATATTAATACCTCATACATGTACGCCTAATATAAAAATAACTCACGACGGTCTTCTCTATATATAGTCATAAAAATAACTCACGACGGTCTTCTCTATATATAGTCGGTTTACGGGTGTAATTGTGTAAACCTTATATTACAATAAAAAGTGTATTGATATAATTAAATACAAGGTCATCATAAATTCCCATTGCTTTTGTAAGTTTCTTCGAAAAAGTGCCACTCCATACCGTTTTTCGAGATTTGTTAGAGGAAAAAGAATATACGCGGACTGATAAGTTAGCGTGCTTATAAACTTCGGTGCTTTTCGTTATGGTGCTTATCATTGTACTTTTACGCGTGTCTCATTTATACTGGCTGTTTCTCTTTTATACAAGTGGATGACCTTTTTGTGTTTACTTTAATGGAACAGTCAAATACTAGTTAGATGTTCTTTTTATACTACGATAAAAACATTTAGATGGCGTTTTGGAATGATGTACGTTTTCTAACGTGGTCAAACAAAAATTTTAAAGTGTGTTTCAATATTTCAGTGTTACCCTTACGTGAATTTACTTTTCCGTATGGTAATTGATATTCAAAGGCGGATAGTGGCAGAACTTGAGCATTTTTATCGGAGGGGCCGAGATGATTCTAGCGTTACGGTTACTGTTTGTTATAAATTACAGATGTGAAATATGGGTACAAACAAATTCATAATATAAACGATAAAATTGCGAAAGAGTTACAACTTAGTTCAATCCAAATTTCAAATCATTGGAAGAGCTAAATGCCAAAAAAAAGAGAGTTTAGACATTAGATCACGGGATTGCATACTTTACGTATGAAAAGTAAATGTATAATAATTATTTATAAATGTTAAGAATAATTATTAATAAACAAAACATATAACGACCGTTAATATTTAACGGAAAGTGACTAACGACCGTTAGACGAAGAAAAGGAAAGTTTTATTAGTGAGTAATTGGAAGGTCAAGAAGGTTCTGGAATCCCCTTAGGGATCCCATAACCAATCGGCTCAAAGGAGGGCACCTCCTTTGTGCCTTGGACTCCAAGTTATCTCCACTATATAAGAAAACCCAAGGTTCATTGTTTCATACCTCTTGTACACAATTACTTGGTGTTTTCTTTCTTTCTTTTATCTCTTAAAATCGATCAAACAATCCCTATACTCTAGGGATTCGATTTTCATAAATCAAAGTGTTTTGTGTTTATTACTTGCATAATCTTTTACTTGAATTAGTACGTGTGTACAAGAACGTGCTTCAAACACATTATTGTTTGATTCTTGGACTGAATAACAAAAAAGTAAGAGGTTATTTGTGTAATCCACATAAACCCTTATTAGGGTTCTTGATTTAAAGAATTGTTTATAACTTGATTCTTGTTCGGGCTAGAATCACAAAGGTATGTTTACAATTTATTATTGGCTAATTAATTACATGTTATATGATCTTGTTATAACGCTTCCACATGTATACTTAATGTTTATTGTTTATATTTTTGATTAGTCATGTTATATAATCCTAACAGTGGCATCAAGAGCCGTTATAATGTGTAACTAATTACCAAAACACATAAAAAATGAATTTTTGATTGTTTTGTACATGTTTTTTTCGATTTAGGGTTTATAGAAATCGAAACCCTAACTTTTTTAAGGCCGAATTGTTTTAATTTTTTTTACGGTTTTGGATTTTGATTATTAATTTGATTAGAAAACCTAGGTAAACATGTTTATGTGTTTAAGTAAACGATCTTGTGTGACTTCATGCAATAATTGTTATGTGAAATCCATGAAAACGTGCATATTTAGCATGGATTTAATGTCATGTAATTTAAATTTTTTAAATTGGCCATATGAATTAATTGTTAAATTATATCGTAAACATGTAAATTAATTAATAGATGTCGCATTGTGGAAGACTCGAATATTAAGTAATCAATTATGTGCTATGTGGTGTTTGTTTAATTTTGGCTTACGCAATTGATTCTTCGATGTATGTGGCTCTACTTCCTTTGAAGAGAAAGCCCTAATTGAATAAATACATTATATATCTAGAATTGATTATTAATAAGATTATTGAATTAAATCTGCATGTGGCTACATGTTTTATACATATTTAATTGTTATGTTATGTATATGTTTATTTAGTTGTGTTATTTTTTATTTGTATTACTTATTTTTTGTTTATGTATTGTAAAGACATGTTTATAAACGAAAAAAGTGTAATTTTTTGAATAGAAAAATAATATGCACTAAATAAATGGCGAAATTTGTTTTGGTTTTAAGAGTCAAAATTTCAAGGTTTTATTGAATGATGTTTTTGTACGTAATGATTAACTAGGCGGACCGAAGCTTGCACACTATAAGATGGGTATAAGGTTGGTTTCACATTAAATTGTGACCTCAAAGAGATAAAATTCTGTCTTTTCCACTCGTTTGTGTGTTAAATTAGACTTACCGAACAACCATTACATGTACATTGTCATCTTAAGGATGAATTAACTACAATTCCAAAATGATTATCCGAAACACTAAGCTTTAGGGCTTATGCAAAAGTACGATATAGTGGACGATAATTGTTGATAATTCTTTAATTGGTGAACCCAATACCTTAATCAAAACTTTGTTGTTTTGCTCTTAGTGAATTGGGAAATAATTTTTTTTTTGTAAAAACCAATGTTATAAAGTTGTATGCATGCTTCTTCATACATTATTTTGATTACGCACATCAAAATTAATACCCTTATAAAATTAAGTTGAATGCCATCTAATTAAGAAAACTTGAAGTTGTAGTTTACGTCATGTGAGAGCTTGGCTAGATTGCAATGGAGAGGTAAATTTCATAATTTCATTGCTAGCAGATCAACTGATGTAATGGAATTATGGGTTTGCAGATTTTTAAGTTAGACGACTTAAATTGAGTAGGAAGTGAGAGCTTGGACTCAAGGCATTAGATGGGGATGAAACATGCTTACATTGCAAAAGGTTTTGTGAATGTAAATCATATAATGATCTAGGAATTGCAATATGATATTGGCAATTATTGTTCGGCAATTACCTTGTTGAATACTATCATCACTAGCAGATCAACTTATGTAATGGTACTCTGTCAATTAGGATCATAACTTTAAGAAAATACTATGGTTTATATGAATTTTTATCAATGGGTATTTTATTTTCTTAAAGATCTAATTATAAAAAATACTAAAATTGAATTTTGTAATTCATTTTAATGTATTAATGCAACGTTCAAACCGTAAAATCACTTTGGGCTTTGGTAAATTATTCTCGTTCTGTTTTCAAACAAATGTTTGATTAAGAATAATTTACTTAAAAGACAAAAGAAGTCTCCTTTCTATGAAAGAAGAGTGAGACACAATTCTATTCCTTTTCATGAATAAGAAAGGATAATAGGAATATTAGATATGTCTGAATTCTGATATAACTCATAGCAATTTTTTTAATAGTTAAAATAATTGCATATTTTTCATAGGGATTTCATCACCCTCATTCGGTGATTAAATTCTTAGTAACGAATATGATATTTGGTTAACCGAATATTATGTATGACATTTTATGAGTTATTAAAATTAGAAGCTAGACTAATTACCGCAAAATGGTAAAAGATAAACTAGTTTATTCATCTAGTTGTTTTGACTATTTAAAAGGTGCTACATACATTGTAGAATGGTAGACCTGTTAAGGAAGAAATTGCATGCCCAGTTTTTAAAGTTAATAGCATTTGATGGATAGTCCATCATTTACGTAGTAGAATACACTTTATTGCATAAGTAATTGTTACGTATGGACATTTAAAGGTGTAGGAAAGTTAAAAGCACAATATTTGTTTTCACTGGATATGAAACACTTACAATGTTGTCAAATTCGGTGGGAGTATTGTGTACTTATTACTGAGTAAAGAATTATTGTAATGATCTTTAATTCAGTGTGAGTTACAAGTTTTGACATCTTGGTAGCTAAAGATATTACTTTCCAAGTGTAGGCACTCATACTTTTAAGGATAGTCTTGTACGTTTCCTTACTATAAATTGTTGTTCTACATCTACTTGTTATGCTAAGATCTATGACACAATCATATTGATCACATAAACAAATGCATGGCGTGCTGTTTATCAACTATATGAGGTTGTTAAATGCATAAGTGGGAGAAATCTTTAATGTGTGCAAAAAACAACTCATAAAGATATGATTTAATGGATTTTCTTGAATGCAAGGTAAGAGAATAACGTTCTAATATGGATTATACTAATCTAATTCAAGAAATACTTGGTGTTGCAATTTATGTTATGTGAGAGCTTAGCTAGATTGCAACAACAAGGTAAATCTTATATTTTCATTACTAGCAGATCAACTGATGTAATGGAACTATGAGAATTTGCAGTTTCTAAATTAGATACCTATTAGAACATGTGTCAGTATGATATCAAGACTACTTTAATTTGTATATTTATGAATTTATGGAATGACATAAATTAATAAAATAATCTAATGCTACTTCAATCTGAATATTTATGTGTTCTTGGAATGACATAAATAAATAAAAATATAATGTTGTTTACATTATTGTGAAGTAATAAATTAACTTGAAATTACTATTGAAACCAAGAGATGGTGTTCATAATTACTTTAGTTAAACATGTTTATGTTTCATTGTAAAGATATAAAGACAAAGTCTTTTAATTGTTACACGACTTATAATAAAGTAAGATGTTATCTTGTTATATTTTTTAATTAAGACATATACATGAAGTCATTAAATTGTTAAATGACTTATAACATATAGTAAGATTATAACAATTTATGTTTTCTTGTAGAGAAATAGACATGAAGTGACTTTGTCAAAAGTACTTGTGTTATAAAGCATGTAATTTGCTTGAAAATATCAAAATATTATTATACTATGAAAATGACTTAGTTGCTAAATAGACAAGCCAAAAGAAATATGGTTATCTTAAATATTGTTAATATTAATTCTAATGAAATACCAAATGTTTATGGTATGCTCAGTTAAGAAAATTAAACTCTTGTTATATTGTTTTATTAAAGATAACTATGACTTCTTTTCTTCCAAAAGTTATCAAGGTTAGAAAATTGAGTATGAATTGAATATACTCAATTAGACTCCAACCTAGAAGATTAATAAGACATGATGAAATGTGATAAATTACATTAAGTCTTAAATTGAAGTTCTGAGTTTGTTCAACTGCTTAAGAAGAGGTTATTAACAAAGTAAAGTCAGGAACTATCAATATGTATTGTAATATCTCAAAAGGGAACATTAAATTGTTGCTTTATTTGCTGAAGTATTTAAAGATAGTCTTTAAATTACTAAAAGCAAGTGAGAGTTTTGATCTTTAAAATATAAAATTACAAGATACATAATATTCTAAAATACATTAGTAAATATCATAATGAGGCTTGACATTAAAATGTTAAATCACAAGATGAAGGAATTCTCATTCATAGAATAGCAAAATATTTCAGATATTTGATTAACATGCTGAGGGCTATGATTTACAGGATTATTGGAAACGTGATAATCATCATGATACATTACCAAATATGAAATTGGGTAAAGTACACATGATATGAATGATTAAGATATTGTCCATAAAGATAATCAATTTTAAAAATTTGGTTTATCTTAATAGTTAGACTAGAAAATGAAGATAAGTTTCTTCAAAGATTAGGTAACCCTTGTGGTTTAAATCTTTGTATAGAAATCATATGGACAATATTGTGCACATATTTAATACATGTCTTATGACAAGATTATTAATCACACTTAAGCAATTAACTGTGATTGAATATTCTATTCTAAGCACATTAAATATATAAAGATTATGATTGTCATATTTAGTTTCACTAATATGAAATTGACAATGAAATATCAAAACTCTTTCTTTAGTGATTACTTGAGCGAGAACGATAAGTAATCAAAAGGAGTTTATGAATTCAAATAAATCTTTGAAAGTGTACAAAATGCAATAATCCATGGATGGATAAATGCATGCATCTAGAAGACTATTCTTATGTTTAATTATTAAATCCATGTTTTGATTTATAATTAAAATAAGATAATGTATTCCTAAAGCTAGTGGAGTATTATGTTTAATTTCCTAAATCATGTATGTTGTAAAACATATAATAAGTAACATTCCATATAAGTAAAATGTTAAGTCTTAGTTTGGAATGAAACTTTACTTGAAAGATTTAGAAAATAAGGCATAAAACCTTGGAATGAATGTTTATTGTTGAAACATGTGTGGTAAATGAATCTAATATAACATGATATATCATTTAGAAAGTCTAAATGGATACGTATAACATGAATAAAATCTAAGTATGACTCAAAGATTTTTCATGAACATCATGTTTTGTTGTATCATGCTTGATTACAAGATGATTTGGAAACATCTAATTAAAAGTTATTAGATAACTTGTGTAATATTCTAAGAGAATATGTTTGATTATAGAATCACATCCTAATTCTGGAACAGCTTCTAAATTCTATAAATGAACAATTGATTCATTGTTGTGCAAATTGTCATAGCCAACAAACTTGAAAGTCTGAAAGGCATCAAACATTAAACAATAGATATTAATGTTTACGAGAAGTTTTTAATAGCATATTGTTATTTGCATACAATGATGCTAATGAAATTTAGATGACACTCAATACTAGTCATGGTAAGGATTTCATCCTTAGTCATGCGTACTAGTTGTGCTTACTAAGAGCATAGTTGCATTATACATTAAGAGAATAAGAATACTTTAAACTTTAAAATGTTTGGAAGTTTGATTATCATAAATTGGTGGTTAAGGATGTCACACATTTTATGAAATATTATATGGCATTATCAAAATAGTTGAGTATGCACATACAAGAATTTTACTAGTTAAATTCTTGAAATAAGTATTCTTAACATTCCAATAGATCAAAGTTGGATGATTTATGCCTTGTCAACAAGTATGAATGTCATTACTTGAGACACAATTCATCAACAAGAGTTATCATGCATTGATCTATTTAGTATTTGGATAAGGGATGTTAAATAATTATTATAATAAATTTAAATACATGGTATGTTTAATTTATAATATATTGTATCATATATTTGTATGTTTAATCCATGAATAAATGTTATTCTAAATTGTCCATTGTCAGTTAATAATATGGGAATATTATTAAATCAAGACAAATATGATGGTTGGTATAATATACTTAAAGTATATTGATGCGTAGACATGCCATTTTAGATGATATTTAATGATACCGAATATAGTACTTTTCCCAACTACATGATATTACTTTATGGATGTTGTCATTAAGTAAATCCTAAGAAGTTATCCTCAGACTTGAGATACAGGATAATAGTCATGAATGTAGTGCATTTTTGTGGAACAACTTAACGCTATACATAATTGGCAGTCATAAGGGTTGTTTTCGGAAATGTTACAAAGTTCATGAGTTTTGCTTGTAGTCAAGATATAATTTGTTCATTTAAATTTATTTTTGGAGTTTAATACTGCTGGCCCCTCGTAGGGTTGTCAAGATGTTTGCATGGCCGTGCCTAAGATCTCCCTGAATATGTTCAGAAGATTTGGTAATCTTGCTCAATCACAAATAACGAGAAACAGAATGGTTAATTAAGGAATGACTTTGATCCATATCCTTATTAACGTGGTATTAGAAACAAAAAGATAATAATAATGAGAAATCATTAAAAGGTTTTTCCAGGAGCCTTAGTCGAGATCGTATACAGGCATCGGCGTTTTGCAAGACGCTAACCGATGTGATCACACTATTAAGATATGTCCAAGTGGGAGCTGTTAGTTTTATGAACATAATTTAATAGTTGTGTGTTAGGATCGAACTCGAGATCACGGGATTGCACACTTTACGTATGAAGAGTAAATGTATAATAATTATTTATAAATGTTAAGAATAATTATTAATAAACAAAACACATAATGACCGTTAGTATTTAACGGAAAGTGACTAACGACCGTTAAACGAAGAAAATGAAAGTTTTATTAGTGAATAATTGGAAGGTCAAGAAGCTTCCGGAATCCCCTTAGGGATCCCAGAACCGATCGGCTCAAAGGAGGGCACCTCCTTTGTGCCTTGGACTCCAAGTTATCTCCACTATATAAGAAAACGCACGGTTCATTGTTTTATACCTCTTGTTCATAATTACTTAGTATTTTCTATCAAAATCGATCAAACAATCCCTATACTCTAGGGATTCGATTTTCATAAATCAAAGTGTTTTGTGTTTTTTGTTGGAACCATAGTTTTACTATTTTATCAAGTCTCGGTCATTTGTAATAATGCTAGGTTGCTTAGTTATTGTTTACTATCATTTACATTTTGTATTAAGTTTACTAGGCTTAAGAATGAGGTCCATGGGCCTCAAGCCCATACGTTTCATGTAAAGGGAAGGAGTAGGAATGTTGCCCTAGCTCCTTTCCTATAAATACTAGTCTTAGGCCTCTTGTAAACTTGGTTGGTTATTTGAAAACATTAAGGAAACTCTTGCATTTCACTTTCTCAAATTTCTTATAATCATCCCACTCTCATTCTCATCTCATTTCTCTTATCATTATACTTGTGTTTACTAAATGGTGACCTAACAAGTGGTATCATTCGCTAGAGGAAGGTGTAGTTATTGTTTTCATTGATTTATATCTTAAAAATCGTTTTTTTATCGAATTTTTTGTGAAAATTTTAAACTTTCTTGTTAGTTTTTTGGTTTTTCTCACATCTTTGCTTACAAACTTGTGTTTAAAATCAAAACTAACCAAAAAAGTTCCAAACTTTTTACAAAAATATTCGATTTTGGTTACTTGTACTTTTATCGAAATTTTTTTAAGTTTGGAAAATTTCCTAAAGTTTTCTACTTTCTTAAAGATCTACTCATTTTACAAACAAAAGTACAAGTATCTTGAAATAAAAACGAGTTTTAGGATTGCTTTCTTTGATAAACAAAAACTTACAAGTTATCGAGATCTTCTCCAAGTGCACTACCTCGACTTCGTTTGTGTGGACTCGGTATTTTCTTTCTTGTATAAGGAAGTTAAGTACTTCGACATTTGGAAAGTTTTCGAAATTGTAAAATTTCGAAAATTATTTTTTCTCGTTATCGCAAACGTTCGTGCCTTTATCGCAAACGTTTTTCGAAAACCTGAAAAATATCGAAATCTTAGTTTTTCGATAACCTAAAAAGTTTCGAAATCTTAGTTTTCGAAAACCTGAAAAATATCGAAATCTTAGTTTTTTCGATAACCTGCAAAGTTTTTCGAAATCTTATTTCTCGATAAACTGTCTTTGTCTCGCAAACCTTGTTTCTCGATAATCTGCCAAAGTTTCTCGATACTTGGATTTTTCTACACTTTCCACAAGATCCATTTCTACACAAGTGTTCTAAGATGTCTCAGCCACCGAATCACTACTTTCCTCATGTTCAACAACAAACACCTCAGCAACAACAACCTCAGCAGTATCAGCAACAACATTACCTTCCGCACCAGATGAATCAACAACCTCCTAAATACAATCCACAACAACATTACCTAATGATGCAACAACAGCTCATTCCTCAACAACAATCATATCAAGTGCCACTACAAAACACTCAGTTTTCCTCCAAACAACCTCACTGGTTTGACAGAATGTGTGAAGTTATTACAACTCAACAATCCCGACATGAGGCAGGATCACTTGAGACTCCTCCAATGCTAACACCTGGTAACTATGTGCAATGGTCAAGTCGATTCTTACGCTTTCTTGAACTTAAGAAACCTCATGGGCACTTCTTAAAGCAAGTGATACTTGAAGGACCATTTGAGTGGCCAACAAGATTTGAAGCTGGTGATCCTAATGCTGATCCTCCACGTCCTCCTGGTGATAGACCCCTTCCAGAAACTGCACTCACTGAAGAACAGAAACTACATCGTGAAGCTGATCAGTATGCAATGGCTTATATACTTCAAGGTATACCCAATCCGATCTATCGCAGTGTCGATGCTCAGAAAACAGCCAAAGCAATGTGGGAACACGTTCATCTCCTCATGGAAGGCACTCAATTGAACAAAGATGACATGGAATCCAAGCTTTACATGGAATACACTGACATCACAATTGAACCTGGAGAGTCACTTGAATCCTACTATCATCGTTTCACAAATGTGGTTAATGATCTGGAACGTCACAAAATCACTGTACCAAGGATCGCTGTGAACTCCAAATTTGTGGGTAGTCTTGGCCCTGATTGGCATAAATATGTGACATTTGTTCGTCAAACGAAGAATCTTCATGATGCTCCATATGGGTTGTTGTATGATTTTCTGAAACACCATGAACCTGAAGTGGAAAAAGATCGAGCTCTACGAGGAGGATACACACCAACAACAACACCAAATTCTTTGGCTCTCGTAGCTCAATCTCCCTATGCTCCACCACCAATGTCAAATCATGCATATGTTCAAGAGCAGAACTACTTCAGTTATCCACAATCTTCCACCTCGAACCAAATGGTCCCTTATGATTCATCTCCACAAGATTCTTCTACTCTACTTGTTTCATCAAACAACAATGATGTTGTGTACTACTCCAACTCCAATGATGATGACGATGATAACTTTAATACGTTGAATCAGGGACTTGCTCTTATTGCTCGTGCATTCAGCAAATTCTCCAACAAAACAAACAACCGTCAACGTTCATCTTCAAACACAAGAAATCAAGCTGTTGTTAATGATGGAAGAGTGGAAATTCAGAATCGTAGCTATGGTCGATCTGGTTCAGGAAGCTCTTCAGGAAATTATGGGAATGGTCAAAGGTTTAGTAACAATACCGGGTTCAGAAACAACTCAGCATCCCCTCAACAAAGGTCTGACTCAGTTGCTACAAGGAACTCCAGCTCAGGGAATGCAGTTTGGTGCTACAATTGCAATGAACAAGGTCATATAGCTACAACATGTCCCAAACCGAGAACTCGGGGTAGTAAGTTTCACAAGCAGGCATTACTCATGGCTCTTCAAGATGAAAAAGATGGACATTTCCCTGAACAAGACAACAACTTCATGGCAAATGTGAACAACGTTGATGACATGGAAGATCTGGAAGCCAATGCTGCTGTGATGCTTATGGCCAACATGCAGGAACTTAAGCTCAATGATTCAGGTCCAGTGTATGACACTGACGGCTTGTCTCAGGTACATGACCTCAATGCATGCTTTATTAATGAAATAGTCTCACCTTCTGTTTATGAATCAGATATGGCGCAAGTTGTTCCATCTACATCATCTTCATCCTCTCAAACAGATGAACAAATAAGCACAGTTGTCATATTTGATGATGACACAGTTGTCTCATTTGATGATCCTATTGAGAACGATAAATATGATCAGTTAGAACAACATGAACCATCATTTGATCCAGACCCTGCCCTCATATTGTTATCTAAACAACTGGATGCTCAACAATTGCAAATAATCAAATGCAACGAGAAAAACAAAGTTTTAAAAGAACAAAATGCGTCATTTGCAAGAGACATTGAGTGTTATAAAATTCAGCTTTCAAATCAAGAAGAAAAGATAAAACACACTAAAAGTTTTGAAAAAGCTTTTCAAGATTCTTACAACAAAGAACAAGATCTTCAACGCAAAATACAAGATTTAATTGAGTCACACGGAAAGTTGATTTCGAAACTTGAAAGTGAGAAGGGTGAATTGAAAAAACAAGTTGAATGTCTTCAAACTGAACTTTCAAAAACAGAAACAAAATTGTCAAGTTGTCAAAAAGATTTTCATGAACATAAAATACGGAAAAGGAAGTACATAGACAACTTACTCGGTGATATTGTTGATCTTGAAAAACAACTCAAAGAATTTCGTCACATTGTTTACAAACACGGGAACTCTGTCACAACAATTCAGAAATTTACTTTAAAACCGAAACCCAATTGCGGATATGCACTTGGTGATTACAATTCAATGTTTCTACACACGGCATTCAAAGAAATTCCAAAAATTTACAGTATGGATTATTTTCTTGATAATACGATTGTGCGTGCTGTTGTTTTTGATACTGAGGAGGAAGAAGAACTTGAAGACGAGAGTCGATCAAAAATGAGTCAAGTTCAATATTGGACACCATATGACTATTCAAAAGCTCCTCCAATTTCAAAATCTTTTGTTACTCAAAAGGAATTACCTGAGAAATCATGGTTTATCGAATAGTCATATGTTTCATCTCACAATGTGGCTCCTGTCCCACATGTAGCACAAATAAATGGTCCTTTACCATCATCCGGTGTACTTACACCTTTACCAAAATGTCGTGTCTTAAATTATTTCAAAACCTTTATGGAAGACATCGATATTTTGGAGGAAACAATTGAACGCAATTCAGAAATAAAAATTGAAACTTTTCAATCCGCTTACGAGCGAGAAAAGAGAGATATTTTTCAAAAACAAATGAAACCAATTGTTCAACACCTTCGTCTATGTGCTACACGTTGGGATCAGGAACTTCAAAAGGAGGTCAAAAATATGATAAACGTTTTTGATACTGCTGAAAATGAGATTTTGGTCCAAAAGCTACAAACTAAAGTTTTCAAAAATGATGCTGATCGACTCTTGGAACAAGTTCTCTGTGCTGATATTTTGTCTGTTATCATGAATGATCTATATAAATCTGGTACTTCTATGCTTGTAGATGATCTCTGTGTTGATAACAATTTGTTGAACGTGGAATTAGAAACACTTAAAAATGAGAATGAAAATCTGAAGAAAAAGAATGATGATGTGACAAAACAGTTTTCAAAAGAAATTTGTCAACTCAAACAAAGGCTTGAATGGTGTCAAGCTCAAAGTCTTAAAAAGGAATTGAAGTTTCAAAGTCAAAATGTTTCAAACTCTTGTCAGATTTGCAAAAACAACGAGTCTTTAAAAGGTCGATGTTTCCAATACGAGAAAGAAATTGCGGATTTAAAAATTGAAAACGCCGAATGGCAACAAAACCGTGATGACATCAAATATTGCAATGGTTTACTTGAGTCTGAAATTCAGGACAAAAATCACATCATCATTGATTTGAAAGAGAAAGTTAAGCTACTTCAAAAAGGAAAAATGGTTGACACCACGGTGATAGCACCAGGAATGTATCAAATAAACAAAACTGATAAAGGAAAGGTTGTTCAAAACACTAATGTTGATAACTCCACTTCTACAGGACTAGTCTCCACTTCTAGCGTTAGCAGACCCAAGCGAAAAAGTAAAAAGAAGAATAGGATCTTGCAACGTAAGAGAGGACACCTAGAAGCTCAAGAAGTAGAAGACCAACTTAGGAATTTGAATAAAACTCATGTTGCATCAGATTTAGATTCTAATCTGGCAAATTGTAATCAAAATCTAAATGTAACGAATGATAAACCTTTGAATGTTTTGAATATTAATGCATCTTGTGTGTTTTGTCGTAAAAATGTATCATCTGGTGATCATACAAAATTTTTAGCTAATTCTCTTCTCAATCGTCATAAGAAACGTAGGACACGCATTCCTTTTAGGCCCACTAATGCCTCTAAGTCTAACTTAGGAAAGCCGTCTTCTACGGTTTCTAATGAAGCTGAAGTTACCCCCATAGGTACCGAGAACAAATCTAGGAATGAGCCAACGACTAGTGCCTTTAACATTAAGAAAGCAAAAACTAGTTGGAATTGGCAACGTTGGTTACAACACAAACCAGACTTTAAATGGATTCCTAAATTGTTGAATATATGTGTTACTAACCAACAGGAACCCGCATTGTCTTTGGGTTCCACCCTTACTTCTGTTCCACCCGTGTCTTCTTCTGGTGATGCAGGTGGTACAGATCGTTCTCTGGATTGTTGATAGCGGATGCACCCGACATATGACAGGCAATCTTAAACTGTTGAAAAACTTTGTCTCAAAGTTCATTGGCACTGTCAGATTCGGGAATGATCATTACGCACTTATCATGGGATATGGTGACTTTATCAGCGGGAACATTGAAATCAGTCGTGTTTATTATGTGGAAGGCCTTGGACACAACCTTTTCTCTGTTGGTCAATTCTGTGATGGGGATCTAGAAGTTGCATTTCGTGAGAAAACTTGCTTTGTTCGTGACTTACAAGGAAACGATCTAATGTCTGGCTCACGCGGCTCCAATCTTTATACAATCTCAATGTCAGATATGATTGCAACATCTCCGATATGTCTTCTCTCCAAAGCAGAGTCAACTAAATCTTGGTTGTGGCATAAACGTCTTTCGCACTTGAATTTCAGAACTATGACTGACCTTGCTCGTTTTAAACTTGTCGATGGATTTCCAAGATTCCGTTTCACCAAAGATCACTTATGTCCAGCCTGTGAACAAGGCAAAAGTACTCGTGCTCATTTTCCGTCTAAACCTGAGCAAAGTACGAATCATGTCTTACAACTGCTACATATGGATTTGTGTGGACCGATGCATGTTCAAAGTATCAACGGTAAACGCTACATACTAGTAATTGTGGATGACTTCTCCAGATGGACTTGGGTTTATTTTCTACGAAGTAAAGATCAAGCTCCTTCGATGATCATCACCTTTCTCACCAAAATTCAAGTTCAGCTTCGCAACACAGTACGAATCGTCAGAACTGACAATGGAACTGAATTCAAGAATCAGACACTTCGGTCTTACTATGAGAAAGTGGGAATTGAACATCAAACGTCTATACCTAGAAGCCCAGAACAGAATGGTGTGGTTGAAAGACGCAACAGGACGTTAGTGGAAGCTGCTAGAACTATGTTGATTAATGCTCAATTACCAGATTACTTATGGGCAGAAGCTGTTTCAACCGCATGTTATACTCAAAACCATTGCATGATCACAAAACGCCATCGCAAAACACCATATCAAATTGTTCACAAAAGGAAACCGAACATCGATTACTTTCATGTATTTGGAGCACTTTGCTATCCGAAAAATGATCGTGATGATTTAGGTAAACTCAAAGCTAAGGCTGACATCGGAGTGTTCGTTGGATATTGTGAAAATTCCAAAGGTTTTCGGATATGGAATCGTCGTACAAGAGAAATTCAAGAAACCATTCACGCTAATTTCGATGAACTCACCCAAATGGCTTATGAGCAACACAGCTTAGGACCCGAATTCAACCGTCTTAACTCTCCGGCATCTTCAGCTGAACCTTTACCACTTAACCGCAAAGAATTAGAAACCTTGTTTGCTCTACTATTTGATGACACAATTGAATACCGTCCTACTGAGGTCTCACCAAATTCCGCTGCTCAACCTGATCACATTCCAGTACCAGACTCACCTCAACAAACTTCTACAAGTGTTGAAAGAAACGGTCCTTCAATTGAATCACCATCAACAGCAGAACAAACTGGTTCTACTCCCTGCCATCCAGCTGAAGATCCAACACCACAATCAGTTCCACAATCCGCAGAGCATGATCCTGATACGTTCATTAATCCGTTTGCACCAGCTACTACAGTTCCTGATATAGCTGAGTCGTCAACACGCAACTTGGATCCTGCCAACATGCGAGATACGTATCAACTACACCCTTCAACACATAAATGGACTCGTGACCATCCACTAGTTCATATTATTGGCCATCCAGATGCACCTGTTATGACAAGACAACGACTTCACACAGATGGAGAAACTTGCATCTACGCACTCACAGTTTGTCATGAAGAACCCAAGAACATTAAAGATGCAATGACTTATGACAACTGGATTGAATCTATGCAAGAGGAATTTCAACAATTCATAAGATTAGAAGTCTGGGAATTAGTTGAAAGACCTGACGGAGTCTTTGTCATCGGGTTAAAATGGATCTGGAAGAATAAACTTGATGCAGAAGGGACAGTCATCCACAACAAATCACGTCTGGTAGCGAAAGGATACTCTCAACTTGAAGGTCTAGACTTTGCTGAATCCTTTGCTCCAGTGGCACGACATGAAGCTGTTCGGATCTTTTTGGCTTATGCTGCTCATAGGAATATGGTGGTTTACCAAATGGATGTGAAAACTGCATTTCTGAATGGAGAACTCCGTGAAGAAGTTTATGTCAGCCAACCTGAAGGCTTCGTTGATCCTGAGCGTCCTAATCACGTCTACCGACTCAAAAAGGCTCTCTACGGACTCAAGCAAGCCCCACGAGCGTGGTATGACAAACTGTCCACTTTCTTACTGACTAATAAATTTTTTAAAGGATCGGTGGATCCAACACTGTTTACAAAAACCTACGGGGAGGACTTACTTGTTGTTCAAATATATGTCGATGACATCATTTTTGCCTCAACAAAACGAAGTTACTCTAATGATTTTGCAAAATTAATGAAAGATAATTTTGAAATGTCCATGATGGGTGAACTTACGTTCTTTCTAGGATTACAAGTTCATCAATCATCCCGTGGTATTTTTATAAATCAGTCCAAATATGCTCTCGAAATTCTTAAGAAACATGGAATGATGTCTTGTGATACTTTTAATACACCAATGGGCTATACCACAAAACTAGATGCTGATTTACATGGGACTCCCGTTGACCCTACCAAATACCGAAGTATGATTGGGTCCCTCATGTATCTCACATCTAGTAGACCTGATATAGTTTTTGCTGTCTACATGTGCTCTCGCTATCAGTCCAGACCAACTGAAAAACACCTCAGTGAGGTCAAAAGAATCCTTCGATACATTAAGGGAACCATTAACTTGGGAATCTGGTATCCGAAGGATTCTGGTTTTGAACTAATTGCTTTTTCAGATGCTGATCATGCAGGATATTTAGACACACGCAAAAGTACATCTGGTGGATTACAGTTTCTCGGAGACAAACTTGTGTCATGGCAATCTAAGAAGCAGGACTGCACTTCACTGTCGTCTACGGAATCTGAATACGTAGCCATGTCTGCTTGTTGCGCTCAAGTCATTTGGATGAGATCACAACTTAAAGATTATGGCTACCTATTCAACAAGATTCCTATCTACTGTGATTCAAAGAGTGCAATTGCTATCTCCTGCAACACTGTGCATCATTGCAAATCCAAACACATCGATCTCCGATATCACTTCATCAAAGAGCATGTGGAAAGGGGTACAGTTGAACTTTATTTTGTTGGAACTGAGTACCAATTGGCAGACTTACTTACCAAATCTCTGGCACCATCCAGGTTTGCTAGTTTAGTTCACCAAATTGGGATGAGATGTTTGACACCAGAGGATCTGGAAAAGTTTTTAAAATACCACTGATCGTCAAACATCACTACTATCTTTTGTATAATAGTTTGTTTTTTCTTTCTTTCCTATAAACTAATCAAAACACAAAAAGATTTTCCATATTTTACTTAAAAAAAAAAAAAAAAAAAAATGCAAGTATATCGCTTCCATTCAACACCTTGTTCATACTTTACAAGTGTTGAGGGGGAGTCACGCTTAAATCTTTTACCAATTTTAATTGGTATACTTGCATGTTTCTCGTATTTTACGGTTCTTCAGAATGTGTGAACGATTTCTTTTACGTCACTTTGTCTCATTTGTTACTTAATCTTCATAAGTTAGGCATATCTTAATGGTACTTATGGTTTGCAAGAAACTTTAGGACACTAACTTGTTTCTTATAAAAGTATAAGGACTAAAAGTGACTAAAATCAAACCTTTTTCAAAATAAATAAAACAAACCGTACAAACCAAAAAAACACCACAATTTCAAAACTACTAAACCCCTAAAACCCTTTTCTTAAACCCACGGTTCAAAATCATTCGAGCTAACCACAACCTTGATCTTTAAATTGTAAGTTCCTATGTTATCACTAGTGCATTACAAACATAGGTTCTTGATTAATTGGTCTTTCAACGGTTCAATCTTGTGATTTCTTGATGTCGAGAACTAGGGTTAGGTTTTTCGAAAAATGCTATTAACGTGATGTGGTGTTTAATTCTTGATAGGGTTTAGGTACTATGATTGTTTCTAACACATACTCATCGACTATTAACACATTCCATCATGTTTCTTTGTTTTTCGAATTCATAAGATTGGGTCGAAATGGGTTAATAAGTTTCTGTGATTATTGGGTTGTTTTTAGTGGTGGGATTTGCTTCAAAGGTCTCTTATATGCTTAATCTTGCTAGGATGTTTCACACTCTTGAACGTGATTCTCGATAAACTTGTATGCCTCGTTCGTGAAAAACATCGAGTTAAACGTGTCTCTAGTGTTGTCTATTGTGCTATGTGTCTTGTTATGCATCATACTTGTAGTTGTGATATGCTAGAACTCTGTAATACTCACTTGTTTTATATTCGTGAAGGTATCGAAATACATGTTCTAGTACATTATCGCAATCTTTGTGTTTTTACCTTAAACATGTTTAAACTACCTTGGTGACAGGCCAAAATCATTGGAATAAAACTTTGTGAAGGAAAAGTACGTATGACTTCAATTAAATTCGAGTCAATTCTTGTATAAGAATTTTCTCGAAAAACTGTGCTTTATCGAAATCTTCTCAAAATTATCGAGAACCTTAAGTTTTTCGATAAATATTGTTCACAGCCCAAAGTTTTTCGAAAATATCATTTTTTCGAAATCTTTCTGAGAACTTTATTTTTTCGAAATCTTCAGTTTCTCGAAAAATTGTTTTATCGAGAAAAATTGTGATTTCTCGATAAATTTAAGTTTTTATCGAAAAAGCCATTTTTCTCGAAAAGTTTCATCAGTTTTCTCGATAACCTCAATGTTTTTCGAAAAAGATAAAAGATCTCGATAAATGTCAATAATGTGGAATTTTTTCGAGAAGTCAAATTTCTCGATAAAGTTCCACTATTACATTTTGTCGAAATCTATCTCAATGATATTTTCTCGAAATCTTGTTTGGTTTTATCTATGTTACCTTGGTGTGATTCATTAGTGTTGTGTGATGTAATTGTGAATTGTGCTTGTCATGTTGTGATTATTTGCTATATGCATTATTTGACTCATAACAAAATGACACATTTGTGCTTAACTGTCTCAAGTAGATATCTGTATCCAAACTCTAAAATGTGCTAACACATAACAAATTTGGATGTTTGGTTTATGGTGATACTTTTCAGATAAACATGGCTGAACACAATGAGAACGTTGCTGAACAAACTCTTCCATTACTCACCTTGGATGACATCACTCCCGAGAACTACAATGTCACAATTGGCAACAACAATCCCAGAGTCGATTTCAACAAGTTGAATATCACAGAGAAATCATGCAAGATTGTGAAAGATATCCTACTGGCACATCCATGCAAACCACTTCTCACCTGCTCTACTTCAGTTCCACTGTTCTACCTTCATCAGTTCTGGCTTACTGCTCGGGCCAACTTGGATAATGAGTCTTTCACCGTTACATTAGATAGCCAAGATTACTCTGTAGATCATGACGTTCTTCGAACAGCCCTTCTCATGCCACAAACTGACAACGAATTTGCTCCGATACTACCTGACCTGGAACTTCTTGACTTCTTCATTGAATTAGGATATGAGGTTGATGATGATGAACCTCTAATCAAGCTTTCCAAATTTAATGTCAAGTATATCCCTCAGCCTTGGAGAACATTCTGTCTGTTGGTTGTTAGATCTATATCTGGAAGGAAAAGTGGTCATGAACATCCAAGGCTCGAACACCTACAAACATTCTGGGGTATGGTGACTCTGACATCAATTGACTTTGCAGTTCCTATCATGAATGATATCGTCTACAGTATTCAGACCGACCGTGTGAAGACTATGATACCATTCACAAGATTCACCAAGCTTATCATTGAACATCTCTGCAAAAGTTCTCCAGAGTTCATTAAAAGGATGGCTGATCCTAATGAGCCGAAGCACCTCTTCGAGGACGACTTCACCACCTCATTCATCAAATCGACCACTTCCTCAACCAAGATCAAAGGAATGAGGATTCCCGAATACCTTCTGAATGACAATATTAAGAAAAGGGCGAACTTCAAGTTGTATGATCTGGCTTACAAAGGGGAACTAGAAGAAGCAACTATAAAGACTCGTAGCAAAGGAAGTGTAAAGTCTGGGAGTACCACGAGCACCACTGGATCACCTCATACAAGATCTAAATCTGCTACAATGGCAAAACCCAAGACTACTACCACACCTAAACATATATATCCAAACCTAAACCTGCTACCAAACCAAAGAAAAAGGCAACTCCTGAGTACTTTATTCGGGATGAACCTACTCCTCCACCTTCTGACACCGAGTCCGAGTTTGATACTGAATCTGATGAAGAAGAACCAGACTATGAACTGAGATATAGAGCACCTGATGAAGGATTTCCTGCAACAGAGATTGCCGTTCAACAAAGTCTTGTAACTTATGAAGAAGAGACAAGGAAAAGAAAAGGAGTCACTATCAATGAGCCGAATGATGATGAAGATGAACCAATTGTTGAACCATTAGTCGATAAACGCAAACTGAAGAGTATAGTTGTCGACACTAGAGCTGAAGAAAAGCAGCTTAGGAAAGAACAGAGGAAAGCAAGTCTTGAAAGCCGACTTCTATCACACCCTCCAACACCACCACCTATCGATCAGTCAGAACATGTAGGGGCTACAAGCAGTATGGTTCCTCCAACAACGTCAGAATCAACTCCACAACCTGATGACAACGTTAAGGATACAGACAAGACTGAAGATGTCCACATGACTGAGACTGCTACTTTAGAGGAGAATGTTGGCGGTCAAGAGAACTTAGCTACGGATCAGGAACATGAATATCTTATTACTCCAGAGTTTCTTGCACGAGAAGCAGAAGAACGTCGTCGAAAGGAAAACGAAGAGAAGAACGCGTTCGACACCAACATGTTTCTTAAGTCATCTTCTCAGCAGACTTCTTCAGCACAACCTCCACCTCCTCAAGACTCTCCACCAAAGGATCCGACTCCTCCTGCTTCATCTTCGGACTCTCACAACGAGTCATCGTCCGAATCATCACCCGAGCACTCATCTCCCACAACTTCTGAAACCGCATCTAAACAGCATTCGATCAATGAACCAAAACAACAAGTTGATCTTCAGGAGCAAGTGAACAAACTCACCAACATGGTTACCAATCTTACCAAACAAGTTGAGGAATTCCAGGAGTCAACGCAGCTGATCCACAAGTTCTTGAAATCTGATTATGAAGGTTTTATCAGAACTGCAACACATGATTTTCTCACTGAAAATCTGGTTGAGATGATCACTCCTGAGGTAGCAAACCTTCTCAAACCAATCAATGACAACTTGGATCACAGAATTAGAAGTGTTACGAGGAAAATGTTGTCTACTACACCATTCACGCTTCACACCGCAAAATCTTCTACTGTGGCTCCAACCGTCCAAGAATTGTCCTTCAATGACATGCTTGTCAAACTCTTCGACAACCTTGCCACCAAAACCACCCTGACAGCTGAAGAAAAAGGCCTGTATGATGCTATGGTTGCTTATATGTCAAAAGAGTCATGCAAAGATGCTGCTGGAACCCGAAAACGGACAAGAAAAGATGACGATCCTGACCCAAACTCCAAAGGCAAGAAACCTAAGTCTGGAACAGGTCCCTCATCCTCTCTACAACCACAAAAGGACTCCACTCCTCCTGGAACTCAACAACAACCCTCAGCTACTGGTAAAGGTCAAACCGAAGATGAAGAAATGTTCATGGAACAAACTGATGACTTCCAAGATCAACATGACACCGATTACCGTGCTCCACCTACTCATGATTCTCATGCTGGTCCATCATCACCGTCCAAAGCCAAAGACAAAGATGCTACATCCAAGTCTAAGAAATCCAAGAAGAAAACACGTCATTCATGGCTCGACAATGATGACAATCCTCAGAATGATTGGCTGACAGAAATGGTCTAAGCTCAACCCCCTCTGGAAGAAGAAGAACCTCTTCCTGGTAACACTCTTCAGTTCACCCAGGTCATTATGAAGGATCTTCACATCAACAAACTTACAAAGGCGGAGCTTAGGAGAATCAATAGGGATGCACAAGAATTCCTCAAGAAAAGATCTGGAAACAAAGTCGAATACGAATATCACATGCAGAATATAGCTAGTGCAATGTCTGCCGACTTTGACTGGTTAAATCCTGAAGTGAATATTGATCTAAGTTCCAAGAATCATGAAAAACCTTACTTCACCGACTGGACCAAACCATTACCATTGAAAGGATTTCCAGACAAACCCAAGATACCTTACAGCTTCTTCTTCAACAAAGATCTTCGTAACATCCAGCTCACTCAAGAGATATCCAAGAAGAAATATGCTTCCTCACTCACAATCTCAGTACCAGCCGCTAGATACGAAATTCCAGCCATTGAAGAAACCACCCGTATTTTCAGCAACTCCATCGTAGCTTATGACAGAGATGCTCTACACGAAATTCAACATTGGCCTGATCGTCGTCGTCTCGGTTATACAAGCAGATTAGGAGAGACATCATTGGAAAATGTGAAGCAGAAATCAAAGATCATCGCTATCTTGGAGATTCAACAGTCGAAACGATTTAACTACTTATTCATGCGTGAAATTGTTGTTAAACGTCAAGATGAAAAGAAGTACAAGTTCTCCGAAGCAGACTTTCCCAACCTTTATCTCAATGACATAGAAGATATGTATCTTGAAAAGGTTCAGAGTAGAATGCGCGGATTCGATAGAGACGTTCAGTACAACTTCATGGCATCGCTACTTCTTTACATCCGACGACTGATTGTTCAAGAAAGAGTGGAAGATCTTCAGCTTGGAGTGGAAAGTTACCAACAGAAGATCAATTTGACAAAGCCACAGTTCTACTTTGATGGTCTCTATGAAACACCACAGTTTACTCTCATCCAAGAACCGTTTGGTTTCACCTACATCAACAGCAAAAAGCTACAAAGCTTCATGAGGTTCGATGAGGTACATAAATTCTGTGATGTTACACTCAAGTTTGTTCGTGATGGGCTTGTCAAAAGGTTGAATGATGATCGACGTAAGATAGCTAAGGGGGAACAACCTAGATGGAAATCCAGCTCCAGAAGACAAGTTCGTAACTTTGTCTTAAAGATTGAAGAACGGTTATTTCGACGGGAACAGATCAGACGACTGGAAAGCTACATCGGTGCCAGACCATCGTTTCCTGTCAGAAACTTCGAAAGACCAGAACCTAAGTTCACTAACTTCGATGCTCCACTTCCGGACGAAGAATAACTTGGTACATTTGGTTATATTTTTCATTATCAATTAGTTCATTTGATTGAATCATTTTTTCCATTATGGCTTGTGCACGCATTTCAGTGCACAACCCGATCTTGTAAAGAAAGGACCCTGAGGTACGCTTCAGTGCCTCAATCCTAAACATAAGGAGCGAAGGCTTCTTACTTTTGAGTAGAATTAATCAAACATTTATGATTTTTCATAATTCTGCTCAAAAGGACAAGTATTTCACCTCAATAAGACCTAATCACTTGTTGAGGGGGAGCACTTGTCAAAACAAAAATACTTTGCTCTAAATCAAAAGTTCTTGTTGAATCTCCCCGTAAGACTCAAAAGGCATATTTTAATCTTAGAGTTTGTCAAAAACACCATTGTGTATGCTATTTTTGAGGGGGAGAAAATGTAAAAGTGATTAAAACATACGAAGTCAAAGCTTTAAGTTGTATCATGTGCGAGCTAGACTCAGTATTAACCCAGGAATTGACGAGATAATACAAGTTAGTAACATCGAAAGGACTTATCCTCGACGGGTAATAACATCAAGTTAGTTACTAGAGCTAGTAGTCACCTAAAAGCTGACTATGTATCTCTTTAACTAGCCACGTAAGCGTGTCTCGAAAAGGATATGTCTTAGTAGAAAAGTACCGTCTCGAGAAACTTTCTGTGGACTTGATCAGGCCGGGTAATAATTTCAAGCTAGTTTAACTAGTGATGTAAGCGTGTCTCGAATCGGTCGTGTTCACGGAAAGTGGATCAATTCAAAAGTGCTTGCTCCTCCCGCATGTGCAAATTTATTTAAACACTTATGAGCACATGTGCAGGGGGAGCCCTTCAAAAGTGTACACAAAACTCTCAAAGTGTTAACCAAAATATTTGATTATCACAAACACTCTGAGAGATTTTCAATCAAAGGTTTCTTGGCTACTGTCGGAGCTATAAGGTGATTAAGATAGGAATATCCGTCCTATGATCCGCCAGAGCCGGAGGGATCTACCCAAGGACATCTCCCATAGTTAGAATTAGAAGTCCTTAGGTATGATACGAAAAAAGGAGAAAAGAATGAAAGGGAAAGAAGGAGTTGAAGAATTAAAAAGAAAAGTAAAGAAAAGGGTGAAAAGAAATAGCCCTCCTTATAATTCAACCTTAGGGCAGACACCGGGTTCAATACGTATGCTACTGGATGTTGCAAAAGACAACACCGGTATTGAAGATTAAGCCGTCATGGACCCAGTGACGCAATGCACTAAACCTTCTTAACCACTCAAGTTCTCTTAAAAGAGCTTGTTTCATTCTCACGGGGATCCCGCGTAACCTATCGACCTATCTCTTAGAGACGGTTGATATTGAAGCAGGAAGACACCTCCCCAGTCTCCGCATAGGAAACCTAGGTGTGCACTTATAGAGTCTAGAGCCATGAGATACATCAAAGATCTCTTAGGAACACTTAGTATTTCTGCAACTGGTGTTCTACATCAATGAGCATCAGTTGCAAACTATCGAGTCCTTCGCAGATCTTAGCAATCTGCCGAGAACGTTTATGAGAGGATTACTTATGTATTTCTCAATGATTGAACGGAAATCCTGCCAGGGTCAACATCAAACAGCCCTGACAGCAGGTCACTTCGGTAACCCCACAAGGGTTACGCTTAGTGTTTGCGGTGGTTCCATTACGTTCTACAGTCGTGGAGTGATCCCCAGCGACTCACCCAGTCATTGAGCTACCTAGTAGGTCTCGTAAGCTCCTTCGGGAGTATCTGATATGGGAACGGCCTGGATAAGGATTAGAAGGAGTCTTCACAATATGCTGTTGATGAGCTCTAATTCCTTATCCGTAAGTACCGGTGATTTATTGCTAACTGTCTACTCGCAGGTACCTCACTTCCATGATGACGGATTCCACATGCTCATACATGCATCTTGAAGTCATCAAAAGCTCCCTCAAAGATCAAAGCAATACAAAGTTCAAAAGAAAGATTCTACGCCAAAAGGAAGAATCTACAAAGTTTAAAGACCAAAGATCTTAAGTGTACAAAAGGGACTACGTGCATGTATAAGTCAGAATTCAAAAGATGTATGAGCATGTTGGAATGGCGGATAACCACCACAGACGCAGGAGTGACGAACGGAAGATTACTTCATAACAGAATCACTACAACATCATCAAAGAACAAAGACAAAGAGCAGAGTATATCCATTATTATAATCATTTCTGAAGACGTCTAAAGCTATGAAAGTCAAAGATTAAGACGAAGACGTCAAGCAACCATGATGACCGACCCTTAGGGGGAGATTGTTGGAACCATAGTTTTACTATTTTATCAAGTCTCGGTCATTTGTAATAATGCTAGGTTGCTTAGTTATCGTTTACTATCATTTACATTTTGTATTAAGTTTACTAGGCTTAAGAATGAGGTCCATGGGCCTCAAGCCCATACGTTTCATGTAAAGGGAAGGAGTAGGAATGTTGCCCTAGCTCCTTTCCTATAAATACTAGTCTTAGGCCTCTTGTAAACTTGGTTGGTTATTTGAAAACATTAAGGAAACTCTTGCATTTCACTTTCTCAAATTTCTTATAATCATCCCACTCTCATTCTCATCTCATTTCTCTTATCATTATACTTGTGTTTACTAAATGGTGACCTAACATTTTTGCATAATCTTTTACTTGAATTAGTATGTGTGTACAAGAACGTGATTCAAACACATTATTGTTTGATTCTTGGATTGAATAACAAAACGGTAAGGGGTTATTCGTGTAATCCACATAAACCTTTATTAGGGTTTGTGATTTGAAGAATTGCTTAAAACTTGATTCTTGTTCCGGCTTGAATCACAAAGGTATGTTTACAATTTATTATTGATTAATTAATTACATGTTATATGATATTGTTATAACTCTTCCACATGTATACTTGATGTTTATTGTTTATATTTATGATTATTCATGTTATATAATTCCAACATAATCAAACAAAAAGATTGTAGCATACCCACCGAAGCAAATATAAAAATTATATACTAGTAAAAGAAAATTAGGTTGATCATCACATTTGTCAAACTCGATGGAAGAGATAAGAAGATAGAGCTATTGCAATGCCAATAACCAATGCAATCAATTGGTCCATTTTTTTAGTATTAACAATTCAAAATCCCCTAAAAACACATGGTTGGAAAAACGTTTTGTGCAAAAATTTTGCCATTGCAATGATAACCGAGAAAGCTAAACTCAACAATAGTCGCACATGTTCAATACGTGTTTTACTTATCCAATACATGTTCTTTTAAGCTCTCACTTTTTTTCTTTTATTAATCTCGGCCCTGAGCTAGTGCAACCATTAACAAGAATTCACCTTTCCCAGTATACATACAACTAGCTAGGAAAACATGGAAAGACTTTTGACAATGTTTGCTCAGAAATTAGTCAATAAGTAACCATGTTTCATCGCAGTTCTAATTAATTCATCCAAAACCTTTTTTTAACAGCATAAATCACTAAACTTCATAATTGTACAATTGTTGTGAGATATAACTAAACCAGTAAAGGCTGAGTTACCTAATAGACTCAGTTATTAAACTTGGTTACTATTTAGTGAACTTTTTTATCCAGGTTTCAGTCATTCAGTGTTTCACGTAAAGTACCAGGTACTATTGAAAGAAAAAAAATCACTAAATAGCAACCAAGGTTCATAACTAATCCATTTAGGTCTCTCGATTCAAAGTGTTTCACAGTCACAGAACAACATTCAACCTATGAATAATTTGTGCAGTTGTAGAAAGTATAAGTGCATTGCTAGAAAACTAATTAATCAAACTTGGCTACTATAAGGCACGGTGTTATAACAATGCACCTCACCACGCGTGAGGTGATGTTATACCTATACACCTAATCTTACATACGTGGTTTCACCTAAATGCGGAAAACCAGCTAGATTCTCACCAAATGTCGAACTTCATATTTCCAATTACTACAAAAATCATACTACACTTTGGAAGTCTTAATGTAACAAAATCCATAGTAGAAGGTCCTTAGCCAATCAGAACATAAAGTGTTAATATTCAAAGATATTGTGTTACATCAGAACACATCATACTCATATAAATAATTAAATTACCAACCATTTCACCCCCCAATCAAAAGGCGCCTATCTTATTAGCATCCAACAAAAAGATTCAAATCCAAAAAAAAAAAAAAAAAAAAAAAAAAAAAAAAAAAAAGTAAAATGCTGCTTTTAACACTTTCATAGTTTTATCAAATCATAACCGAACACCAGTACTATTTTTCATCTTTAAACAAATATAGTAGCAATTTATATTACCTTTTTAATGAATTTTCTAGCAAAGCGCTTAAATTGGAATAAAAAAAATAAATAAAATAAAATAAAATAAAATAAAAAATTCAGACTTGTTTTGTCACGCCGTCAAATGAGCCGCCAAAAACATTTTCTAAGGGATGGGTTAAAATGACGGGGGCTATTTGGTTAGATTAACCCTCTCTAAAAACTAGGGAGTACTTTTTTTATATATATTTTTTTGACTTTTCCCCTATTTTGTCGTTTAGCGCTTTAAAGTAAATGTATTGTTTATATATAATATTTTGTATATTTGTGTTTAATAATGTTTTGTATATGTATAATTTTTGTATAATTATTTTGTTTGTATAATAGCACGTTAAATATTACCACGTTAAATAACTGCAACAAAAACTGTTATTACTAAATTAAACGACAACGTTATACATATTATTTAAAAACAACAACATCTACGTCATATGAAGATTATTCATCTCATTTAAAAGATCATGGAGCCGGGCACTTGACTGACAAGCGTGATCCTCAGGATTCTTTGCCATTTCTAACTCCATTTCCAGCGCCTTTATTCTTGCCTTCAACAACTTGTTCTCATTTTTTGTAGCAACGCAGTTTGAGCAATGCGTTGAAGAAGAGGCTTGATTAAAGTGCTCTGCTTCAAATTCATCTTTCCACGCAAAGTATCGACACCCATAGTCTTTTGTACCTGGCTGTTACATGTTAAGAAAATAATAAGAAATGTATTTTTAACAAACAAATTATTTACATAACTAAGCAAACGTATGATTATTTACCACTGAAAGAGGACATGCATACGCGTTTAATACTACTCGCTCTCTCTTTATCACACACCACACACACATACGCATTTAATACTATCTCTCTCTCTCTCTCTCTATCTCTTTTTCTCTCTCTCTATTTTAGATCTAATTCTGGTATGTGACGTTGGTTTATGGTGATGTGGTACGTGATTATCTGGTTCTGTGATGATGATTTTTTGATATAAACAGGTTAGTGCATGATAGTTTAGATCTAATTTTTTGATATAAAACTTGGGGATTTGAAAAATTAGGGTTTATAAAATAATTTTTTAGATCTAATTAGGGTTTGAAAAAAATTGGGGGTTTTTTATAATTAACTAGTAATCTTTCAATTAACCAACGTTAATTGAAAGATCTACTGATTAATTTGAAAAACCCCCAATTTTTACGAAACCCTAATTAGATCTGAAAAATTGGTGGTTTGGTATTTATTCTGTGTTTTTAATAACGATTAAAAAATATATATCTAATTAGGGTTTCGTACAAAAATTGGGGGTTTTTTGATGATGGTTATCTGTGGTGATGGTGTTTTGGGGTGTTCTTTTTTAGATCTAATTTTTTGATATAAAAATTGGGGGTTTGAAAATTATGGTTTGTAAAATAATTTTTTAGATCTAATTAGGGTTTGAAAAAAATTGGGGGTCTTTTTATAATTAACTAGTAATCTTTCAATTAACCAACGTTAATTGAAAGATCCACTGATTAATTTAAAAAACCCCCAATTTTTACGAAACCCTAATTAGATCTAAAAAATTGGTGGTTTGGTATTTATTCTCTGTTTTTAACAACGATTAAAAAATATATATCTAATTAGGGTTTCGTACAAAAATTGGAGGTTTTTTGATGATGGTTATCTGTGGTGATGGTGTTTTGAGGTGTTCTTTTTTAGATCTAATTTTTTGATATAAAAATTAGGGGTTTGAAAAATTAGGGTTTGTAAAATAATTTTTTAGATCTAATTAGGGTTTGAAAAAAATTGGGGGTTTTTTGATGATGGTTATCTGTGGTGATGGTGTTTTGGGGTGTTCTTTTTTAGATCTAATTAGGGTTTTGTAAAACATTGGGGGTTTTTTAAAATTAAATGAGTAATCTTTCAATTAACCTATGTTAATTGAAAGATCTACTGATTAATTTTAAAAACCCCCAATTTTTACGAAACCCTAATTAGATCTAAAAAATTTAGGTTTGGTATTTTTGGGGGTTCTGTGGTGATGATTTTGATGGTTCTGTGGTGATGATTTTGGTGGTTCTGTGGTGATGAATACTTGTGGCTGAGGGTAGGTTAACACCTTGATCTGCCACCAATGAGTGGTATGAATACCTGCTCTGGCCTACCCCACAGTCCACATGTATGTGAATGATGTGATTATGTGATGTGAAATGTGATTATGTTGGTGGTTCTGTGGTGATGAATACTTGTGGCTGAGGGTAGGTTAACACCTTGATCTGCCACTCATGAGTGGTATGAATACCTGCTCTGGCCTACCCCACAGTCCACAGGTATGTGAATGATGTGATTATGTGTGATTATGGGGCTCTACTATATTAACGGGGTCTACCCCCCTTGCTGCAAACCCTTGTGCTCTGTCCCTATGGGATGAGTTATATTGATGGGGGCTATTTGGCTAGATTAACCCTCTCTAATATGATTGATAAGCAGTTTGTGATGAAACTACTTATCAAACTGCTTATAAGCAGTTTGATTTGAAACTTGGTTTAAGCAGTTTGCTTTTGAAACTTGATAAGCACTTTGATTTAAGCAGTTTGTTTTAAAAAAAATGAGATACGGTGATGATGATTTAAAAAAAAGGTTTTGATTTTGGCGTGGCATTACCAAATGGACAGGCAAAAAAAAAATTTTTTTTTTGCAACCTTTGAAGTTGCAGCCAAATATGATAAAACTTGCTTAAACTTGCTTATGTTGCAACAATATATAATCTGAGCCTAATGTTACCTCATTTGTGTAAAATGGTGAATTAGACATTTCGGCAGCCTAAGATATTTGTTGTGTTTCACTTGCGGCTTTCACTTGCTGCTTGTGTTTCACTTGTGTGCAATCTGCAAGTAAATGGTTTGTTAGAGTATTTAAATAGTGAGGGTTAATCTAACCAAATACCCCCGTCATTATAACCCATCCCTTTACTTACTAATTGTGGTGAGTTAGCTTTCAGTTATGCAATCTACTTTGTTATTGTTGTGATATTGATTGTGGTGAAGTTGCTTTCATCACTTGTGCAATCTGCTTCTTTGTGAGCCTTGTTTATAACGGAGCCTTTAGGTGAGTAATGGAGCCTTTCTTGTGAGTAATTGCAGGAATCTTTACTTTCTTGTGAGTAATTGCAGGATTCTTTACTGCAGGAATCTTTACTGTTGGTACTTGCATTGAATCTTTGCTGTTGGTACTTGCAGTAACATGTGTGGAATGTGAGACTTGTGTTTCACTTTTGGTTCACTTGGTTTGGGTGCAATCTGTGCACATTTGGGTGCAATTTGTGTGCAATCTGTGCACTTGGGGGCAAATATGTGCACTTGGGTGCAATCTGAGCACTTGCATAGTTATTTGTTTCACTTATGTGCAATCTGTACACTTGCATAGTTATCTGTTTCAAAAAAGGCGATGACGAATGGTTTTCTAAAAACCGAAAGGCATGGCAAAGTGATATTTTATCACTTTGCAACCTTCATATCCGAGCCAAACACTTGTTTATAAACACTTGTTGATATTTTATGACTGTGCAATCTGCTTGTGTGCTTATGCACTTGGACAAAAAAAATTCTAAATCGGCGATGATGATTGTCTTAATCTGAGCCTATTGTGTGTGATTCACCCAAAACGGTCAAACTATTATTGGTCAACCACTTGTGAATGGTCAACTATAATAGTCAAACAGCTGAGGCAAATGCTTCCGTGGAATACAGTGTTTCCCCGGGTCGTAATGTCCCAACGAGGTGTGCGATGTTTTATAAAAAACGAGTTTGTGATCGAGTGATTATGAACAGGGATATGAATAAGTGTGTGTGAGTGATTACACTAGGGTTTATAAAACAAAATAACTTAGATAAACTATAAGAGTGATTACGTGAAACCTAAATATCTAAAAACGTATAAACGTAAACCAAATTAAAAATCAGACGCGATTGCGTGCTGAGAAAAAGGTGATTTTTAAGAAAATAAACTAAAGGGGTTAAAAATGAAAATTCTATAAACTTAAACTTAAAAGAAAATTAAATTAAAAAGAAAATTATATTTTTGATTATTTTATTATTTATTATTAATTATTTAATTAAAAACAATTTAACTATTTAATTAAAACTAATTTAAATCAAACTAAAAATAATAAACACTACAAATTAAACTAAAAATTTATAAAAATAATTTCTAAAACTTAAAATGAACTTGAAGAAAGTATAAAAAATAAAAATAAATATTTTTGTCTTTTTATGAATTTTTTATTAATTAAAAACTATTTATATTAATTATACTAATAAAACTATTTTAAATTACAAATAATACTAGAATGACTTAGAAAATTATAAAAAAATTTATAAAACTATTTTATGACTTATAAAAGCTATAAAAAATATAAAATCTAGGTGTTGCTTTATAAAAATTAACTATGCTATTTAAAATTTATTTATTAATTAATTACTGATAAAACTAATATTAATTATAATAAATACTAAATTACAAAATAAAAATATGAGAAAATTATTAAAAATACTTTAACCTAAAAGGAAATTATTAAAAATATAAAAACACAACTTACTTAATAAAAATCTAAAAATGAAAATTAAAATTAAATTAAATTAAATAGAAACTATCACTTATTTTTATATTGTCTTTTTCTTGAATTTTCTTTTACAAATCTATTTTATATCTAAATATAACTAACTTTTGTAAAAACAACTAATTTAGATCTTAATAATAAGCTAATTATAAGCTAATAAGCTTAACAGTTGACTTAGTTTGACTGAAAATGAAAATAAGCTCACAAGAGCTTATGTGGGGTCCACCTAGGTAAAAATTAATTCTTCTGAGTTACTTGAACATGTACAAGCAAGATTTGCACAATTAAGCTATTGGAATAAGCTAATAAGCAGTTGAAAAGCACTAGGTTACCCTGCTCAATACAGAAAAAAGGGACAGACTAGATGGTGTTATACAGGTGGGACCTAGGGGTCTTATGGTCAAACAAATGGTCAATGTTAAGAGCCTGGTAGGAGGGGGGTTCAAAGGTACAAAATTAGATGTGTGGGGCCCACTGAGGTGGTCACAAACCACCACCAAAGTGGTGGTGGTGGACTGAGGTCTGATCTGAGCAGGGCAATACCTTGCCCTGCAGGTAACTTTGATCCAATGTGGGGCCTACAATAAAAATCTTAAAAATGAGGTAACTATGGGATCTTGCAGATGAGCTGAGGGACTACCACATATCAAAAGTTCAAGGTCTGAATCACTTCACACAAATCTAGAGAATTCTTGCTAATTTGGAAAAAACTAAGAGAGTTAACTTTTGACTTTTCAATAAAAACTACTTATGTTGACTTAAGTGAAATTCTACACTAATTTATGGACTAATTATGATATGTTATGATATAATAAGACTGAATTAAGCTATAGTAACAACTTATTAACTAAAATGATGAAATTTAGAACTTATACTCTTAACAGTAAACTCAGAGATTAGTTAAAAAGGAAAATTGACTTTTCTTCTAACAAGCTCTGGATTTATTGACCAAACTAAGGTATTAGAACCTAATGAAGCATGATAACATAAATAACAACAAACAATACACTTAATATCACAGAGATACCAACAGATCCAAACACACCTTAACAAGTACTTGTTTGTGATTTTCAAAGCAGATAACTAATTAAGACCATGAAATAGATAGGTACAGGTTTACTATGATATATTAAACTGAAATAAGCACATAAATAGCAATAAAAACAACAAGAGCTTATGATCACCAATATGCAAATTATGACAGTGTAAATTGTAATATAGAGAAGCTATGTATTCTACTGAACAAGTACTAGCTATAAATCAATATTATGTATATATTACACCTAAGAAACACAGAAAACCATTTATAATTAGAAGATTAAGCTAATGCACAGTGATTTGCAAAATTTAAGAACAATGCTTACAAGTGAGTTTCAAGGTGAGAATAAGTGAACTGGTAATCCAATAACCATCCTAATACCTCCCAGAGGCAACTAAACCCATTGCAATCCAAATCTAACTCTGCTTCTTGCTTCCACTTCCATTTATACTGAATTTTATTTTTTTATTTATTTTTTACTGATTTTTCTTATTTTATTGAAAGTTGAACTTGAAACAGGTTTGATGCATAAAATAACTTCTAAAAACTTTACTGAGAATAAATATGAGCTTATGGAACAGTAGGAACAACTTCTAACAATTTTAAGTAAGATTGTCAATTCTACTTAAAATTGCAAAATTTGATTTTACAAAAGATAACTGAAAATTAAAGTTAAATAAGGATCAAGTTACATTAATAAAACTGAATACAACTCATTTTAACTAAGAATTACAACTTAATAATTGAAATTACACTATTTCGACACTAAATTATACTACCTAATCTAATATCTTTCTCCCTGGCTTCTTTTTCTTCTTATAGAGATTTTTTGGACTCCCACAATCTTCTGTGACTTTCCCAAGCAATCTGAGCCCTTGATTTTGTCTGATTGATCCTAGCCGTTTAATTTGGCTTTTGGCGCCAAAATTCTTGGGACAGAGGGAGATAGCGTGTGAGGGTTTTAAGGGCATAAATGCGCCTTGGGGTGTTGTGGAGGTGGATGAGATAAGGTAGACAGCTGGGGGTCAAGTGGTTGGACAGGTGGTGGTGGTTTTAGTAGCAGCGGTGGAGGTGGTAATGGAAGAGGGAAAAGAGGTGGGAGTGGTATTGGTCAAACGGGGTTTGACCCTGGTATTATCAGGGGTGGAGTTGGGCTGAGTTTTGGGCTTGGGTAATTTTTAAAAAGGGCGGGCTTGTTTAGTGTTTTGGATTGAATTTTTGGGTTTAATATTAAAGTTGGTCCGTTTGGTTATATAGAAATTACAAGGACCAATATTGTAATTTGGTAAAAGATGAAGGGTTGGTTTTGTAAGTTAACCAAAGTTCTCACAAGGACCAGATTTGACAAGGATGAATAGTACAAGGGTATTTTTGATGTTTTTTCATTTTTTAAATACCGGGGACTATTTTTGCCAAACTTGCAAAGTTGAGGGGCCTTTTTGCAATTTCTCCAAACTTTTCACCCAAGGGCCATTCCTGCAAAAGATTATTAGTACAAGGACCAAAATTGAATTTCTCAAAGTTTTTAACATCCCAGGGACCATTTATGTCAATTTACAAAGTACAGGGACTAAACTTGTAATTTTATGAAACTTTGTACCAAATGACTAAATATGTAACTTTGTGATTCAAAAGGACCTTTGGTGACTTTTTCAAGTTTTTAGAATAACCAGGGACTAGTTTTGCCAATTTATGAAACTTGAGGGACTGAAATCGCCAATTATGCAAACTTTGTACGTTTTTAATCTGTTTTTGATTATTTTGCATTTGAAACATATAAAACACACTTCTAAGATATTTTAAGTATTTTGATGCATATTTGAGTATTTTTGGATGTTTTAGCAGCTCAGATTGGTATAAAATGATGAGTATTTAGACACTCATCAGTGTGCTAAATACTTGTGTGCAAGCTTGTGTAATACTGCTTGTGTAATACTGCATATGTGCTTATGCACTTGGACAAAAAAATTGGCGATGATGATTGTGTTAATCTGAGCCTATATCTGCTTGTGTGCAATACTGCATATGTGCATGCACTTGGACCAAAAAAAAAACATGGGGCAAGGTTGTGTAGTAACATGACTTCAAAAAAAAATGGAAAAAAAGTTAAAAACATGGACAAAAAAAAAAAAAAAAAAAAAAAAAAAAAAAAAAAAAAAAAAAAAAACTGCAAAAATGGTACATGAACAGTACTCTACCCATAGGGAGGGTTTGCAGAAGGGGTAGTAGACCCCGTTATTATAGTAGCACCCATTTCTAATAGAAACTTTTTTTCTGTTTTTCTTTTTTTTTAAAAGCCAAAAAAAACATCTACTCCGTATAAAAAGTTGATACTAATACTCCCTCAGTAGGGTGTTCATGGTTGGAGAAGAGCCGCGTGGAGCGCGTGGGATGTGTTCACGACAACAAAAGAGGCGAATCGACTGATTTTTCAGCAGGAACACTCCTTCCTCCACTCCCGCGTGAGTTTGTTTACGCCGGCAAAAGTGGCGCGTGAAGCGCGTGGAATGTTATTTATGGCGGGTTACCCCGTCTCCTCACTACAAATGCACGCACTTTCTCCAGCGATAACGCCGTGACAGAGGTTAAACAACACAAACGCACAATGATTCCATTGTATCAACCTTAAAATTTAAAAATATCAATGTATAACTAAAATCAAAGCTAACCTTTTATATCTGCAAGAAAAGATTGTTTTTCAGGTAACAATAAATATCAATAAAGTTCTTTGTATTTCGGTCAAACACGGTGATAATTTCGGAGAATGGAGATGAATGTGGTGTGAAGTTGGAGGAGAGGGAGGTAAAAATAGAAGTTTTAGGTTTTAGGTACCGGGTATATTAAAGGAAGTATCCGAATAATAAGGCTGAAAATATTTTTTAACCATTGGATCTAATTATCAAAAAAATAGATCAACGAATCTAATTAACCGAGTGTGAAAACTAGCGGGGAACATGTAGCACAGGTGACAGGTGACGGGTGTGAGGTGTTTCTTCCTATTTTCCCCCAAAAAATTTTTATTATTTGTTTATTCATCATCCTCATTTAAGGGCCCGTTGGTTTTAGGTGGGTTTAGGATTTTGATTAAGATTAGGATTATGATTTTGGATTTGTATTAGGATTTGGATTTAGAAGAGAGAGAAAATGAAAATAACTTTTTATTTTATATATATTTTTAATTGTATATAATAAATTTGATTATAATAAAAGAAATAAAAAATTATATATGAATGGGTGAGGATAAAATTGGGCCCACTTTGAAAAACAATCTACAAAGTAGGGAGTTACACAACATTTGCGGATGCCATATTTTTGGTGATTACTTTCGATCTTGGGACCCACGAATTTGCACCAAACAAATAATATTGGGCTTCATCCCCAACTTTAATGCCTAAGGGTAGCAAACAAACGGCACCTAAATGTGTCAATTGAATGGTGTCTGAATTGACGGAGTTGCGATCCTCTAGAAAGGGATCAAAAATTAAAAAGCCTAAAAAGTGTTTTTAGCCACTAAGTTAGTGTCATATGTCCCCCACCCACTCCTTCAATTTTTTCTTTAATATTTTCGGTTAGAGGGCATTTTGGTCATTTGACTCATTTTTATAATTTCACCTTAAATTTCAAATGCAAATAACTTTCAAACAACAAACTTTTACAAAAAACCGATTTCACCATAATTTTTAAAATTTAATTCTCTTTAATTTGGTATAAATCTTTTTAATTTTTTTGAAACTTTTTTTTTGATATAGTTATTGGGTCATGATTTTCTTAAAAATTTTAGCATTTTCGGCTCTAATTTTGTCTAGTTTAAAGGCCGAATTTTGCAAAACTTAAAACACGAAAGTTGTAGCTTCTTGGCCATTCTTTACCCAGAAATTTGAATCACTCAAATCCGATATGATATGAGTGAGATATCGCGCTTTAAAGATGACGTCTTAGTCATATTTAGTGCACACAACGTATTTGATAAAATGACTAAAAGAGATTTTTCATATAAAAATACATTTAAATGCGCTAATTGGTCAAGTTATTTTCAGCTTAACAAAACTATCAGTTTGTTTTGTTAAATAGAATTGATGAACCCAAACATTTGATCAAATTGATGAATCTGAAAAAATTGATGAACCTGAAAAGAACTGTGATCAATTTGATGAACCCAAATATTTTATCAAATTTGATGAACCTGAAAAAATTTATGAACCTAAAATTGATGAATCTGAAATTGATGAACCTGAAATTTTATGAACCTGAAAAAATTGATGAACCCATACATTTGATCAAATTTGATGAACCTGAAATTGATGAATTTGAAAAAATTGATGAACCTGAAATTGATGAACCAAAGTAACTGATGAACAAAATGTCTAACTGATAAACCTATAACCTATAACTTAACTGATGAACAAAACATAATCTAACTGATGAACCTAATAACCTAACTGATAAACTAAATGTATATTTTTAAAAAATAATGATTAAAAAACATCACTTATTAAATGTTACATTAATAAAAATTATTAATAATGCTTTGTGGGACAAAAATAAATGTATTTAACTCGATTTTAAGACAAAAAATCTAAGCTAAACATTTCATCAAACACGTTGTGTGCAACAAATATGACTAAAACGTCATCTTTAACATGCGATATCTCACTCATATCATATCGAATTTGAGTGATTCAAATTTCCGGGTAAAGAGTGAATCAAAATCTACAACTTTCGTGTTTTAAGTATATTATGATTCGGCAATTTTTTAGGTAAAAAATTAGTGTCGAAAATAGCAAAAACATCAAGAAAATCATGACCCAATGAATATGTAAAAAAAATGTTTCGAAAAAATTAAAAAGATTTATACCAAATTAAAGAGAATCAAAATTTAAAAATTATGGTGAAATCGGTTTTTTCTAAAAGTTTGTCATGTAAGAGATATATGCGTTTGAAAATTGAGGTGGAAAAGAAAAACGGGTCAAAAGACCAAATTACCTCTGGGCGGATTTTATCTATAATTTAGACTAGGGACACGTGTCACACTATGAATGGCTTTCTACACTTTTTAATTTTTCTCACTTTGCAAGGGATCCGGTGTCGGATTTACGGGTTTGCAAATTAGTATAACCTCCACCCAAACACGACCAATTTATTAATCGTGTCAATAAACTCAAACTTAATTTATACACGCATAACACGTGTAACCCGTTTGTAACTTGTTTAATATGTTTAAGTAACATTAACAAGGTTAGTGGTTTGTCAATTTAACTAGTTTAATTGCTAAAATGATATAAGGATCTATTTAGATAAAAATAAAGTACAAATAACTATATGACACTTTCAATGATATCTGAGTTATAAGCGTCAATTTTAATTATATCTAAATTATAATCGTAAATCATCTCATAAGTACACAACTAAATACATTTAATCCACATTCAGCCCACGTTATATATTTTATTTTTAGAGGCTTATATACTTCAATGGATTCACGGGTTGACATGTTTAATATTTACTCAACCCCAACACGACATGCTTATTAAACGGGTTAGACGAGTTGACATATTTTTTACCCAAACCTATTTAACTTCGTGTCAGGTTCATGTCGTTTATCGTTCTGTGTTGAGAAATTGCCACCTATATCCTCATCATAGTCTTTTGAGTCCACAATTTCTTTTTCCAGATTCTTTCACCTTTTAATTTTTAATTTCTTTCTTTATATCCTACTAGCTAAAAGACCCGTGAAATTCACGTGTATTTTAAAGGACCGTCGAAGTAGGTAGTAAATAACAGTGTGTATTACAAAGATATTAGTTAGATTAAACCACATATGGATAAACAAATGTAAAGGGTTGCAATTGGTAAGCATCAAACACTCATTCTATCCACAATAGTAAAAAAAAAAAAAAAAAAAAAAAAAAAAAAAAAAAAAAAAAAAAAACTTCAAATAGAAAAAATAAACATCTTCAATCCTTTATTATACGAATGTAATATACATGTACGTGTAGATGCAATCATAAATCGTGTAGCACTTCTTTAATACCGTATTCTATTCTACTCCCTCCGTCCCATAAAACTGTCCAGTTTGACTTTTCAGAGTCAAAATGGTTCAACTTTGACCTTAAATATTTTTTATGTGTTATATAATAGTTAATGAAAAATTATACCAATGAAAAACACACTTAAAACTCAATCCATTCATATATTTTTCATAAAGTATTATATAATACTCACAAAAACAGATAAGGTCAAAGTTGAACCAGTTTGACTCTGAAAAGTCAAACTGGACAGTTTTTATGGGACGAAGGTAGTATTATATAAGCTGATACGATTAGGAACAAAATAATTATTAAAACCGACAATTAAGAATAATAGAAATGCATTAAATCCTATTAACACAAAATAACACAAAGATCACTAACTATGCCGCGTTCAAATTTAGCTAACATAGATTCAAGATTAAATTTAACACAAAATAGATATTAAGATTGTTGAGACAAAGATGATAAAAGAACTAAAAAAGAAATTACCTCAGGGATGGTGGTAGTGGTCAGCTTTTTTTTTTTTTTTTTTTTTTTTTTTTATTTTTTATTTTTTTTATTTTTAGAAGATAAGAAATGGAGAGACATTGAATGGATGAGCGTTTTTGAGTTTATGTGGTTTATTATTCATTTAAGAGGCAACTGAATGGATGAGCCTTTTTTCTTTTTCTTTTTTTTTTAATCCTTGCTAGTGTTTTGAGTTTATTTATTTATTATTCATTTAAGAGGGTTTAAATCAAATATTAAAGGAGTCAAACTTCAAAGACCTATTATTCCGAGTAGTCAAACGAGATGCAATATTTCAAAGGCTGATTTAAAAGGCAATTGAGAGACAAAACAAAAGTACACATGTCAATCTGAGAATAAGAGTTATTTTAGGAAAAAATTAATTAGCTAGTTTAAGAGGGTTGTACAGAAGACTGCTTAAAAGAATTGTATAAAACTCTGTTTTATTAGATAAAATAGATACTCCACAACGTGTTTGATTTCTTAAGATTCGGTTATAAACTTACAATGTCATCATCCCACACTCTGCTCTTCATTTTACTACCAAATTGGGTTTTCATTTTTTTTTTTCATTTTTTTTTTTTTTTTTTTTTTAACATTTATTTGATATTTGTGATAAAGAAGCATTTTATATCTTATTAAAAGCACCTGGAACCGGGCATTTTTGCCTCGCGTGAATGGGTAATGCAAACGGATAACGCGAGGCCGACACCCCTTCACGCCATGTCATTCTAACAGCCATCGAAAGTGATGAAACTCTAAAGTATATTATTGTGAAGGGTTAAAATCATATAGAAAGTAGTGAAACTCTAAAGTATAAAAAGTCAGGAGAGTGTGACACGTGTCTTTCCTTTTTTCCTCCAACCCTCCTCTTTACTTCCTTTCTTTCCTCTTTACTTCCTTTCTTTGCATTTTTTCCTCCAACTCACGATCCAGTTATATGAACATGAAGATTTTATAAACATCAGCTTTTACAAAAAAAAAAAAAAAAAAAAAAAAAATGATGAACACTCAGAGTATTGATGGATATTTGAATATTGATGAACATTTTATATTGATGAGTATTTTCTACTGAAGAACATTTCATACTGATGAACATCCTGACAGAATATTGATGAAATTTTTTGTATTGGCGAACACATATTGATCATTAACGTGAAAAACTGATGAACATTTGTATTAATGAGCTGATGAGCTGATGAACACGTATTGATGAACATAAAAAAACTGATGAACTGATAAACACGTATTGCAAATTCAAAGTTTTATTCATCACAATTTTAATTGTTTTTAAAGAAAAATTGAAGCTTTTATTAATTACTAAAACATTTATAGTCAAATTAACAGCTTGAATATCTTCAAACACCTTATGATGTTTTCATGAATACATGATTTATTTGAAAATATGAGAAAAACTTTATAAATACAAAAAAGATGAATAATCGATGTTAATTTATGATTTGTTGATCAAAAATCACAACAAAAGTTTTAACTTTTTGATGAAAAATTTTGAGAAAAGTTAAAGAAATCTACCATGAAAATTGAAGCTATTAGATCTGTAATTCAAAAAGTTATATCTTAAATTGAAGTAATTAACTCACGAATTAAAGTAATTAAATGTAGAATTTAAGTATTATGATGAAAATATTATAAAAAGAAGAAGACAAAAAAAAAAAAAAAAAAAAAAAAAAAAAAAGATTCGTGAGATAATAAAGGGGAAATAAGTTGTAGGGAAAAGAGAGGGACATTCGATAACCGAAGACTTTTAGAGTTTTTATTGGGTTAAAACATTCTGCTTGATCGTGTACTTTAGTGTGACTTATGTTAAAGTTTTGTATATGCGAGAGCATAAAACCACTTGATGGATACAATTTACTAGTGTTTACCGGCATGACAAAAGTGGCAAACCGGTTGACCATAAGAGTCAAATTTGCATATTCAAGGTGGTAAAAGTCACTCAAGCTTATTTTTTGTCAAATAAAAGTTATAATAATATACGTGTTTAAATTTGGAGAGAAAAGAAAACGTAAATGTAAGGTTTAAATTTATAATAACATAATATTATGATTAAGTAATAAAATTTACAATCAAAAATTAAATATAATCTAACATTAACTATATGGATTTAGCTTTACCATTGACACTTTACAATTCTTTTTTATTAGTATATGAATGTAAGAAATACTTCTTAAACTTTACTTTTTTGTAAATAAACAACCTTTATTGTTTGTATTGTTGCTCATGTTGTTGTTGTTTTGAGATAAAATAAATTGAAATGCTTCAAAACTTCGTATATACATGAGATTGTAAATATAAAAAAACTAAAAATACGTGTTGCCATAATATGAAAATAAACTTTTGACTGTCGTCAACTAATTTCTTCAATGTTTGATTATACTCTGTGTTAAAATATTTATCTGAATGCGCACAAAGATATTTTACATGTAAAAACGACTTATTTCAAGTATTACTTAATAAATTATTATTTAAAGGTTTCGCATATGCTTATAACAAGTTTATACAAACAACTCAAGTTTATACAAACAACTTGTATACGTAGTTCCCATACAATGATTTGCGATAAATATTTATCGTCTTATCTCTTAAACTTCAACTAGAACATCTTAGACAAACAAAATATATAATAAAAATATCATCATTTATAATTATTTATATAAATATAGAAATTATAAAAAATCAGTGAACGATATTTAATTAAAATTTGATTCATATTAATACCTCATACATGTACGCCTAATATAAAAATAACTCACGCCGGTCTTTTCTATATATAGTCATAAAAATAACTCACGACGGTCTTCTCTATATATAGTCGGTTTACGGGTGTAATTGTGTAAACCTTGTATTACAATAAAAAGTGTATTGATATAATTAAATACAAGGTCATCATAAATTCCCATTGCTTTTGTAAGTTTCTTCGAAAAAGTGCCACTCCATACCGTTTTTCGAGATTTGTTAGAGGAAAAAGAATATACGCGGGTGCTTATAAACTTGGGTGCTTTTCGTTATGGTGCTTATCATTGTACTTTTACGCGTGTCTCATTTATACTGGCTGTTTCTCTTTTATACAAGTGGATGACCTTTTTGTGTTTACTTTAATGGAACAGTCAAATACTAGTTAGATGTTCTTTTTATACGATAAAAACATTTAGATGGCGTTTTGGAATGATGTACGTTTTCTAACGTGGTAAAACAAAAATTTTAAAGTGTGTTTCTATATTTCAGTGTTACCCTTACGTGAATTTACTTTTCCGTATGGTAATTGATATTCAAAGGCGGATAGTGGCAGAACTTGAGCATTTTTATCGGAGAGGCCGAGATGATTCTAGCGTTACGGTTACTGTTTGTTATAAATTACAGATGTGAAATATGGGTACAAACAAATTCATAATATAAACGATAAAATTGTGAAAGAGTTACAACTTAGTTCAATCCAAATTTCAAATCATTGGAAGAGCTAAATGCTAAAAAAAAGAGAGTTTAGACATTAGATCACGGGATTGCATACTTTACGTATGAAAAGTAAATGTATAATAATTATTTATAAATGTTAAGAATAATTATTAATAAACAAAACATATAACGACCGTTAATATTTAACGGAAAGTGACTAACGACCGTTAGACGAAGAAAGGGAAAGTTTTATTAGTGAGTAATTGGAAGGTCAAGAAGGTTCTGGAATCCCCTTAGGGATCCCATAACCAATCGGCTCAAAGGAGGGCACCTCCTTTGTGCCTTGGACTTCAAGTTATCTCCACTATATAAGAAAACCCAAGGTTCATTGTTTCATACCTCTTGTACACAATTACTTGGTGTTTTCTTTCTTTCTTTTATCTCTTAAAATCGATCAAACAATCCCTATACTCTAGGGATTCGATTTTCATAAATCAAAGTGTTTTGTGTTTATTACTTGCATAATCTTTTACTTGAATTAGTACGTGTGTACAAGAACGTGCTTCAAACACATTATTGTTTGATTCTTGGACTGAATAACAAAAAAGTAAGAGGTTATTTGTGTAATCCACATAAACCCTTATTAGGGTTCTTGATTTGAAGAATTGTTTATAACTTGATTCTTGTTCGGGCTAGAATCACAAATGTATGTTTACAATTTATTATTGGCTAATTAATTACATGTTATATGATCTTGTTATAACGCTTTCACAATACTTAATGTTTATTGTTTATATTTTTGATTAGTCATGTTATATAATCCTAACAGTGGCATCAAGAGCCGTTATAATGTGTAACTAATTACCAAAACACATAAAAAATGAATTTTTGATTGTTTTGTACATGTTTTTTTCGATTTAGGGTTTATAGAAATCGAAACCCTAACTTTTTTAAGGCCGAATTGTTTTAATTTTTTTACGGTTTTGGATTTTGATTATTAATTTGATTAGAAAACCTAGGTAAGCATGTTTATGTGTTTAAGTAAACGATCTTGTGTGACTTCATGCAATAATTGTTATGTGAAATCCATGAAAACGTGCATATTTAACATGGATTTAATGTCATGTAATTTAAATTTTTTAAATTGGCCATATGAATTAATTGTTAAATTATATCGTAAACATGTAAATTAATTAATAGATGTCGCATTGTGGAAGACTCGAATATTAAGTAATCAATTATGTGCTATGTGGTGTTTGTTTAATTTTGGCTTACGTAATTGATTCTTCGATGTATGTGGCTCTACTTCCTTTGAAGAGAAAGCCCTAATTGAATAAATACATTATATATCTAGAATTGATTATTAATAAGATTATTGAATTAAATCTGCATGTGGCTACATGTTTTATACATATTTAATTGTTATGTTATGTATATGTTTATTTAGTTGTGTTATTTTTTATTTGTATTACTTATTTTTTGTTTATGTATTGTAAAGACATGTTTATAAACGAAAAAAGTGTAATTTTTTGAATAAAAAAATAATATGCACTAAATAAATGGCGAAATTTGTTTTGGTTTTAAGAGTCAAAATTTCAAGGTTTTATTGAATGATGTTTTTGTACGTAATGATTAACTAGGAGGACCGAAGCTTGCACACTATAAGATGGGTATAAGGTTGGTTTCATATTAAATTGTGACCTCAAAGAGATAAAATTCTGTCTTTTCCACTCGTTTGTGTGTTAAATTAGACTTACCGAACAACCATTACATGTACATTGTCATCTTAAGGATGAATTGACTACAATTCCAAAATGATTATCCGAAACACTAAGCTTTAGGGCTTATGCAAAAGTACGATATAGTGGACGATAATTGTTGATAATTCTTTAATTGGTGAACCCAATACATAAATCAAAACTTTGTTATTTTGCTCTTAGTGAATTGGTAAATAATTTTTTTTTATAAAAACCAATGTTATAAAGTTGTATGCATGCTTCTTCATACATTATTTTGATTACGCACATCAAAATTAATACCCTTATAAAATTAAGTTGAATGCCATCTAATTAAGAAAACTTGAAGTTGTAGTTTACGTCATGTGAGAGCTTGGCTAGATTGCAATGGAGAGGTAAATTTCATAATTTCATTGCTAGCAGATCAATTGATGTAATGGAATTATGGGTTTGCAGTTTTTTAAGTTAGACGACTTAAATTGAGTAGGAAGTGAGAGCTTGGACTCAAGGCATTAGATGGGGATGAAACATGCTTACATTGCAAAAGGTTTTATGAATGTAAATCATATAATGATCTAGGAATTGCAATATGATATTGGCAATTATTGTTCGGCAATTACCTTGTTGAATACTATCATCACTAGCAGATCAACTTATGTAATGGTACTATGTCAATTAGGATCATAGCTTTAAGAAAATACTATGGTTTATATGAATTTTTATCAATGGGTATTTTATTTTCTTAAAGATCTAATTATCAAAAATACTAAAATTGAATTTTGTAATTCATTTTAATGTATTAATGCAACGTTCAAACCGTAAAATCACTTTGGGCTTTGGTAAATTATTCTTGTTCTGTTTTCAAACAAATGTTTGATTAAGAATAATTTACTTAAAAGACAAAAGAAGTCTCCTTTCTATGAAAGAAGAGTGAGACTCAATTCTATTCATTTTCATGAATGAGAAAGGATAATAGAAATATTAGATATGTCTGAATTCTGATATAAGTCATAGCAATTTTTTTAATAGTTAAAATAATTGCATATTTTTCATAGGGATTTCATCACCCTCATTCGGTGATTAAATTCTTAGTAACGAATATGATATTTGGTTAACAGAATATTATGTATGACATTTTATGAGTTATTAAAATTAGAAGCTAGACTAATTACCGCTAAATGGTAAAAGATAAACTAGTTTATTCATCTAGTTGTTTTGACTATTTAAAAGGTGCTACATATATTGTAGGATGGTAGACCTGTTAAGGAAGAAATTGAATGCCCAGTTTTTCAAGTTAATAGCATTTGATGGATAGTCCATCATTTACGTAGTAGAATACACTTTATTGCATAAGTAATTGTTACGTATGGACATTTAAAGCTGTAGGAAAGTTAAAAGCACAATATTTGTTTTCACTGGATATGAAACACTTACAATGTTATCAAATTCAGTGGGAGTATTGTGTACTTATTACTGAGTAAAGAATTATTGTAATGATCTTTAATTCAATGTGAGTTACAAGTTTTGACATCTTGGTAGCTAAAGATATTACTTTCCAAGTGTAGGCACTCATACTTTTAAGGATAGTCTTGTACGTTTCCTTACTAGAAATTGTTGTTCTACATCTACTTGTTATGCTAAGATCTATGACACAATCATATTGATCACATAAACAAATGCATGGCGTGCTGTTTATCAACTATATGAGGTTGTTAAATGCACAAGTGGGAGAAATCTTTAATGTGTGCAAAAAACAACTCATAAAGATATGATTTAATGGATTTTCTTGACTGCAAGGTAAGAGAATAACGTTCTAATATGGATTATACTAATCTAATTCAAGAAATACTTGGTGTTGCAATTTATGTTATGTGAGAGCTTAGCTAGATTGCAACAACAAGGTAAATCTTATATTTTCATTACTAGCAGATCAACTGATGTAATGGAACTATGAGAATTTGCAGTTTCTAAATTAGATACCTATTAGAACATGTGTCAGTATGATATCAAGACTACTTTAATGTTTATATTTATGAATTTATGGAATGACATAAATTAATAAAATAATCTAATGCTACTTCAATCTGAATATTTATGTGTTCTTGGAATGACATAAATAAATAAAAATATAATGTTGTTTATATTATTATGAAGTAATAAATTAACTTGAAATTACTATTGAAACCAAGAGATGGTGTTCATAATTACTTTAGTTAAACATGTTTATGTTTCATTGTAAAGATATAAAGACAAAGTCTTTTAATTATTACACGACTTATAATAAAGTAAGATGTTATCTTGTTATGTTTTTTAATTAAGACATATACATGATGTCATTAAATTGTTAAATGACTTATAACATATAGTAAGATTATAACAATTTATGTTTTCTTGTAGAGAAATAGACATGAAGTGACTTTGTCAAAAGTACTTGTGTTATAAAGCATGTAATTTGCTTGAAAATATTATTATACTATGAAAATGACTTAGTTGGTAAATAGACAAGCCAAAAGAAATATGGTTATCTTAAATATTGTTAATATTAATTCTAATGAAATACCAAATGTTTATAGTATGCTCAGTTAAGAAAATTAAACTCTTGTTATATTGTTTGATTAAAGATAACTATGAGTTCTTTTCTTCCAAAAGTTATCAAGGTTAGAAAATTGAGTATGAATTGAATATACTCAATTAGACTCCAACCTAGAAGATTAATAAGACATGATGAAATGTGATAAATTACGTTAAGTCTTAAATTGAAGTTCTGAGTTTGTTCAACTGCTTAAGAAGAGGTTATTAACAAAGTAAAGTCAGGAACTATCAATATGTATTGTAATATCTCAAAAGGGAACATTAAATTGTTGCTTTATTTGCTGAAGTATTTAAAGATAGTCTTTAAATTACTAAAAGCAAGTGGGAGTTTTGATCTTTAAAATATAAAATTACAAGATACATAATATTCTAAAATACATTAGTAAATATCATAATGAGGCTTGACCGCTTGACATTAAAATGTTAAATCACAAGATGAAGGAATTCTCATTCATAGAATAGCAAAATATTTCAGATATTTGATTAACATGCTGAGGGCTATAATTTACAGGATTATTGGAAACGTGATAATCATCATGATACATTACCAAATATGAAATTGGGTAAAGTACACATGATATGAATGATTAAGATACTGTCCATAAAGATAATCAATTTTAAAAATTTGGTTTATCTTAATAGTTAGACTAGAAAATGAAGATAAGTTTCTTCAAAGATTAGGTAACCATTGTGGTTTAAATCTTTGTATAGAAATCATATGGACAATATTATGCACATATTTAATGCATGTCTTATGACAAGATTATTAATCACACTTAAGCAATTAACTGTGATTGAATATTCTATTCTAAACACATTAAATATATAAAGATTATGATTGTCATATTTAGTTTCACTAATATGAAATTGACAATGGAACATCAAAACTCTTTCTTTAGTGATTACTTGAGCGAGGACGATAAGTAATCAAAAGGAGTTTATGAATTCAAATAAATCTTTGAAAGTGTACAAAATGCAATAATCCATGGATGGATAAATGCATGCATCTAGAAGACAATTCTTATGTTTAATTATTAAATCCATGTTTTGATTTATAATTAAAATAAGATAATGTATTCCTAAAGCTAGTGGGAGTATTATGTTTAATTTCCTAAATCATGTATGTTGTAAAACATATAATAAGTAACATTCCATATAAGTAAAATGTTAAGTCTTAGTTTGGAATGAAACTTTACTTGAAAGATTTAGAAAATAAAGCATAAAACCTTGGAATGAATGTTTATTGTTGAAACGTGTGTGGTAAATGAATCTAATATAACATGATATATCATTTAGAAAGTCTAAATGGATACGTATAACATGAATAAAATCTAAGTATGACTCAAAGATTTTTCATGAACATCATGTTTTGTTGTATCATGCTTGATTACAAGATGATTTGGAAATATCTAATTAAAAGTTATTAGATAACTTGTGTAATATTCTAAGAGAATATGTTTGATTATAGAATCACATCCTAATTCTGGAACAGCTTCTAAATTCTATAAATGAACAATTGATTAATTGTTGTGCAAATTGTCATAGCCAACACACTTGAAAGTCTGAAAGGCATCAAACATTAAACAATAGATATAAATGTTTACGAGAAGTTTTTAATAGCATATTGTTATTTGCATACAATAATGCTAATGAAATTTAGATGACACTCAATACTAGTCATGGTAAGGATTTCATCCTTAGTCATGCGTACTAGTTGTGCTTACTAAGAGCATAGTTGCATTATACATTAAGAGAATAAGAATACTTTAAACTTTAAAATGTTTGGAAGTTTGATTATCATAAATTGGTGGTTAAGGATGTCACACATTTTATGAAATATTATATGGCATTATCAAAATAGTTGAGTATGCACATACAAGAATTTTACTAGTTAAATTCTTGAAATAAGTATTCTTAACATTCCAATAGATCAAAGTTGGATGATTTATGCCTTGTCAACAAGTATGAATGTCATTACTTGAGACACAATTCATCAACAAGAGTTATCATGCATTGATCTATTTAGTATTTGGATAAGGGATGTTAAATAATTATTATAATAAATTTAAATACATGGTATGTTTAATTTATAATATATTATATCATATATTTGTATGTTTAATCCATGAATAAATGTTATTCTAAATTGTCCATTGTCAGTTAATAATATGGGAATATTATTAAATCAAGACAAATATGAAGGTTGGTATAATATACTTAAAGTATATTGATGCGTAGACATGCCATTTTAGATGATATTTAATGATACCGAATATAGTACTTTTCCCAACTACATGATATTACTTTATGGATGTTGTCATTAAGTAAATCCTAAGAAGTTATCCTCAGACTTGAGATACAGGATAATGGTCATGAATGTAGTGCATTTTTGTGGAACAACTTAATGCTATACATAATTGGTAGTCATAAGGGTTATTTTCGGAAATGTTACAAAGTTCATGAGTTTTGCTTGTAGTCAAGATATAATTTGTTCATTCAAATTTATTTTTGGAGTTTAATACTGCTGGCCCCTCGTAGGGTTGTCAAGATGTTTGCATGGCTGTGCCTAAGATCTCCCTGAATATGTTCAGAAGATTTGGTAATCTTGCTCAATCACAAATAACGAGAAACAGAATGGTTAATTAAGGAATGACTTTGATCCATATCCTTATTAACGTGGTATTAGAAACAAAAGGATAATAATAATGAGAAATCATTAAAAGGTTTTTCCAGGAGCCTTAGTCGAGATCGTATAGAGGCCTCGGCGTGTTGCAAGACGCTAACCGATGTGATCACACTATTAAGATATGTCAAAGTGGGAGCTGTTAGTTTTATGAACATAATTTAATAGTTGTGTGTTAGGATCGAACTCGAGATCACGGGATTACACACTTTACGTATGAAGAGTAAATGTATAATAATTATTTATAAATGTTAAGAATAATTATTAATAAACAAAACACATAATGACCGTTAGTATTTAACGGAAAGTGACTAACGACCGTTAGACGAAGAAAATGAAAGTTTTATTAGTGAATAATTGGAAGGTCGAGAAGCTTCCGGAATCCCCTTAGGGATCCCATAACCGATCGGCTCAAAGGAGGGCACCTCCTTTGTGCCTTGGACTCCAAGTTATCTCCACTATATAAGAAAACGCACGGTTCATTGTTTTATACCTCTTGTTCATAATTACTTAGTATTTTCTATCAAAATCGATCAAACAATCCCTATACTCTAGGGATTCGATTTTCATAAATCAAAGTGTTTTGTGTTTTTGCATAATCTTTTACTTGAATTAGTACGTGTGTACAAGAACGTGATTCAAACACATTATTGTTTGATTCTTGGATTGAATAACAAAACGGTAAGGGGTTATTCGTGTAATCCACATAAACCTTTATTAGGGTTTGTGATTTGAAGAATTGCTTAAAACTTGATTCTTGTTCTGGCTTGAATCACAAAGGTATGTTTACAATTTATTATTGATTAATTAATTACATGTTATATGATATTGTTATAACTCTTCCGCATGTATACTTGATGTTTATTGTTTATATTTATGATTATTCATGTTATATAATTCCAACATAATCAAACAAAAAGATTGTAGCATACCCACCGAAACAAATATAAAAATTATATACTAGTAAAAGAAAATTAGGTTGATCATCACATTTGTCAAACTCGATGGCAGAGATAAGAAGATAGAGCTATTGCAATGCCAATAACCAATGCAATCCATTGGTCCATTTTTTTAGTATTAACAATTCAAAATCCCCTAAAAACACATGGTTGGAAAAACGTTTTGTGCAAAAATTTTGCCATTGCAATGATAACCGAGAAAGCTAAACTCAACAATAGTCGCACATGTTCAATACGTGTTTTACTTATCCAATACATGTTCTTTTAAGCTCTCACTTTTTTTCTTTTATTAATCTCGGCCCTGAGCTAGTGCAACCATTAACAAGAATTCACCTTTCCCAGTATACATACAACTAGCTAGGAAAACATGGAAAGACTTTTGACAATGTTTGCTCAGAAATTAGTCAATAAGTAGGACTTGAACCCACAACCATTTGGTTGGGAACTTCTCACTCAAAGAAAAGAACAGTTCATATCATTATTTATAACGCTATAAGTATGCAAACATTAATTAGCTTCATCATAGATAAAAAATAAAAAAAGAAACTACTCTCTCGCCACGTCTTTAACAAACACTTTGATGACAGTTGTCCTATTTGAGATCGATTCGTCTAAGCAAAACTTAAGGTCCTGATTGTTACAAATATAACGACCGTCTTCATACTGGATACAAAAAGTTTTGCTCTTCAATTCCTTGAACCTCATTGTCACTTTCTTCTCCAAATCTGGGAGTTTGGCCGACAAGGGCAATGTGAACTTGACAATCTGATGATTGTATTCCACTTTTATCATTTTCTCAATATATGTGGATGTTAAGTTCGCCATCTATAAATAATTAAACCACCAAAAAAAAAGGTTAATTCGCAAGATCTTGTTACCTTTTAAGTTCAACATTTCTGTAAAGTGCAATAATACTTGAGAAATGATACAAAACAGTGAAAATATTATAAAAACTATTTAAAAAAAAATAGAGATGTAGTTAAATAGTAAAGACCTAAGGGTGTTGAATAATGCATTTAAGCATCATAGGTATAATATAGGTGAACAAAACCTATCAGTATGGAAATCAGTATCAGTTTAGGGAGGATATATAAGGGAATGGTTTTGGGTATGTATGTACGGAGAATGCTTAACCCAGTTTGTCATACCTAAACCCTTAAAAGTTAAAACAAAAATATTTAAACACTATCAAACACTAACTCTTATACTCAAACCTGCAACCAAGCACCCCTATTATCCTCTATTTTAGGTCTGGGTGCTTGCCCGTAGACTAAATTTTTGTGACATAAAATTATACAAAACAATTAGTATGACAAATACAATGATTCAACTTAAATAACTAACCTTCAGCAAATTTTGAATTTGAATGAAATCTCGAACGTAGCTCTCTTTAGGTTGAGTTGTGACAAGCTCAATGATTCCAACAAGTTTAAGCCCAGTACTCGAATGATAAAAATAGACAGGAACAACCAACTGTCCCATACCCAATGCTTCATCAGCGTATTGATGACCATGATTAAGCACATCATGCCTTGTTCTGTGATCTGCAATCCCTGTTTGAACTGCTCGACCAGCAAACCAGTTTTCAACTTTTGTCTTTACTCCAATAAAGTTTCCATCATTTGCCTTTCGTCCAATATGAGAGTAATTCTTTACAAGACATTTCATCCTATATTCTTCAAGTGTGTTATCGTGTATGGTTGTTAAAAAAAATTGATCTGTCAATGTAAGACTACACCCAATGTCTTTTGAACTCCCAACGGCATTGCATTCCCAGAACTGAAGTAAACCGGATTCTCCTTGGAAGTCAAAAGACTGAAATACCTTTTCGACTCTGCAGTCGATATTTGCATAAAAAATTGTTATGTAGGCCATGAAAACGAAAGTCATGTGTCCAATTAAACAAGGTTGTCATGTCAAACCACACTGAATAGTTCAAATTTGCGAGAACTTAACGTTGACCACAAATATTTGAACTTGAATCTATAGAAATTGAAACTATTGCTCCTAAAATTAAGCTCTTATATGCAACAACATCTTGGAAAAAATGAAAAAGAGAGAAAAGTAACACATATAGTGTTACCGTTACTTAGGTTTCTTACTTGCATGTAGGTACAGTGGCGAAGCTAGAAAATTTTCAATGGGTGGTCGGGATTTAAATTTTTTTTTCCTAACGCTATTTTTCGGGTAATACCGAAATTTTGAGGGGTCGAAACCGAATATACCGAAATTTTTCTACACGAAAACTATATACCTCTACATTGCAAAAAAAATTTCGGGGGGTCGGGCGCCCCCTCCCGCCCCTATGTAGCTGCGCCAATGTGTAGGTAGATATGTATCAGGTATAACAGTGTGAGGCTAATACAATAAAACAAAAGGATTTTTTAATATTTTGCCATTAGGCACTTGTTTAAAAGCATTAAAAGAATTAGATTATTCTCTAAAATATAATTATTTCGAAATAAAACAAAGTTAATCATGGTAATTAGAAAAGAATTAGAAAATTATTAATGTTATCTAACATTTAAATATGATAATTTAAGTTTATTAATTAGATTTAACAAGTGCCATTGTGGCACAAGTTAGAAAAAACCTTTTAAATTTTCTAAAGCTTTAAATAAACTGGGAAACAATAAATTTTTTTAAATCTATTAGTTGATTTCAAAGTGTTACAAACATTGAACCGGTGCAGTTTATTATTTTTTAACTTTCTTTTCAGAAAGACATACTAACACACTCGTGCTATGTAAACGTCAAACATACCACAAACTTATCCATAATATTCATACCTTGGTGCATGGACAAATTTCTAAACATATCAGATTTATACGTTGTGCGACCAAGAGTTTATTCTATCTAGTATCTACTTATCCAGCTAAAAGATCCACCACTACGGCCTACGGGTCTTGATTCCCGATTAACAGTTAGGTCATAAAACCATCTGCCGTGCAATATGAATCCTTGTTACAATTTTAACATATAGTATATTCGTAGATTTTGTCAACTACACATGTAAAACAATACCCCAAACACTAGAAATCATGGGATCACAATTTCTGACGAGAAATAAAACAAAACATGGCCAAAAAATAAACGGGCGTGCAGCGTTTGAGTATATAAAGTAAAACACTTATGTACAGCAACACAAAAAGATTATATTTTTACCTAGCTTGTTGCGACATTACTTTTTCATAATAAAAGTGAACCGAAAATTTGTAATACTATACCCAAACTATTTTAAGAAAGTGTCTTAGCCGTTAAAAAAAGTGTGATAATGTCTCAAGCATGAAGCATCAAACTATACATTTACTGTTTTGCTCATGATATTATAATAAAAAGACAGACGTTCAAGAATCAATGAATAATCTCAAGGTCTAAAGATAGACAATACAATCTTATGAATGCATAGTCTGATTATGGATGCAACTTTTACACGTAACAGTATCAATTAAATCCTAAATTAAAAAGCTTACATACCCATGTAACAAACCATAAGAAATAATTGTACCTGTTACGAATATCATTAGGTGAGACATTGAGATTAAAAAGATCAACACGAGCTGCAAAAGCTGGTACAAGTTCATGAACAAAAACACCATCATTATCAAATATTTCTGCCATTTTTAGCTTCCAGATGCTCCCCTTCTTCTGCGTTCCTTTGTGTATATATACATGACGATCATATTCATGCGGACAATGGAATTTGATCTGTGGGCCCCGTTTTACACTTGATTTATTTAATGTTCATGTAAATTTCTTAAAAATGGTTGAGTTTTTATATTTAATATTCCATTCTAAGGTTCTTTATAAAAGTAGAGGACGTTTTTGTCAGTTTGTCACCAAACCTGTTCGACAATGTGGTCTATGCTCAGGTTGTATATTTGAGAACCGTAAATGTCGATAATGGTCTTTCTATTCCCTAAATTTTTGTCATTACTTTAATTTTTGGTGTTTACATTGCATTGTAAAACTAATTTTCTTGTATTTGAGAAATTAACTTTTGCTGTAGTTAAATTTCTTGTAAAACTACTTTTCTACTGTACTCTATTAGGTAGTAAATGTTTAGCCCGTTGTGGATATTTAGAGATTTGTCTGTAAAGTTTATAAAAAATAGGAAATTTTGTTTATATTATCGCTCATAAAAAAAGTGAAATTCACACATACATTTTCATGTGTAAGCTTCACGTAAAAGAAGTGAAACTTTACAAGTTCATGCGTAAGATTCACAGAAAATAAACAAATTTTACGCGTTCATATATTAGCTTCATAGAAAAGAAGTGAAGCTTCAGAAGTTCGTGTGTAACCTTCACAAAAAAGAAGTGAAACTTCACATGTTTGTGTGTAAGCATCATGCATAGAAAATAAGTGAAATAACCATTACAAGTTCGTGTGATCGAAGGATTCATAGAAAATAACTTAATTAAACTACACAGTTTGTGTGCAAGTGAAAATTCAGATGCTCGTGCTCGTGCTCGTGCATCATATGAAAGAAGTGAAACTTTACAAGTTCATGTGTAAGCTTAAAAAAGGGCAAATGACACAAAAAGGCATCAAAGTTAGGGTCTATATACAATCAAGGTATCCAACTTTTTTTCTTGCATATAAAGGTTCTCAACTTTTTTTTTTTGGCCAATTTGGGTTTTTACCTAACTTCCATTAACTCACTTCGTTAGTAAATTACATGTTTGGTCCTTGCATATGTATAACCATTTCATCCACAGTCCATAACAACAACAAAAATTCCAAAAAAATATTTTTGAAAAAAAATAGGAAAAAAAAATATTTTTGAAAAAAAATAGGAAAAAAATTTTTAAAAAAAATAGAAAATCAAAAAAATCAAAATTTTAAAAAAAAAATTAAAAAATATATTTTCGAAAAAAAATAATAATTAAAAAAAAAATTCGAAAAAAAATTAAAAAATAGAAAAAAAATTAATAATTAAAAAAAATTTAAAAATTAAAAATAAATAGAAAAAAAATATTTTCGAAAAAAAAATATTTAAAAAAAAAATCAAAATTTTTTCCAAATTTTTTTTTCGATAATTATTTAAAAAAATATTGTTTTTCAAAAAAAAATTTCGAAAATTTTTTTTCGAAAATTTTTTATTTTCTAATTTTTGTTTTTTGAAAAAAAATATTTTCGAAAAAAAAATTGAAAAAAATATTTTAGAAAATAATTTTTTTTTTTTTAAAATTCAAAATTTTTTTTTCGAAAATATTTTTTTTCAAAAAACAAAAATAAAAAAATTTCGAAAAAAAATTTTCAAAAAAAAAATTTGAAAAATAATATTTTTTTAAATAATTATCGAAAAAAAAAATTTGGAAAAAATTTTGATTTTTTTTTTAAATATTTTTTTTTGAAAATATTTTTTTTCTATTTATTTTTAATTTTTAAATTTTTTTTAATTATTAATTTTTTTTTTCTATTTTTTAATATTTTTTCGAACTTATTTTTTTTCGAATTTTTTTTAATTATTATTTTTTTTTGAAAATATATTTTTTTAATTTTTTTTAAAAAATTTTGATTTTTTTGATTTTCTATTTTTTTTAAAAAAAAATTCTCCTATTTTTTTTTCGAAAATATTTTTTTGTGGTTATGGACTGTGGATGCAATGGTTATACATATGCAAGGACCAAACATGTAATTTACTAACGAAATGAGTTAACGGAAGTTAGGAAAAACCCAAATTGGCCAAAAAAAAAAGTTGAGAACCTTTATATGCAAAAAAAAAAGTTAGATACCTTGATTGTATATGGACCATAACTTTGATGCCTTTTTGTGCCATTTGCCCCTTAAAAAAAATGAAATTCACAAGTTCGTATGTAAATTTAACATAAACGAAATGGAGCTAGCTAGCTTCGTTCGTATATGTAAGTGGTCGATCAAGGTTCTAAACAAATTGTTCTCCTTAGATTTGTTTAAAATCACGAGTTAAAGTTGCATTATATTACTATTAAGAGATTATGAAATACGGAATATATAAATTAAGATATATATAGCTCTACTTAGATTGAGACATGGGAATAATAAAACAGTTTCGTGATAGGCAGGGCCGTCCCATGAATTTATGAATTTTTTTAGGGCCCTGGACGAAATTAAATAACGAGTCATTTCGATAAGGAATGTCATATAAAGTGTCACCGTTTATACGATACAATGCAATTAGTTATCTAAATGTTGTAACATATTATTCATTTAAGATATTTTATCATCTAAATACTTTTTTCTTCGTGAAAAATATGTGTACACATCATTATAATTATTAACGAGACAAATTTTGGGGCCCTTAAAAATTTTGAGGCCCTGAGCGGTCGCTCGCCTGGCACACCCTCAAAGCCGGCTCCGGTGATAGGTTACGAGGTTTTATTAAATAAAATTAGTTGGTGGAAACCAATGTTGCAAAAATCGTGAATCGGTCCTGAGGCGGTCGAGGGCCGAATAGCGTTTTTTAGCCGATTAATCGGCCCTAAACCTTGTAATCGCCATATTAATTGGCCGATTTCCTTGTAAATCTCTCCAAATTCCAGGGCCGTTTACCTTGTAATCGGCGATTACAAAGCCGAATTGGCCGTTTTTTGCAACATTGGTGGAAACAGTTAGAAAAAGAAAGTGGTTACATTAAATTGCGCCTTCCTTGAAATTGGAATTTTGAGATCAGCCATAACTGATTTGACCAAACACGCTCCTGCACTATACGGCTTTATTTGCTCTTGCCAAGTAATTTATGCACCGAGATATTTAAAAAAGACAAAAATACATCGTTGGTCCATAAACTTTTCACGAAATATCGTCATGCACCTTAACTTTTTAAAAATGTCTCCGTGCGTCCCTCCTCAAGTTTTTTGAGGCCGATTGCGTCCTTTGACCCGTTTTCCGTTGGTCAACGACGTTTTCTGCCGTTACATTTTGTTTTTAGCACAAAGGCAATACCGTCATTATGTAATACCGTGAATAGCAGCTCCGTATTACTTCCACATGTCATATCCCTCTTTCCGCCCCATAAACACATAGACGACCTCTTTTATTCGTCCCAAATTTTCGTTACGATAATTATCACAATTGACAAACCCTGATTGCATGTCATTGTGAAATTTTTGGTAATTTCAAAACATGGATTTTACTCTATGAAAACTAAGAAGAGATCCAGGTTATTGAGTTGATGATACCGTTCTTTGTAACTCGGCTAAGAAAAAATAGATACGTTTTGTTGCTATAATCGTTGGAATTTCTAATTGGGGTATATTTCAATTTGTTATTAAGGTTTGATAATGTACTTTGGTCTGTTGATATGTTTCAGGTGGTAGATCTAATATGTTTAGCATGAGGGTTCATCACAATGTTGTTTTTAAATACTGGCCTAGTAGAATATACGATGGGGGTATGGAAAGTTTAGTTGATTTTGTTGACGTTGATAGTGTGTCAGTTGAAGAGTTGGATGTTCTTATGCATGAATTGGGTTACGACCTAGGTCAAAAAAAGTACTATTACTTTGTTAAGCCTGGTAGTAATTTAGATGATGGTTTGTATAGCTTAAGTGAGGCTGCGAATTTAGAAATATTGAAAGATGTTGTTGAAGAACATTGATGTGTCTGTAAATACACATCATTTTTATACCAAAAACCATGATAAAGCGGACTAATAACTATGAAATACATTAAATTATATGAAAAATATGTTTGGAATGTGTTATTATGTCTTGCAGGTACAAGTGGTTTGAAAACAAAGCAAAAACGGTGACTTTCGGATGAGTTTCGACGAAGTTTTCACGTTTTACGAGGTTTAGACGAAGTCAAAAATATTCCCCAATCACACCATTGGAAAGAGCACGAAAAACCAGTCCAACGGTCCTTTCCTCTTCTTTTGAACCTTCCTAGAACTCTTAAAATGAACCGTTCAAAATCTATTTTTATTAATAAAAAGTGACTAAAATTAGAACTATTATAAAAGAGATATTGTGCACAAATAAAATGTAACCATGCTCTAGAAAAGCTGGTTAACATGCTAAACTCTCACACGAGAGGTCTGGGGTTCAATTCCCGTCAGAGCTAAAGGAGAATTAATATTCCATGCCACGTGTCATCACCTTAGTGGTGCCACGTGGCTGAACCGACACTTCACCGACCCAACCCGTATCCAGATCCGACCCGACCCAGGCCCCAACCCGACCCGGTCCACCTATTGACCGGTCAATGATACGTGGGAATCGCACCAGACTTTACCTCTCGAGGGATCTCGAGAAGCTTACAACCCCCACCAGGCAGTGTACCTGATCGTTGTAGTATAGTATAGTGACAAGTACCGGGGGATTGATCGTTCAACTCAGGAATAGTGTCGCTAGGATTAGAAATTCTCCTAAACTAAGTCTAGAGGTGAGGGATGATTATTTTTGTATTTTTATATTTTATAAAAGCAAGTAAAATCTCGGTTTTTGGACGAGTGGACGGAATTAGTTGCTAGCCAACTAACCCAATAACTAAAGATGCAGTCAAAATAAAATAACAAAAATGAAATGAAACTAATTATACTATTGTGGTGTAAACAATGATAGAGAAAGTTGTGTTTACTTAGGTGTCATTACTCCCTAGATATCTTTTACAAGTTGATAGCTTGTTACAATTGCATGGATGACGGGTCATATTCCTTAATACTAGTCGTAGGGCCGTGTACAATAATCCCTAACTCTATAGGATCCTACTTCACTCCTATGTCGAGCCGTTAGAAGCTCCTAACATGGGATCATTAGAATTCTCCTACGCATTAAATATAACAAAAAATTATAGTACACCTCTGATCATGTTTCTTAAGACGTTCAAGCATGTTACCAATGGAAGTCTGCCAGTTTTCTTAAGCCTAACATCGAATACAATCATCCGTAACAACTATAAACAAACAATCAACCCATAATTAACATCTAGGTTTCACTACATCTAAGCAAACACAAAAGAGATCTAGCCTATCATGTTAAATTGAAGACAAGTGTAAGATATATTCAAGCAACACATAGACATATTGATTGAATTGAAAGAGTACTTATCTCAAATAGAACATGAAAGTTTCAAAGGGTTGAAACCCTTGAAAAAGCTGGAAAATTCGACCTAGGATTTTCCCTCAAAGTTTCACACTAATGAATGAATTTTAGAAAACTATATATAGATAATACAGGGTGACGGCGTCATGTGTAAACTTGTGACGCCGTCAACTCGCCGCCTATAATGAAATCGGATTGCCTAGATCCACTTTTGACGCCGTTGATTGGTTCCGAACGGTCAACTAAGTTCACCAGGTGATGGTCAACCAAGTCAAATGTCAAAAACCAACTAACCAAGGAGTTTAGGGAATCCCCGGGTCGTTATGTCCCGACGAGGCGTGCAATTGTATTTGTAAGCGTTTTAAAGGATCGGGTGATTAATCAGGAAGGTCAGGAATTTGATTATTATGGTTACACTACGAGATTATGATGGAAAATGACTTAGAAACACTTTATTAACAATTACTGATTATCAGATTACCTAAAAACGTGATTTAACCTAAAAACGCGCGTTTTAGTTTAAAATAAACGCGAATGCGCAAATTAAAAAGTGAAACGGGAGTAAACAAAGTCCTACGAACGTAAAAATTATATTTTTACAATCCTAATGTTATAAGAAAATTTTTGGAAAATTAAAATTATTTTTACAACTATTTAATTAATTACTACTAATTAATTACTAATTATTAATTACTTTTTAATTAACTAAATTACCCTAAATTACAAATAATTATAAAATTTAACTAGAAAAATGAAAATCAAATTTAGAAAAATCTAAAATATTATAAAACTAATTTTAAAACAGAAAAACTATTTTTCCTACTATTTAATTAATTATTAATAATTAAAAACTAATTATTTAATTGATTTAAATTAAACTAAATTATAAAAAATACTAAATGATTAAGGAAAAATCTGAAAAAATTACCAAAAATCTATTATGATTACAGAAGCCTAAGAAAAATTTAAAAATAGTTGTTGCTTATAAATAAGCAGAAAATAAGCCAAAATGGCTTAAATAGAAGCTATCACTTTCTAATTTTTTGTCTTTTTCTAATTTTTATTTTTCACAACTGTTTTACTACTAAAAACAAACACATTTTACAAAGGTACTTTTTATAGAAGTTGAAAATAAGCACTGTGCACCTAAATAAGCAAATCAGCCAAGCTTTTAAGCTTATTTGGATTTGTTTTTGTTTGGAAAAGCTGAAAGTAAACTACAATATGGACAACTAAGATAAAACAGATTGATACTATTGTGAAACAAGCAACTACACTTAAAATAAGCACATGAATAAGCTTGAATGAAGTGATAAGTACTTAAGCTCAAAGCTGAGCATAAACTAGGCCAAATGGCCAACTATCAGACTGTGTGGGGCCCACAGGGGTGTTCCAGGGTCCAAAACAAAGGTGGAACCTAGAAGCCTGCTAGGAGGGCTTTCTAAAACATCTAAGCCCAAGGGATAAGCTCAAGATTTGAGCTTGGTGGGGAGCTTGGAAGTAGGGCCTGTGAGACACTGAATTGAGAACCACACAGTTTAAATTTATGGACTAAAAGCTCACAAAAGCTATGATAAGCTTGGTTTTCAATATACAAGTGACAAATAACCTACAAATCAGTGAGTTAAGCTTAAATAACAAAACTTATAGGCTTGTACAAGCTTGTAGCTACAAACAGTGGTGAATTTGCACAAAATGAGAGGAAATAAGCAGTTACTACAATTAAGCACACAAAACAACTGAGCTACTGTAAACCATTATTGTAACTAGTAACCTTATGTGATCTTGAAATAGCAATTAACAAGCTTGGAACAAATTAAATCACACAAGCTCAGCTGCTTACTAATGAATCAGCAGAAACAATGCTCAAAATGGCAACTATGAGAGGACTAAATAAGCTGACCAATAAGCATATTAGTGCAATCTAATGATGGATCTAGGAAAACAGACTAGCAGGTTCTAAGAATCACCAAAGTGTAAACCTTATGGTCAAATAATGGGCAAGTTGTGACCAAAGGGAAATGGGTCAAAACTGGGTGCACAGGGGAGATTTCTTCCCCTGCAGGTAGGTTCAAGGTCAAATTCAAGTGCCTTAATGAGTCTCAAACTTGAATCTTCTAATTGAATTTGATAAACAAGCTGGCAAGGTTTGTAAATCAGCAAAAACTTTGTGTTTTTAACAAAAGATGACCCCTAGAAATCCAATTGAAATCTGCTCAATTTTTCAGACTTACAACTTTTGACTTTTTACTTTCTTGCAAGAGTTTGACTAAACTGAATTTCCAATGATCCTAGACACCTAAATTTGTTATCCTAACCTACAATGAGACTAAATTTAACCAAATTACCAACTTTTATACCTAAGACTCAGGTTTGGAAATCTTTTACCCTAACAGTTAACAGCTACAAGGATTTTAGAGATCCATTTGACTTTCTTACTTAGAAATGACCAATTGATTGGTCAAAGTGAGCTAACAGGACCCTAAGTGACTTATTCAAACCAAGTTTTATCACTAATTACAACAAGAGCTCACCTAAAATCCTTAATCCAAACACCCCTTACATGGACTGTTTTTGTGGAATTTCAAAGGAAATGGGAAGAACAGACACAAATACTGAAACTTAAGATACAACTAAGCATACCTAAGCACAAATAGACAACAATCCACAGAAATTAACACAAATTACCAAGAAACACAAATTATTCAAAATTTAAAAACCAAAGCTTACTTGATATCCCAGCCTGTGAACAGTCTAAGAATCAGAACCAAGAACATAACCTACTGCTCCCCAGAGCTCTAAACCTTATTCATTCCATGCCTCTTCTTTCAGCCACCAGCCATCTTATTTCTTACTTGTGATTTTCTCTTTTTCTTATTTATTTATTTATTTATTTTTCTCTTTGACTACTGATAACAGAAGTAAGTTTATGAGACCTCAAAACAACAATAATAACCTTGAGCAAGACTTAGAAATTTTAAAGGAATTATAAAACAACTAAGAGTGAACTTGGAATTTGAAGGAAAAATACTTGCATTGATAAAAAGGTTACAAAGTACACTAATCTTACTGAATTATAAAATTACATAAGAAAACTACATTAAAACTACTTGCCATACAGGCTTACAACTGATTATATATAAATACTAAGAAAAAACAAAAGAAAACTGGAACCAGGGCCTGTTTCTTCTTTTCCACTTTGTCTTGCTCTTTTTGCCTGTGTACCCTGCTTTTATACTCTTTGTCTGTGTCTTTGGAGTAATTCCAAGCCATTGGATTGGCTAAAGTCCATCTCAGCCCTAGAATTGGTGTTGGAGGAGGGGGAAGGTAATAATAATGTTTGGGGGTTGACTTTGGGTTTAGTGGAGTAGAGTGGCTGGTAGGAGAGGGGAGGGGGGACAAAAGTGTTGGGAGAATGCAGGGTATTGGGGCCTGGGATGTTTGGTAATGGCGGCAAAGGTGGGGAAGGGAGGGGTTGACCAATGGTTTGACCCCCGTTTTGTTATTAAACATGGGATGGGTGGGCTTGGTTAAACATGGGCCTGGGAAATGGATGGGCTGGGGTGGTTTATAATTGTGTTGGATTGGTTTGGTTTTGGTTTATAAAATTACAAAGGGTCCGTTTGGTTTGTACAAATTTTAATCACAAGGACCAATTTTGTAATTTATGGGATTTGAGGGTCTGAATTTGCACATCCTCCAAAGTATTCCAAGGGTCACTTTTGCCACATTACAATAGCACAAGGGCCACAAAAGATATTTTTCACTTTTAAAAATTCCCAGGGACTGGTTTTGCCAATTCCCAAACTGCAGGGACCAAATTTGTAATTTTTCCAAAATTTTCACCTAAGGACAATATTTGATGATTTTGACTTCTAATTGCCTTAGGTTGACTTTTCTTTCAAAACAAATACTCAGGGACTAGTTTTGTAAATTTTTGAAAGTTGGGGGACTAAAACTGCCAATTATGTAAACTTTGTTCGTTTTTCATTGTTTTTACTCATTTCGCATCTGAAACGTATAAAATACAATCCCTGGGATATTTTTAGTATTTTGATGCATTTCTGAGTGTTTTCGGATGTTTTAGCAGTTTAAATACGATAAAAATGATGAGTGTTTGAGCACTCATCAGCCGTCATGTGTAAATTTCTTCTGGGCTGTCACTAATACATGGACCATGACGGCCTTGGGTGACGCTGTCATCTCCTTATGCACAAAACTCTCTGATCGTCACGTGTATTGTCCACTTCCACCTCTTGTAATACTCTTGACGCCGTCATTAAGAAACATGTGACGCCGTCAGGTACTGTTCCCAGCAAGGAAAATTAAGACTTTGCCGTTTTCTTCACTTTTATGCTCCAAATACGTCCAAAATGCTTCCTTTTCCAGATTTCACTCCAAAAGTACCTAAAATGACAAAAGGAACGATTTAGGGCAATATTTGATCAAATAAATTCGAATTCGGGCTTAAATGACCCCTTAGAAACGGTTCATTTTTCGCCTCATCAGTCAACGTTGACTATCGTTGACAGGTTAAACGTTGACCGCGTTGACCAAACGTTGATCGTAGACACGTGTCAGTGGGTCCCACTTGCTGATGTGGACTAATCAGATGCCGCCACGTGGTGGCGCTGCAGCCAACTAATCATTGTTACAAGGTATTTATTGGAAGTACGGTGCCGACAAGACTGACTGACACGTCCATACGAGGATCAGAATTGCAGTGACGGCTGGCCAATCAGAGGGCGACACGTGGTGTAACACCCCCAGTTTTGAAAACATGCAGCGGAAATTAGATTGGGTGTTACTTCATAGCGCACAGTTTATTAGTAGAAAATGATTGTCATTTTAGTCATTTTAAAGATCTATCATTCGAATATAAATATCAGAGTTTTAAAAGAGGTCCTTGTTTGTCCCAAAGTTTATTAAACCAGTTTTCGAATGATAGGAAAATTTATAGCCTTTATCCGTACTCGTCCGTGCCATCCTTGCTCATTATGGACCTGAGATAAACACATGCTAAAAGTGTCAACACAAAGGTTGATGAGTTCATAGAGTTTATAGTTTCGAATATCGATTTCCAAAATCACAGAGTTTATGATTCCATAGAAGTTATAATAACAGTTGATTATCAAATTAAAGTGTGAGTAAATCCATAATATTCATAGCTTAAATCGTTGATTTATCAAAATCAGAAAATGAGCGATTTCCTCATTAATTCAAAAATAGTCCGTTGGTTTGCCCTTCACCGGGTCAACACCAAAATAGTAGTTTGTTTGACCTAATCGGGTCAACACCAAAATAGTTTGTTCATTTGCCAATTATTAGTAGTTTTTCCTGCTATATAGTGAGCACAATCTCGGGGTTTGATAAAACAGTGGGCTACAGCATTGTATGCCCCAAACATCAGTCATTGTAGTACTGTATCATGACTACAGTACTACCGTTCTATTGCTCTAAGCTCATGACACTCAACGATTAACAGGCATCAAAATTATCCATAATAATGATGTAAAACAGTGGCCCTCAAGATAGGTATTTACCAGTAACCTATGAAATCAAATAGCGTGCATTTGGTGGCTTTCCTCTAGCGACCAAATGGGGATTGTCAATCCCTAATAGATCTATCCACAACTACTTACGGTCACCCTTTGGGTGATTAAGGTGCATGAACGAGGGACTTTTGGTAATAGGTACTTAGGCAATAGAAATCAAGTATAGCATATCGTCAAACAGTCACTTGTAATCATGTTTATAGCAGGTATTTCCTTATGAGATATAAAAATGTGTAAACCAGTAAAGTTTATATGAAATACAGTCATGTATTTAGTTAATGAATACTTGTAAAAGTAAAAACAGTAGTTAAGCATGTATCTCCCCCAAAAACGTTTATAAACCATTATAAAATAAGTAAGAGTAGGGGCTATGACTCACCTGAGGATTATGATAGGCATAGATAACGTAATTTCAGAGGTAGAATGATAATGACTTCAAAGATAACCTGAATGATATGGAAGTCCGAGATAAGTTCGACTTATCGAGAATCGTGATTTGAATAGTGTTCTATGACAAAATGACTTTTGTGGCAGAGGTGGCTTGCGTGGCAAAACGCTTACTAGTTCAAGAGAAGTTATATACAATACAACTTGTCTTTATGCATAAGTATCATTTATTATTTTATATTCTTCATCATGAATTTATGTTATGTATTGGTGAATGATAAATTATAGTAATTGCAAGTTTATGCCTGGTTAAGTGAACCGATGAGTTTTATTGTATGAATAATCATTTCTTAACGTGTGTTCAAGTTAACCGATAATAACGTCAAGTTATATAATTTACGTTATAAATTATATATATTCAGAAATATATAGTTATTCGTAATTAACACTTCATTATCGTCTCCAAATGTAGGTCTCGTTATATATTACTATGATATAGTCATGAAATGTTAATTTGTCAAGCGTAATTAAGTGGTTATGTAAACTTTTAAACTATGCCAATGTTACTCTTTTAAATGATTTTCGTATTTAGCCCAAAATAAATATGTTTACAACTTATAAAGGTTTTCAAGAAAATGATAATAACGTCAAGTCATATGTTTTATAATTCAAGTTGTCTAAAAACATTATTTCGTTATAGTCTCCCAATGTAGATTTTGGTATAGTCGTAAAATGTTATCTTGTCAAACCTTACTTAAGTTTCTGTGAAAACCTTTAAGTTATACAAAGTTACTCTTTTAATGCCAATAGTTGAATGATTACATATTTAGTCCAAAATATATATAAAAGCTTTTTAAGAAAATGATATATGTTTCTAAATTTAAAGGTTGAGAGTGTAAAGTATTTGTTATGGTTAAACTTATAAAAGTCTTTTTAGAAAATAGTAAGGGTGCAAAGTAGAGGGGCTAAAGCTGTTTAGATGTGGAAGTTGTAAAATAGCTAAATAAAAATAAAACTGCGGTGTGAATGATTCGAACTCAAGACCTCTCCTAGCGTTCCAACCAACTGAGCTAGGTGAACTTATTTTGATTATCTTTTACGTTTAACTATATTTAAGGTCTAGTAAACTTCACTTGGTATGTATATATATATATATATATATATATATATATATATATATATATATATATATATATAGTCGTGGGTTTGTATATGTTTTATAAAATCGTTCGTGTTTCATCTTCAAAACCAAAACTGAGCTCTTTACCCTCAAAGAAGCAGTTGGGTTAACCAACTTTGAGACTAATGCGCTTTTCCTTATTAGAGTTTCTTGACCCAAAAATAAAAGTATTTGTTCACTATACGTTTTATGTACATATATGTTATTGTCAAGTTAATGAGTAGGCATGATAAACTAATACACAAGTTAGTTAACTCACGAGATAAGCTAGATATATCTTATTGTGAATTAGAAATATTATACGAATAGATACTTGTCCGATGAGCCAAAACTTACCCTTGTTTGTATATAAGCTTTTGTTTAGTTATTATAGGTTTGAAAATTTAACAAGGTTGACATGGAATGTATTGATTTGGAAACAATCTTGAATGCTAGTTCCTTTTAGGTGTAAAGTTTGCCACACAAGTTTAATCCCCATCTTAGCCATATTGCATGCATGTACATATGAACGTGCATAAGCATATGTTGACAGTGGTTATATATATCTTGAAAGAACGTGAAATGATCATCAGTTAGCTAAAGCTAAGTCAAGGAAGAATAAACGAATCGATAGCTTACAGTGGGTGAGTTGAGATAGAGTGTGTGTCGAGCGAGAAATGAAAAAGACTAGGAACTCCTTGTGACCAAGACTTTGTAACTCCAATGTTTCTAGCTCTCTTCCCTCTCCTTGCTTAGTAGTAACAAAAGGAGAGCATGGTTTGCTTTTGTGTTTAGTTTGTGTGTTCCTCCATCATCCTTCATTCTCGATGCTGAAGGAGGGTGAAAGCTGAATGTATACCAGGTTCTCGAAGGGTGATTTGTTGGTGTTATGGTAGGAATGTTGGTGACTCATGATGGTAACGTACAAGAATGGTATAGACTTGACCATGAAGAGTCATGTAGTGTATTGTAAGAGAAACAATGAGGGTTGCTTTAGGTGTTCATGGCTGGTTCTATGCTTCAAAGATCTAGGCTGAACTTGAATCCCTTGAACTCTTGCCAATCCTATTCGATCTTAGCTACTTAGAAACACTTAGTGAAATTTTGAAATGTGATCATGTTGGTGCATGAATCTGGTTCGATTGCATGTAACCTTATACATGCAGTTGGTGAAATGAACAAGTGGTGATATGGAGCAGAGATCACGTGGGATTTGGAGTGCATGTTCTTAGATTGGAGTTTGTTGGAGGTGGCGTGAGAATGTTCCTTAGATGAACAAGTGTCGGCTGAATTTAGCAATCTTTCATAAGGTATCTCATTGATTGGGAGCAAAGGAGGTCGTGTAAGAGTTTGCACATGGGTTTTCTTGGGTTGTACTTGAGGTAGTAACAAGTGAGGGAGGGTGATGTGTAGGAATGTACATGTAGTAGTACCCTAGTTGAGTCCAGGTCGTATTTTACAGATAACAGCCTTGAATTTCGTTTTTGGTTTAAAATCTCGCGAGTCTAGATGTAAAACATTATTTTGGACAACTTTCGTGTTTTACACTTTTCCTGGTTCGGAGCAGAAGAGCGTTAAAATTAGGATTTAAATTTGTTACAGAAAGTTGGTGGTTTATTAGAATATATATGAAATGTCATTACTATTTGTGTTAATTTGAGATGAAACGTGTAAGGTGCCTTAACGTGATCAATATTCTAGTATAGTAATTATATTTAAAAGTTGATAACAATTGTCGTTCATGGTTCTTAGAAGCATGGAAACTAGAGTTGTGAAATAAAAGAGATACGTCGTGTGTAAAAGTTACGATCAACTGAGCCAAAGCAAACATGTACTTGTGACTTGTAAAAATAATAGTTAGAGGTGTATTTGGGCTGTGGAGTTTAGTGAGCTCGTTAGTGAATCAGGTCCAAAGGAAAGGAGCCAAGAATAAAGAGTCCGTTTGATTGGTTAATGAGGGGTTAAGGCCTTTTGGTTCTTAGCGGTCCATTATTATTAGTGAGTACACATGAGAATTTGTAGGTTCGGGATTTATATAAAATGTATTTGGTTACTTATTGAAACGTATACTTATTAAGTATCAATGTTTTAAGTTATGTATGGTACCTAGGTTATTAAGGTTCAGGTGTAAACGTCATTTTAAGGTAAGAGTGAATAACGTTGTAATTGACAGAGAATATATATATATATATATATATATATATATATATATATATATATATATATATATATATATATATATATATATATATATATATATATATATATATATAAAATTGTTATGGGTAAAAATGGTTAATTTATGTTGTAATAATGTATTAATCGTAGGAAAATTTTACGGGATGTTATACGTGGCACCTGTGACGCAGTAGTATGAGATGGCAGAGCTGACACGTCAGTACGAGGTGGCAGGCAATCATTGGTTATGAGGTACTGTGCAACGTCAGCTGACCAATGGGAGCGTGACATGTGGCAGAAATGAGCTGTTAATTTGGAAGGGTCTAGAAAATGTATCCGCATAATGGACCGAATTCAGGCTCAGCATTGCTATAAAATACATCATCCGGATCACAATTCACACATTAGATTAGAGTGTAGGAGTAGGTGTAGTAGTAGTATTATTTAGAGTAGGAGTAGTATTAGATTATTTTAGTAGGTTAAGCTTAATATTGTCATAGATTAGCTTATTTCAAATTCTTATTGTAATCAACTTTGTAGTTTTAATATTGCTGAAGATGAAGATTTAATTTGATAATAAGATTATTACTTTTTTCTACTTCTACTCTTTTTCTTTTCTTTTACTTTTCTTATCTAATAAGCCATGAAATCTTATTAGCTTTTTGTGGCTTATTTAGATTTAGCTCATTTAATAAACCCTCTTTTACTACTTTGTTTTTAAAAGCTTTTATAAACTAAGATCTAATTTTTGTTTTACAAATTACTTTATAAAAAACCAAAAAGATTTGATTTTTATTAGTTTTTCATTTTATTTAAAGCCATCATCAGCTTATTAGTATAGATCTAGTAGTTTTAATGCGTAGTCCATAAAAAGTTTTTAAGTTTAGTAGTTTTTATTTCAAAAATAGCTTAATTTCTTAAATCTATTAAATTTTGATTATAAAGTTTCAATCTTTTAGCTTTTTATTAGGTTATTATATTAATAATATATTTTGTAACTTTATCAACCAATAGGCTCTTCCATAGCTTATTTGGCCATTATCATTGCTTAATCCTAATAAAGTTTTGATTTTTCTTTGTTTATTATCATTTCTACCGCTAAAGCCGGAGCTTAAGGGTCTTATAAGCTAGCTTATCAATAAAGTTTATTAATTTTTAGTCTTAATAAGCTAATTAGTTAATAAAGTCACAAACTTTATTAACTATTTGGTTTTATTAAAGCTTTTTAGGAATTAAACTTTATAGTTTGCTTAGTTTATAAGATCGGGTGGTTAATTTCATCTCATCTTTTATATCCGGGTTCTATTTTCTTATCCTTCTCACTTTTAGTTAATTAGTTTATTTATATGTTTGTTTTGGTTAGCTTATTTGATATGTGTAGCGAGTAGTTTTTTATGTTTGCTAAGTGATAAGGATTTGTGATTTAAGTGTTGATTAATAAAAGGGTATTGTGATTAATAATTAGAAAAATTACTTAGATTTGTGATTTTATTATTTGAAGGGCAAAAGTAGGAAAATAATCAAATTACACATCTAGTAATTATTTTCTTTTTAAAGGATTGTTTGCAAAATAAACCAACGTTGTGAGGAAATAATCTTGTTTAAGGAAAGTAATTCGTCATCAAACCTTAGTCCACACTTAATGAACTTATTGTGTCACTTAGCAAGCATATCTTTTTATCGTCTTATCTTCTAGGCCTTATTTTCATCTTGGTAGTTTTTTTATCACTTATATTAGTTTTAAAAATCTTTTATAAAAACCAAAAATATTGGATATTCAAGCATTAACTAAAAACACAACGTAAATCTCAATTCAAATCTCGGTGGGAAAACGACCTCGGGAGATAGAATCGTTATTTGTTCACAAGTGACTATTTTATCTAACGGGAAAACTTATAAATTTAAAACTGTACTAAAACGATTGAATCAGGTTTTGGCGCCGCTGCCGGGAGATTTGTTAAGATTTTTACGTTGTGTTTGGCGTTTGTGCCTTGATTATCCTTTCTTTTAAAAATTTATTTTCTTAAAATACAAAAATCCAAAAATATTTTTCTTTATCCTCTTATTTATTTAATTCTATCTCTTGCCCTCCATTTGTTTAATTCTTCACTATTTCTTCATCTTACCTATATGGTTGTGAATGGTGTGGGGGTCCCTCAAATGGTGGAAATTGCCCCGGTTTTAGCATTGTAGAGTCGGTAAACGGGTTTGTCTATGACCAAAATCCCGATTACTACAATGAAACAATCGACTGCTTCAACCAACCACCACACCATGAGACATATGCTTGTGAGTCATATGGAAGTGATCTTTATCAAAATTTTGATTGTCAAACAGGGAACACGCTTGTCTATGAGAAGGTTCCGTGTAACAATCAAAATTTTGGTAATGACCAACATCCATGTGATTTATCGAGTTAGTCACAGGAGTTTTACTGTTGCGAATTATGTGGAGGTCCTCATCAAAGTTTTGATTGTCAAACAGGGAACACGCATGTCTATGAGCAGGTTCCATGTAACCATCAAAATTTTGGTTATGACCAATATCCACAAGATTTGCCACAGCAATATGATTGTTGTGAGTACAGTGGAGGTCCTCACTATAGCTCTGATTGCTAAACTAGGAACCCGCTTGTCTATGAGCACGTCCTTTGTAACAATTATGACTATTCTTATTCTGACCAACCTTTACAATACACCACACCTCAACCACTTCCTCAGAACGAGTTAACTAGAGATGAATTGATGTACATTTTAAATGAATTAAACCGTATTAAGGAGCTTATCATAAAAATACAAAATCCTTCGGTTAACTCGTTCTATCATGAGGAAAGTGATGAGAGGGAGAGTACTATGGACGAGGTGCATAATTCTAGCTCACAAAGTACCGCACAAGTCCTATCTCAGGCACTAGCATATCCACCATCCTTGCCTAGACTTGTTCTTGTGGGAGACGAAAAGTTAGAGATCGACTTGCCTTTTGGAGAGCATATAGACACCCTCTCAATGGGGGATAGGGAAATTGATTTTAATCCTAGTGATATAGAAAGTTTGCCCACCAATGATCCTGTCCCAATCCCAAGGATGTCTGATGAACCCTTAGGTAATTCTGATTCGATGTCTAGATCTTTTAATGTGACTATATCAAATCCTTTATTCGACTTTGATGATGATTTTGCTTTAAGAATTGATAACAAAATTTTTGATGACGAATTTGAGGATTTGTGTAGCTTGGACCCCCCCTAAGTCAATACCATTAGTTGATGAGTCCACCCTACTAGTTACACCACTTCCCATTTCTAAGCAAATTTACTTGAGGGAAGTGGAAAGATTTGACCCTTTTTTCTCCCTGACACAGTCAGGTGATATGACGTGGGTGATGGATAAACCTTTTAAATTTACTCATACACCATTACCCCGTCAGGTGGCATACTCACCTAAGGAGGTGTTGTATCGCTCTTACCATCCAAGCTTAACACTAAGCGATGGATGTGACCATGACCTTAGAAGCATATAACCATAGAGTCAAGCTAGAGACTCGAACAAAAACAAGCGCTTTTCGGGAGGCAACCCGTGTTATCTATTTATCTATCTTTATTTATTTTTATTTTTATTTTGAATAAGTGAGATGTGTTGTTTGGATATGTGTGGGGGAGTGCTTCTCTACATGTTGTGTTTTGTGGAATTCCTGTTTTTGCTTGCAGGATTCCCTATGATCGTAAAAACCTCCGTGCTTGTTTTCAAACCCTCCAACACTCAGTCTTCGATCATTTGCATTGTTATATTTAGGGATATCGTTTATAATATGTGCTTATTTGATATATATTTTCCTTTTCACATTTGGAATTTGTAGCATTTGCATTTTTCGTTCCTAAGTGTGGGGTAACACCCGATATTTATGAACATTGAGGATAATGTTCAGTTCTAAGCGTGGGGTGGGGGGGGGGGGGGGATTTCTATCGAAATTTTCAAAAATATTTTCAAACCCTTGTTTTGCCTTGTACTCACGCAACCCCGTTTTTCCACCAAAATTTTAAATTTTTAGTCACCTTTTATAAAAAAAAAAAAAAAAAAAAAAAAAAAACTATATTATGAAAAAAAAATGAATAATGATAAATAAGTGTTTTGATAATTGTTGACTTTCCGCTGGGTAGAGTAGGAGTAGAATTTTGACTTGACCGGGCGTGTTGAGCCCTAGCTTGTTCCCTTAACCAATGGTAATCATAAAAGCTTATGCTAGTCTTGTACACAAGGAGCTACTCTTTTGCAGGCTCCCGTACTTGACTTTATACATGCATGGCTTGAAGAGCTTTCGCTAGTCACTTACACTAGGAGCTAGAAAACGTGAATTCTTTCTAAGAGTTTGCAAGTTCCCGTATTTGACTTTATATATGCGTGGCTTGATTATCGGCTAAGCATCTGCGAATCTCATTATTTGAGATTTTTAATATACGGAGAACGAGAGACGATATAGTTTATTTGGAAGTTAGATGCTAAACGTGGAGTAGTTGATTCTCTTTAGAGCTCATGAGAGGTACTTGTGGCTTTTTGCTCCCGCAAAATTGTTTCACCTTTATAATAGATGTACTAGGTTAATTAGTGGTATTTAGGTTTGGGCAATATTTAGTTTCTTATTTTCTTAAAAGAATCATTGCTTTAGAAGTTGGGTACATATCAAGGAACATAAAAAATAAAAGCAAAAATGAAAAAAAATCAAAAGTCAAAAGTTGATTATGTATGTGGTTTTGGAGCTACCCAATAAGCTTTCACTGATGATGAAAAGAGTAAAGAAAGAAAAGTATGAAAAGTGAAAAATGAAAAAAGTGAAAAATGAAAAAAATGAAAAGTGAAAGTTTGTATTGAATAAGAGCTTAAGGGTATAAAAGTTGTTGGCACGTGAGGTGCATGCGGATGATTCTGAATTGGACACATGAGGTGCACATGTAGTACTCCGCAACTTATATATGAGATTGTATGTACGTAATTCCTTAATGTGGACCAAATTTCTAGAGTAGTGGTTCTTGAGAGAAAATGAAAAACTACTTAGCGTTTAAAATTTTCAAGAATATTTTCAAACCCTTGTTTTGCCTTGTACTCACGCAACCCCGTTTTTCCACCAAAATTTTAAATTTTTAGTCACCTTTTTAAAAAAAAAAAAAAAAAAAAAAACTAAATTATGAAAAAAAATGAATAATGATAAATAAGTGTTTTGATAATTGTTGACTTTCCGCTGGGTAGAGTAGGAATAGAATTTTGACTTGACCGGGCGTGTTGAGCCCTAGCTTGTTCCCTTAACCAATGGTAATCATAAAAGCTTATGCTAGTCTTGTACACAAGGAGCTACTCTTTTGCAGGCTCCCGTACTTGACTTTATACATGCATGGCTTGAAGATCTTTCGCTTGTCACTTACACTAGGAGCTAGAAAACGTGAATTCTTTCTAAGAGTTTGCAAGTTCCCGTATTTGACTTTATATATGCGTAGCTTGATTATCGGCTAAGCATCTACGAATCTCATTATTTGAGATTTTTAATATGCGGAGAACGTGAGACGGTAGAGTTTATTTAGAAGTTAGATGCTAAACGTGGAGTAGTTGATTCTCTTTAGAGCTCATGAGAGGTACTTGTGGCTTTTTGCTCCCGCAAAATTGTTTCACCTTTATAATAGATGTACTAGGTTAATTAGTGGTATTTAGGTTTGGGCAATATTTAGTTTCTTATTTTCTTAAAAGAATCATTGCTTTAGAAGTTGGGTACATATCAAGGAACATCAAAAATAAAAGCAAAAATGAAAAAAAATCAAAAGTCAAAATTTGATTATGTATGTGGTTTTGGAGCTACCCAATAAGCTTCCATTGATGATGAAAAAAGTAAAGAAAGAAAAGTATGAAAAGTGAAAAATGAAAAAAGTGAAAAATGAAAAAAATAAAAAGTGAAAGTTTGTATTGAATAAGAGCTTAAGTGTATAAAAGTTGTTGGCACGTGAGGTGCATGTGGAAGATTCTGAATTGGACACATGAGATGCACGTGTAGTACTCCGCAACTTATATATGAGATTGTATGTACGTAATTCCTTAATGTGGACCGAATTTCTAGAGCAGTGGTTCTTGAGAGAAAATGAAAAACTACTTAGCGGTTAAACTTAGTATCTCTATCGGAAACGAGAAAATATGAAGCAATTCATTTCTCAACAAAAGTAAAAAATCTAGATACATTAAGAAAATGAGAGTAAAAAGTTTCCACAAGTAACTTTTATGGGTAGTGTTGGCATCTAACTTGTAAGTAAGCTGTGATCTTGTTTTTACGCTTAGTTTGGGGGCTTGTGAAAAATCAAGGACGATGAATTTTATCCGAATGTGCACTTCTTTATAAGTCATGTTTCCTACTCTATGACCCTGAAAGTTATCAAACGATAATTAAAGTGGGCTCTTGTCACTTATAATAATAAAAAAAGAAAAAAAAAAGTAAAAAAAAATAGTTTATGCATGAATAAAATAGTCAAACGGGGCGTTTTTTTGAATACATGATTTCTTAATCTCTTTTGAACGTTTTGCTACTTTCCAAAGCTAGTAAAAAGAGGTTTGAAATTATTTATTTCAAAAGCGTGAGTTGATGATATTGCGTGAGGGCACGGCAATACCTTAGTGTGGGGGATCTAATGTGTCTGTAAATACACATAATTTCTATATAAAAAACCATGCTAAAGCGGACTAATAACTATGAAATACATTAAATTATATGGAAAATATGTTTGGAATGTGTTATTATGTCTTGCAGGTACAAAGGGTTTGAAAACAAAGCAAAAACGGTGACTTTCGGATGAGTTTCGACGATGTTTTCATGTTTTACGACGTTTAGACGAAGTAAAAAATATTCCCCGATCACACCATTGGAAAGAGCACGAAAAAACCAGTCCAACGGTCCTTTCCTCTCCTTTTGAACCTTCCTAGAACTCTTAAAATGAACCGTTCAAAATCTATTTTTATTAATAAAAAGTGACTAAAATTAGAACTATTATAAAAGAGATATTGTGCACAAATAAAATGTAACCATGCTCTAGAGCAGCTGGTTAACATGCTCAACTCTCACACGAGAGGTCTGGGGTTTGATTCCCGTCAGAGCTAAAGGAGAATTAATATTCCATGCCACGTGTCATCACCTTAGTGATGTCACGTGGCCGACCCGACCCATATCCAGATCCGACCCAACCCAGGCCCCAACCCGACCCGGTCCACCCGCTAACTAGTCAGCGTTGATCTTTGACCGGTCAACGTTGACTATCGTTGACTGGTCAAACGTTGACTGAGTTGACCAAACGTTAACCGTAGACAGGTGTCAGTGGGTCCCATGTAACACCCCCAATTCATGGATGCAGCGGAATTCAAACTGGGTGTTACTCGACGGCACAATAGTCACAATAATAGAAAACGAACTCCAATTGAGTCGTTTTAAAAGATGTATCATTCAAATTATATAAATATCAGAGATTTCAAAATGAGGTCCCAATTGGTTCCATGTTTACAATGTATAATAAATGAGTTTTGAATGATAATAAAATTTATAGCCCTCTTGAGTATCCGTGTCCTTCCGTGCCATCCTTGATCGTCATGAACCTGAAATACACGCTTGAGAGGTCAACACAAAAGTTGAGTGATATTCATAGAGTTTGTTAAATCGATTGAACACAATATGTTGGTAGTGTGAGTTATAGGCTCACACCAATGTTTGGAAAACAAAACAGGTAGGCTACGTTATTATACGCCCGGAACATGTATTATACACTAAGCTTATGACACCATAACGTTAACGTGTACCAATATCGATCGGCAGATTTATCCCGGTAGGTACTTTGCTAACATACCTAAATCTCAAATATTATTGCATTTGTTTGAACTTAGTCAATACAAATGGGATTCGTCAATCCCAATAGGCCTATTAATAATATTCGCGCTCACTATTGCTAGTGACTAAATGGTTCATAATAAAGGATCTCGGTTTAGCAAGGTTGGTACTTAGTGATAATAAAACAATCAGGTAAGCATACAATTTAAAAACATTGTGCTCGGTTATAAATAGCATGTATTCCCCCCAAGGGTTTGTAAAACAATTAAGTAATCGAAAGTGGGGCTATGAACTCACCTTAAGTAAGATAGCAAGTAATGAATGTAACGGTCGAATCGTGAAGGTTTCTACGAGCAACCTATAATCGAATGTTGCGACTTAGGATCGGAGTAAAGAATATGAATTAGTGCCTATATATATATCTTGCATTATAGTCCATGATGTGGTATGATGTATATTGTAAGTCCTTGAAAGAAAAGATTCATGAAACATGTATGTTTTGTATATCGTTTACTACCGTTCGGGCCGACATAATTCAGAAGTCATGTTAGTAAGCGTTCGAGGAGCCAGGACACTTTAACTCGTAAATCCACAACTCAACTCGACGGCTTACATAATGAACTCCTCACATGAGGCTCCCTACTATTGTAGTAGTTGATGAAATATATAGATATAAGTTTTGATCCGAAAGGTTACATGTCCGATATTTGAATAAACTTAGGAAAGTTTATTAGTACATGAAGATTGTTATTAGGGTATGTTTCATAAGTTTTGTATGACCATTTTCTCTTGGTAATATCTCATGGTTCCTTTAGATGAAGTAGATCCAAATTGTATGTTCAAGTTATCGCCAACTTCTCTAGTTCATGTGTTTGCCTTGGTAAGCTTGTATGGTCATTTCGTCATGGCCTAGCCATGACCTTTGGTCATTGTTCCATGGTCTTGAGACTCAACCTTGGCTCTAGCCATGGTTGTGTCTTGATTCTAGGTCATAAGACCCCTTTGGTCTTCATAAACCATAACTTATATGTAATGACTTTGGCTAAAAATGGGCTGTTTAGAATTTGAAGAAATTTATCACTCAGAAAGCGTTTTTAGGGCTCGAGCTTCTTTGTTCCTGAACGAAAACGTCGTTCCGGACAACTTTCGTGTTTTAACTTTTTGATGAATCGGACCAGAAGTGTGACTTTCAAAACCCAAATTTGATCAGGAAGCTATTTGGCAGTTTTGCCGGAAATCTTTGGTAATTTCAAATCGCCATAACTTTTGACTCGTATACTCGTTTTGGGTGGTTCAAATTGCTATGGTTTCCTTGTTAGGTCCTCTACCACAATATGTAATAATCAAATATCATATTTTTACCATTTTGGTCGTGGTTTTCCAAGAAAGCCACTAGTTTGCTTGTTTTAGTAACTTGTTGTAACAATCAATAACAATAACTTGTTTTGCTCACTTTTATACATCATGGACATAACTACAAGACATAATATAGCAAGAATAACATGTAAATAACATGAACATGATTATTTAACAAGAATCAAGTTAGGGTTTGGCTCACAACTTTTGGCTTTCAAAGATGAAAGGAAGTTAACATGTAAGGATAGGACTTTGATAGACTTGCTTCAACCCACTTCACTTCATGCAATCTTTCTACCCTTGGTATTCTTGAAAGATGGATGATGAAGGTTTAGGTGAATTGAGTGGATTTAAACTCAAGAGAAATCACCAATTATATTAGGGTTTGGAAGAGTTTTGATTACTAGAAACTAAGCTAGGGTTTCTATACTTGAACTTCACTTGAATCTTGCTAGAAATTAGAAGGAAATGAACTAAGGATGAGAGGGATTTGGGGTTGGGGATGCACGGCACCAAAAGGGGGGAATGGGGGCTTTTATAGTCCAAGTTAGGAAGCTTACTAGGAAAGTGTTACAACTTGGTGACCAAGTTGTAATTAAGTGTTGATTTTAGGGGTAAATTCATGAGTTGAAGCCACATGGGGATGACTCCCCCCCCTAGGCCGGTTTCAAGACCTTGGAGAACAAGGGTTGGACTTTGGATGATATTATCCAAGATATCTAGTGTGTTTTGACTCCGAAAACTGCAAACCGTAAGTTGTTACGCCTCAAAACGTAAAATCGGGTGTCGTAAAATTATGGAATTTGAAAGTATTGATAAACATGTCAATAAGTTTCATAATAAAATATAAAATGAGTGGTAGGTTCCATTTGGGTGTAAAACCCTGCTAAAAACTGGAAACACGGGTCTAAAACGCGTAATTCGCGTAAAACGCTGAATATTGCGTAAAATTGAGAAAAGTAAAATGTTACTTTTTTAATGTTATAAAAATGATTTAAAATGACTTATAATGTCTAGACTGGGCTCAGTCTAGTGTCGGTTGGTATTAAATGTCTTTTAGACATCAAACCGTAAGCCTAAAAATCACGAAATGACTTATAACATCAAGGGATCATTTTTGGTCAATGGAGGAGGGAAAGAATATGTTGACTTTTTCTAATAAGTTGAAAACTCAAATCTTCTTAGAAACTCATTTTGTGGTCTAACGGTTAATCGCCCAAACGGTTAAGCGTGCTCGTGCGGGATTAGTACAGGTTTGGGTGACCTGCTGGGAAGTTTTTGGTCATGTTTTTCTCAGTCACGATTAATTCTCAAATAAATCATGAGTGTGTCAAACATTTTTCTGATCTGGGGTCACCTGACGGGGTTGAATTTCGTTGTGCGTAGAATTTCTGATTGACGTTTTACCCTAAAACGTGTAATTCCGTGTAATTCCTTAATAACTTTCACGAAAATGATCTGACGGATGTCAAACATTTAATTTGCCATGGAAATGATTTATCACTTGATAAAATCAAATAAAAATCAACTTTCGGGAAAGTTTCGGGAAAAAAATGAATAGTAAAAGTGAATAGTGAAATTTTTCCGGGAATGGTAATTAACCTGAAATTGCGAATTGTTACAGTCTCTACCCCTTACGGGGAACTTCGTCCCGAAGTTCTATGTGTGTCATATGTTGGAGTGGTGTCGATAAAGATGTGTGGTTACTTATGAGGACCAAAGTCTGGGATTTCCGGTAATGTAATTTGATTTGTCATTTCAGTGTATGGTGTAGGATGAGGCTTCCTTTTATGTAGGAAAGGTATGGTAATAGTCGAATATCAAAGGAAATTGATATAGCAGTCGAATATTAATAGGAATCGATATAGTAGTTGAATATCAAATAGAACTTGATATAGTTAAATATCAAAATGGAAATTGATATAGTTGTCAAGTATCAATAGCAATTGATATAACAGTTGAACAACAATAGCTATTTACATAGGAATCCAATAAATGGAAATTGATATAAGAATCGAATCATGGAATAAGCGTTGAACATGTGGTTGGACCAAGTCCTGTTTGAATTGTACGGCTGCCCATGCATATGGCTACATGGCCCCGTAATGAGTTTGGTACGACTGTACATGCATATAGGTACATGGCCTCGTAATGAGTTTGTTTGTTATTGCACTATCATTATGAAAACCAAAATGTAAACCTCGTACTTATGGAAATTGGGATAGTTGTTGCAATCATGGCCTAGTAGGTAATCTGTTGTTGTATCTAGTGTTCATTGACTTCATACTTATGTTATTTCGGGTATAAATAAGCCCACTTGTTTATAATTCTTTATTTACATAGAGAGGCATCCCAAACAATGTAACTAAAGGAATATAAACGTATGGTTCGATGATTTATAAATTCTTTATTTAAATGAAAAGGCATCCCAATCCATTCAAATAAGGATATTATAAATCATCCTACTCAAGAATTCCCGACACAACATTCATACTTAGCCGGTGAGTTACAAGGTAGTGTATTACGAGATGATACTGGTGTTCCAAAAGTACAAGATGAATATTCAAACTTGTAAAGCTGATGAGGGTACTTGTGGTGTAACTAAGGATGATTTGAGCTTTAAAAGTGCATCAAAATCTGTTAATGAGCTTGTGGTTCCAACGGTTGTGAAGATAATGTTATGATATGTTGATGAACAAAAGTGTGTAGTGTATGCTTAACATTAATACTCTTAGGTATAGATGTTGAGTTTGCTTTAAAAATCTTAAGAGATTTTAAAAGTTTATGATGGAATGGTATCCTTAGGACCTAAACAGGATAGTACTTCTACAGGATGAAGAGAATAATTGATAACTATCCCAAGATAGTAGTTCGGATTATCTCATAAATGAAAAATTTCAAGAATGAAATTAGGTAACACAAATAAGGTGTTAAGATTTCGCTGAGTGGTAAGACATTATCGTGTCTCTAGATTGTTTTAATGTATTCTGGTGGTTTATCGAGTTCATGTAGGAAATCAACCTAAACATAACCCTAGTACAACTACTCTCAGTATTTGAAAATTCTAAGTCGAATATAGTTAGTCAGACTATATTCCACTGTCCCTAGGTTAAATATAGGTGACTAGTCTATATTTAGCCAAGGTTCGATAAAATTTTCAAATACCTAAACTAGGTATACTTTTGATATGTCCGTTGCTTTCGGGAAACTGTTCACTAAACAAAGGCGATGACAAACCCTTAAGTTGCAAGTCCCGTCCATACAAGACTTGTAACGTATGTTTTCATATTCCATTGCATAGAAGGTAGTAAGGGTAGATACGTATGGAAAGGAAGTTTTAGGTATTTCTAAAATAGAACATACTTGGCCAGGATCACGAACTTTTAATAATGAAGGTTTCATAAGAAAACTTTGATGAATGTAGAGAAAGTTCAGCTTTTGTCGATGATGGATTAGTTTGTCCTTTAGAAATCTCATATTTCTTGTTTTGAAATCGATAGATTGTGACGGGTTTTTGATATCATAAGAAATGATATTGATGATGTGATGGAATAATTCTAGAGACCATTTGCACAAAACACAATGTCTCGGATGTAGGTTAGACCATTGTGCAATTCACAATGTCTGGGAAGTAGGTTAGGCCATTGTGTGACTCAAAACATTTGAGAAATGATTAAGACCATTGTATCATACAATGTCTTGGAAAATGAATGAGACCATTGTATCTCACAATGTCTTGGAAAATGAATGAGGCCATTGTATCTCACAATGTTTTGAAAAGTGAATGAGACCATTGTATCTCACAATGTCTTGAAAAGTGAATGAGACCATTGTATCTCACAATGTCTTGGAAAATGAATGAGACCATTGTATCTCACAATGTCTTGGAAAATGAATGAGACCATTGTATCATACAATGTCTTGGAAAATGAATGAGACCATTGTATCTCACAATGTCTTGGAAAATGAATGAGACCATTGTAATTAGTTACAATGTCTTGGACATATAATGTTGGAGTAGGAACATGATTGGGAGAGTGTGGCTGTGCCGAAATGCCTTAGAATAGGCATACACAGATATGTTTAGTCCATTGTTTAGATAAATGATTGAAAATAAACCGAGTTTATATATCAATATACTAATATGTTCATGTAGCATAAAATGCCTAGTGTGTATATATCAATATACTTATATGTGTTCATGTAGCATAAAATGCTTCCGGGGAAATGCTCAATTATGTTTAGGGTACATATATCAATATGCAATTATGTTTGTGTAGCATAAAAATGTCTTCGGGGAAATGCTCAAAATGGGTATATATGAATATACTAATATGTTTGTGTAGCATAACATGCTTACTAAGTTCATAATCGTCTGGAGGATGGAAGACACGGAGAGTGGAAGGCTATAAAAATGTTTTTGCTTGTATGTGTGGTTATAGTTTAGGTCTCAATTAGACCCGTTTCTCTATAACCATGTCTCTGGTACCAATCTGTAACACCCCCAATTCATGGATGCAGCGGAATTCAAACTGGGTGTTACTCGACGGCACAATAGTTACAATAATAGAAAACGAACTCCAATTGAGTCGTTTTAAAAGATGTATCATTCAAATTATATAAATATCAGAGATTTCAAAATGAGGTCCCAATTGGTTCCATGTTTACAATGTATAATAAATGAGTTTTGAATGATAATAAAATTTATAGCCCTCTTGAGTATCCGTGTCCTTCCGTGCCATCCTTGATCGTCATGAACCTGAAATACACGCTTGAGAGGTTAACACAAAAGTTGAGTGATATTCATAGAGTTTGTTAAATCGATTGAACACAATATGTTGGTAGTGTGAGTTATAGGCTCACACCAATGTTTGGAAAACAAAACAGGTAGGCTACGTTATTATACGCCCGGAACATGTATTATACACTAAGCTTATGACACCATAACGTTAACGTGTACCAATATCGATCGGCAGATTTATCCCGGTAGGTACTTTGCTAACATACCTAAATCTCAAATATTATTGCATTTGTTTGAACTTAGTCAATACAAATGGGATTCGTCAATCCCAATAGGCCTATTAATAATATTCGCGCTCACTATTGCTAGTGACTAAATGGTTCATAATAAAGGATCTCGGTTTAGCAAGGTTGGTACTTAGTGATAATAAAACAATCAGGTAAGCATACAATTTAAAAACATTGTGCTCGGTTATAAATAGCATGTATTCCCCCCAAGGGTTTGTAAAACAATTAAGTAATCGAAAGTGGGGCTATGAACTCACCTTAAGTAAGATAGCAAGTAATGAATGTAACGGTCGAATCGTGAAGGTTTCTACGAGCAACCTATAATCGAATGTTGCGACTTAGGATCGGAGTAAAGAATATGAATTAGTGCCTATATATATATCTTGCATTATAGTCCATGATGTGGTATGATGTATATTGTAAGTCCTTGAAAGAAAAGATTCATGAAACATGTATGTTTTGTATATCGTTTACTACCGTTCGGGCCGACATAATTCAGAAGTCATGTTAGTAAGCGTTCGAGGAGCCAGGACACTTTAACTCGTAAATCCACAACTCAACTCGACGGCTTACATAATGAACTCCTCACATGAGGCTCCCTACTATTGTAGTAGTTGATGAAATATATAGATATAAGTTTTGATCCGAAAGGTTACATGTCCGATATTTGAATAAACTTAGGAAAGTTTATTAGTACATGAAGATTGTTATTAGGGTATGTTTCATAAGTTTTGTATGACCATTTTCTCTTGGTAATATCTCATGGTTCCTTTAGATGAAGTAGATCCAAATTGTATGTTCAAGTTATCGCCAACTTCTCTAGTTCATGTGTTTGCCTTGGTAAGCTTGTATGGTCATTTCGTCATGGCCTAGCCATGACCTTTGGTCATTGTTCCATGGTCTTGAGACTCAACCTTGGCTCTAGCCATGGTTGTGTCTTGATTCTAGGTCATAAGACCCCTTTGGTCTTCATAAACCATAACTTATATGTAATGACTTTGGCTAAAAATGGGCTGTTTAGAATTTGAAGAAATTTATCACTCAGAAAGCGTTTTTAGGGCTCGAGCTTCTTTGTTCCTGAACGAAAACGTCGTTCCGGACAACTTTCGTGTTTTAACTTTTTGATGAATCGGACCAGAAGTGTGACTTTCAAAACCCAAATTTGATCAGGAAGCTATTTGGCAGTTTTGCCGGAAATCTTTGGTAATTTCAAATCGCCATAACTTTTGACTCGTATACTCGTTTTGGGTGGTTCAAATTGCTATGGTTTCCTTGTTAGGTCCTCTACCACAATATGTAATAATCAAATATCATATTTTTACCATTTTGGTCGTGGTTTTCCAAGAAAGCCACTAGTTTGCTTGTTTTAGTAACTTGTTGTAACAATCAATAACAATAACTTGTTTTGCTCACTTTTATACATCATGGACATAACTACAAGACATAATATAGCAAGAATAACATGTAAATAACATGAACATGATTATTTAACAAGAATCAAGTTAGGGTTTGGCTCACAACTTTTGGCTTTCAAAGATGAAAGGAAGTTAACATGTAAGGATAGGACTTTGATAGACTTGCTTCAACCCACTTCACTTCATGCAATCTTTCTACCCTTGGTATTCTTGAAAGATGGATGATGAAGGTTTAGGTGAATTGAGTGGATTTAAACTCAAGAGAAATCACCAATTATATTAGGGTTTGGAAGAGTTTTGATTACTAGAAACTAAGCTAGGGTTTCTATACTTGAACTTCACTTGAATCTTGCTAGAAATTAGAAGGAAATGAACTAAGGATGAGAGGGATTTGGGGTTGGGGATGCACGGCACCAAAAGGGGGGAATGGGGGCTTTTATAGTCCAAGTTAGGAAGCTTACTAGGAAAGTGTTACAACTTGGTGACCAAGTTGTAATTAAGTGTTGATTTTAGGGGTAAATTCATGAGTTGAAGCCACATGGGGATGACTCCCCCCCTAGGCCGGTTTCAAGACCTTGGAGAACAAGGGTTGGACTTTGGATGATATTATCCAAGATATCTAGTGTGTTTTGACTCCGAAAACTGCAAACCGTAAGTTGTTACGCCTCAAAACGTAAAATCGGGTGTCGTAAAATTATGGAATTTGAAAGTATTGATAAACATGTCAATAAGTTCCATAATAAAATATAAAATGAGTGGTAGGTTCCATTTGGGTGTAAAACCCTGCTAAAAACTGGAAACACGGGTCTAAAACGCGTAATTCGCGTAAAACGCTGAATATTGCGTAAAATTGAGAAAAGTAAAATGTTACTTTTCTAATGTTATAAAAATGATTTAAAATGACTTATAATGTCTAGACTGGGCTCAGTCTAGTGTCGGTTGGTATTAAATGTCTTTTAGACATCAAACCGTAAGCCTAAAAATCATGAAATGACTTATAACATCAAGGGATCATTTTTGGTCAATGGAGGAGGGAAAGAATATGTTGACTTTTTCTAATAAGTTGAAAACTCAAATCTTCTTAGAAACTCATTTTGTGGTCTAACGGTTAATCGCCCAAACGGTTAAGCGTGCTCGTGCGGGATTAGTACAGGTTTGGGTGACCTGCTGGGAAGTTTTTGGTCATGTTTTTCTCAGTCACGATTAATTCTCAAATAAATCATGAGTGTGTCAAACATTTTTCTGATCTGGGGTCACCTGACGGGGTTGAATTTCGTTGTGCGTAGAATTTCTGATTGACGTTTTACCCTAAAACGTGTAATTCCGTGTAATTCCTTAATAACTTTCACGAAAATGATCTGACGGATGTCAAACATTTAATTTGCCATGGAAATGATTTATCACTTGATAAAATCAAATAAAAATCAACTTTCGGGAAAGTTTCGGGAAAAAAATGAATAGTAAAAGTGAATAGTGAAATTTTTCCGGGAATGGTAATTAACCTGAAATTGCGAATTGTTACATCCCACCTGCTGACGTGGACTAATCAGATGCCTCCACGTGGTGGCGGCACCACCAACTAATCATTGTTACGAGGTATTTATTGCAGGTACGGCGCCGACAAGACTGACTGACACGTCAGTACGAGGATCAGAAGTGTAGTGACGGCCGGCGAATCTCGACACGTGGCACTTGTGACGCAGTAGTATGAGATGGCAGAGCTGACACGTCAGTACGAGGTGGCAGGCAATCATTGGTTATGAGGTACTGTGCAACGTCAGCTGACCAATGGGAGCGTGACACGTGGCAGAAAAGAGCTGTTAATTTGGAAGGGTCTAGAAAATGTATCCGGACGCATAATGGACCGAATTCAGGCTCAACATTGCTATAAAATACATCTTCCGGATCAAAATTCACACATTAGATTAGAGTGTAGGAGTATGTGCAGTAGTAGTATTATTTAGAGTAGGAGTAGTATTAGATTATTGTAGTAGGTTAAGCTTAATATTGTCATAGATTAGCTTATTTCAAATTCTTATTGTAATCAACTTTGTAGTTTTAATATTGTTGAAGATGAATATTTAATTTGATGATAAGATTATTACTTTTTTCTACTTCTACTCTTTTTTTTCTTTTACTTTTCTAATCTAATAAGCCATGAAATCTTATTAGCTTTTTGTGGCTTATTTAGATTTAGCTCATTTAATAAACCCTCTTTTACTACTTTGTTTTTAAAAGCTTTTATAAACTAAGATCTAATTTTTGTTTTACAAATTACTTTATAAAAAACCAAAAAGATTTGATTTTTATTAGTTTTTCATTTTATTTAAAGCCATCATCAGCTTATTAGTATAGATCTAGTAGTTTTAATGCGTAGTCCATAAAAAGTTTTTAAGTTTAGTAGTTTTTATTTCAAAAATAGCTTAATTTCTTAAATCTATTAAATTTTGATTATAAAGTTTCAATCTTTTAGCTTTTTATTAGGTTATTAATAATAAAGTTTGTAGCTTTATCAACCAATAAGCTCTTCCATGGCTTATTTGGCCATTATTATTGCTTAATCCTAATAAAGTTTTGATTTTTCTTTGTTTAACATCATTTCTACCGCTAAGGCCGGAGCTTAAGGGTCTTATAAGCTAGCTTATCAATAAAGTTTATTACTTTTTAGTCTTAATAAGCTAATTAATTAATAAAGTCACAAACTTTATTAACTATTTGGTTTTATTAAAGCTTTTTAGGAATTAAACTTTATAGTTTGCTTAGTTTATAAGATCAAGTGGTTAATTTCATCTCATCTCTTATATCTGGGTTCTATTTTCTTATCCTTTTCACTTTTAGTTAATTAGTTTATTTATATGTTTGTTTTGGTTAGCTTATTTGGTATGTGTAGCGAGTAGTTTTTTATGTTTGCTAAGTGATAAGGATTTGTGATTTAAGTATGGATTAATAAAAAGGGATTGTGATTAATAATTAGAAAAATTATTTAGATTTGTGATTTTATTATTCGAAGGGCAAAAGCCGGAAAATAATCAAGTTACACATCTAGTAATTATTTTCTTTTTAAAGGATTGTTTGCAAAATAAACCAACGTTGTGAAGAAATAATCTTGTTTAAGGAAAATAATTCATCATCAAACCTTAATACACACTTAATGAACTTATTGTGTCACTTAGCAAGCATATCTTTTTATCGTCTTATCTTCTAGGCCTTATTTTCATCTTGGTAGTTTTACTTTATTAATCTAGTTTTTATCACTTATATTAGTTTTAAAGATCTTTTATAAAAACCAAAAATATTGGATATTCAAGCATTAACTAAAAACACAACGTAAATCTCATTTCAAATCTCGTTGGGAAAACGACCTCGGGAGATAGAATCGTTATTTGTTCACAAGTGACTGTTTTATCTAACGGGAAAACTTATAAATTTAAAATTATACTAAAACGATTGAATCAAACATAAGATGATAGAAGTTTATGTTGAAAAAGATAAGACAAGTTTGGATTTTGATGATATGTCACCAAAGTCAGTTAGGACTGTTATTTCTCCGGTGGATGCATCAAAGAAGAATGCAGTCCTTGCTATTGTGCCATATTGCTCAAAAAAAAAAAAAAATATTCTTAGAAAGCATAGTTAAAAAGCCTGTGGTAGAGGGTTTAAGTGAAGTTAGACAACCACCTTTGGAAGTCAATACTTTGGTAGAATCTAGTGAGGTGCTAGAAATTGAACCCTTGTTGATCATAGCTACACATGTTGATCATATGCAAACAGATAGTCCTATTAGCGTTGAGCAGAGCCAAACAGATAATCCGGTTAGTGTTAACCATAGCCACAAAGGGCGTCCTGTCTTTGTTGATCATAGTCAAAAAGATAGTCCGGTTAGTGTTGACCATAGCCAAAAAAATAGTCCTGTTTCTGTTGACCATAGCCAAAAAGATAGTCCGGTTAGTGTTGACCATAGCCAAAAAGATAGTCCGGTTAGGGTTGACCATAGCCAAAAAAATAGTCCGGTTATGGTTGACCATAGCCAAAAAGGTAGTCCTGTAGAGGTATGTGAAACTGAACAACAGTTTGGTCATCTAGATGAGGAAATACATACACCTGTCGATCATATGCAAAAAGGTAAATCTATAAACTTATGTGAGACTGATGAAGAAGTAGGTGATGAAAACATGAGTGAAACAGATAATTCTGAGTCTGATGTTGATGATATTGAGAACAATCAAGATGGAAACATTATTGTTGATGAAGAGAATATTTTTGCTGAGCCTGATGTTGAGTTTGATATGTTCAAATTGATTGAGGAGGTACCTATACCCGCTATAGGTAGTTCTAGCCAGATACCAGATGATTTTTTTAAAAAAAATAAGATACAAGAACTCTTGATTGATGCTGACTTTGCAAGTGGTTCTGAGAATGAGGTTGCGTATGTAATTCGGAAGAAAAAGATGAGGGCATACAAGAAACAAAAGTTAATTGAGGCACAACAAGGAGACGAAAACGTATGTTTTATGTGGTCAAACCTTTATAACTGCAAAAGAAGTGAAAGATAAGATCAACCTGCATTCAATTCAAACTAGGAGGAAATTGCAACTCATTAAGAATGACAAACCAAGAATTAGGGCTAGGTGTATCGAAACAATACCAGCGTGTGGTACAAGTGGAGGTATTGGACTTGGAACAATACCCAAGAGGAAAACTGGTGCGTTAACTAGAGGTCGTGGAAGGGATGTATATTTGCGATCAGAAAAGGTGGAACCAACACATTGCCCATGGTTGTTGTATGTAGCAAAAGATACATATAAAGATTTATGGAGTGTTAGAACTTTCAAGGATGAACACAAATGTTTGCAATCAAGAGAGATCAAAGCTTGTGACTACAAGTTTCTCTCAAAGCAAATACTTGACCAAGTTCAAGTGAATCCAGATATTCCAATCAGGGCTGTTCAAGATCAACTTAGTAAACAGTTTGCAGTCCAAGTGTCTATGAAAAAGACATTAAGGACAAAAAACAAGGCATAAATTGAGATCAGGGGTGATCATAAGCAGCAATATACCATTTTGCGGGACTATGTTGAAGAGTTGCAGAAAACAAATCCTAATACAACAGTTAGGATAAGTGCGCAAACTGCGTTAGATCCATCAAGTCCAATGAGAGTTTTCAAGAGGATGTACGTTTGCTTAGGTGCTTTGAAGGAAGGATACAAAGCTAGTCAAGGAGAGCTGTTGGGTTTAGACGGTGATTTTATGAGGGGTCCATTTTCTGGCCAGCTTCTTACAGCTGTTGGTATTGATAGCAACAATGGAATATACCCTTTAGCCTATGCTGTTGGTGAATCTCAGAACAAAGATTCATGGATTTTTTTTTCTTGATTGTCTTGCAGATGATCTTGACTTGCAACCAAAGTCACACTACACTTTTATCAGCGACAGACAAAAGGTGATGTTTATTTTTAATTGATTATATTCGGTTATATAATTAAAAATTATTGGTTTATTAGTAATGGATTGATGTTACTTTCTGCAGGGTATAATTCCAGCTTTAGCAACAGTATTTCATGCGGAACACAGATACTGTTTGAGGCACATCCATGAGAATATGAAATTGCAGTGGAATTCTGCAGAACACAAGTCACATTTGTGGAGATGTGCTGCAGCAACAACCGTCGAACAATTTGAGGCAGCAATGCTTGCATTCAAGAGTTTTAGTGAGCCTGCACATGATTGGTTAAGTAAGATACCACCAGCCCGTTGGTCAAGGTCGCATTTTTCAGGTAGTAAACAATTCTGTTGTAGATCAACAATGTTCAACATTTTTTTATGGATTACTAAAACATGTACTATACATATATAGGGAGAGCTCATTCTGACGTGTTACTTAATAACATGTGTGAAGTGTTTAATGGGAAACTTGTGGGAGGTAGGCACCAACCCATCATTACTGCTTTAGAATACGTTAGAGCATATTGTACGTAGAGAATAGTTAATGTTATGCATACAATTGACAAGTGTCCGGGACCGTTTACACCAGAGGCAACGTGCATGTTAGACTTCAATAAGAAAGAGGCTTATAAATACTGTGTTTTAGGGATTGAAGGAGATAACTATCAGGTTAGTGGATGGGGAGAAAAGCGATTGGTAAATGTTAAATCCAGGTCTTGTAGTTGTAGAAGATGGGAGCTTACAGGTATGCCATGCAAACATGCTATTGTAGCCAACCGGTATATGAAGTTGAATGGAATTGAAGTAGGATCAGTAGAATCATCGGTTCATCCATGTTACTTGGTTAAGACATGGGCGGAAACATACAAACACCACATCCAGCCCATCAAGGGATATCCACATTGGAAAAAGTCAAATGTGCCTACAACCATTCTTCCACCTAAGCATCATAAACCATTGTGCAGGCTACGAAAGAAGAGAAGTAGGGCTTTTACAGAAAATGATGATAGTGATAAAGATAGTAAGTTGTCACAGTCTAGTAGGAGTGTGGTTTGTGGAATTTGTGGCAATGCTGGACATAACAAGAAAACATGTCTTGGGCAAGGAGGTGTTACTGCAAGTCAAGCCAGTACACAACATTCTCAAAAATCAGGTTCATCCCAGCCAAAAGTTTCATCACAGAAGAAGAGAAAGGGTAAAGGTAACAACTACGAAGCAACTGAACAAGCAAATGTCGACCAGTCTGTTACTGGAAGTCAAGTGAATGCTGCTTGAGCATGTAATTCCTAAGACAATGGTTTTCATCTAATATGTAATTCCTAGACAATATTTTCTATGTTTTAAGAATGTGTGTTTCTGAACTATGTTTTAAGAAATCATATCCGAGTATGTAATTCCTAAGACAATGGTTTTCATCTAATATATAATTCCTAGACAATATTTTCTATGTTTTAAGAATGTGTGTTTCTGAACTATCTTTTAATAAATCATACCCATTTTGCATTATGTAAGAAATCATATCATGCTTGAGTTCTTACTTGGCTGATGTTTTTGTATTTTGACAGAGAGAAAATAAGTCAAAGCTTTGTATTAGTCATAGCCAATTACCAAAATTTGATGAATTCAAAGCTTTCTACTAGTCAACCTACAATGATGCTTCCATATAATACTAAACAGACTACTGTACATGCATTCTACATTCTAGGAAGCTTTGCAAAACACAAAAAACATGTCTTTATAAAGACACTACATACACCATATGCAAACTAAAACAATGAGTATCCAGGATACAAAACACAAGTTTCTCAAGCGACAAACTTTCTCCTTCTCCAGATGGAGCTCAGCTACAACTGCTTGGTGAGCAGCCTCTAGCTCGACTGCATTGTCTCGGGCGTTGACGACCACCAATGTCTCAGCCATGAGGCGTGCTTGGCATTCTTGTAATGCCGCCTCATTACGGTGAATGTGCCTTGATACGTGGGAATCGCACCAGGCTTTACCAGATCGTTGTAGTATAGTATAGTGACAAGTACTAGGGGATTGATCGTTCAACTCAGGAATAGTGTCGCTAGGATTAGAAAGTCTCTTAAACTAAGTCTAAAGGTGAGGGATGATTCTTTTTGTATTTTTATATTTTATTTAAAGCAATAAAATCTCGGTTTTTGAAAGAGTGGGCGGAATTAGTTGCTAGCCAACTAACCCAAATGACTAAAGATGCAATCAAAATAAAATAACAAAAATGAAATGAAATCTAATTATACTAGTGGTGTAAACAATGATGGGGAAAGTTGTGTTTACTTAGGTTTCATTACTCCCTAGATATCTTTTACAGGTTGATAGTTTGTTACAATTGCATGGATGACGGGTCGTATTCCTTAATACTAGTCGTAGGGCCGTGTACAATATTACCTAACTCTATAGGATCCTACTTCACTCCTATGTCGAGCCATTAGAAGCTCCTAACATGGGATCATTAGAATTCTCCTACGCATTAAATACAACCAAAAATCATAGTACACCTCTGATCATGTTTCTTAAGACGTTCAAGCATGTTACCAATGGAAGTCTGCCAGTTTTCCTAAGCCAAACATCGAATACAATCATCCGTAACAACTATAAACAAACAATCAACCCATAATTAACATCTAGGTTTCACTACATCTAAGCAAACACAAAAGAGATCTAGCCGAGAATGTTAAATTGAAGACAAGTGTAAGATATATTCAAGCAACACATAGACATAATGATTGAATTGAAAGAGTACTTATCTCAAATTGACATCAAAAGTTCAAAGGGTTGAAACCCTTGAAAAAGCTGGAAAAATTCGTCCTAGGGTTTTTCCCTCAAAGTTGCACACAATGAATGAAATTTGGAAAACTATATATAGATTATACAGGGTGATGGCGTCATGTGTAAACATGTGACGGCGTCAACTCACCGCCCATAATGAAATCGGATTGCCTAGATCCACTTTTGACGCCGTCCTGTGTGATTTTGTTCTGGGCCGTCACTAATATATGAACCATGACGGCCTTGGGTGATGCCGTCATCTCCTATGTACAAAACTTTCTGGATCATCATGTGTATCATCCACTTCCACCTCTTGTATTACTCTTGACGCCATCATTAAGGACTATGTGACGCCGTCAGGTACTGTTCCCAACAAGGAAAATTAAGACTTTGTCGTTTTCTTCTCTTTTATTCTCCAAAAATGTCCAAAATGCTTCTTTTTTCCAGATTTCACTTCAAAAGTACCTAAAATGACAAAAGGAACGATTTAGGGCAATATTTGATAAGAAAAAAAAAAAAAAATCTAATTCGGGCTTAAATGACCCCCTAAAAACGGTTCATTTTTCGCCTCATAAATACCCTTACACTTGAGATTTGCTTGTCCTCAAGCAAATGCGCTTTTATTCTAATCAAAATACAAGTTAGGAGTCATTTAACACTAATATAAAAGTAATTACAACAAATAATCATTCAACTAAAGACCAAAGACAAGCACGGAGGTCATACACTAGCACCTCACAAATAGTGTTTAGATACTCACATCTCTCGGGTGTAATAAAGTATATATCACAATATGGAAATGGAAAACATCTCTCACTACCTGTCATAACAAAATAGATTACCATAGGCTTGAGAAAGGATCAAACCTCCACCACTTGGCGTAAGCACCTAGGATAAACTATCAAAGAGGTCTTTTAAAGGGTTATAACGTTAGGTGTAGGGATATGGAATACACGGTTTTGTTGGATAAAGACAATATTTACTGGTGGCGAGTTAATCATCTTGGTTAATTATATGTACAATATGGCATTGCTAAGCCAAGACTAGACTCGACTTAAGCAAATAAATCAAAAATAACAAAAACATAAAATAAACATAGAGTGAAACGGGATGGTAGTCCGTATGTTTTTCTCTATTTTCTTTTTCTATATATATATATATATATATATATATATATATATATATATATATATATATATATATATATATATATATATATATATATATATATATATTTTTTTTTTTTTTTATTTTTTATTTTTTTTTATTTTTTTTTTTTGCATACAGTCTTTCCCTACCATCCAAAATAATACATCATAGGGAATGTACGTTCCCCTTACACTTGAATTTTTACATACTTTGCAATAAACAAATCTAATGGCTCGAATCAAGATAATCAAAACACTTGGAGTACTTTTAAGATTAACGCATATATGGGGGTAATATATGATGTTCTTCCCCATTACTCCATAACACAAGTACTTTACCTATGAGTCCCAATCGTCCAGAAATAAAATGTACAAGATATGACTCGACTTAGCAACCATGTAATCAATTAGATAATTAACTAAGGGTTTAAACAATTAACAATAATGAACTAAAGATGAGTGCATACACGGAAGGCTAAGGCAATTTGGGTGTACATTTGGGTGGGTTGTAACAAATTCATCCTTTAAGTAAGATGCTCAAAGTTAGTAATGAAAAGATAGGCTCGGAGGGGTGTACTAGGGGTTTCGTGTACTAAAAATGAGTACAACTGATACGTGGGAATCGCACCAAGCTTTACCTCTCGAGAGATCTCGAGAAGCTTACAACCCACACCAGGCCGTGTACCTGATTGTTGTAGTATAGTATAGTGACAAGTACCGGGGGATTGATCGTTCAGCTCAGGAATAGTGTTGCTAGGATTAGAAAGTCTCTTAAACTAAGTCTAGAGGTGAGGGATGGTTCTTTTTGTATTTTTATATTTTATAAAAGCAAGTAAAATCTTGGTTTTTGGAAGAGTGGCAGAATTAGTTGCTAGCCAACTAACCCAATTAACTAAGATGCAATCAAAATAAAATAACAAAAATGAAATGAAATCTAATTATACTAGTGGTGTAAACAATGATTGGGAAAGTTGTGTTTACTTAGGTTTCATTACTCCCTAGATATATTTTACCGGTTGATAGCTTGTTACAATTGCATGGATGACGGGTCGTATTCCTTAATACTAGTCGTAGGGCCGTGTACAATATTCCCTAACTCTATAGGAGCCTACTTCACTCCTATGTCGAGCCGTTAGAAGCTCCTAACATGGGATCATTAGAATTCTCCTACGCATTAAATGCAACCAAAAATCATAGTACACCTCTGATCATGTTTCTTAAGACGTTCAAGCATGTTACCAATGGAAGTCTGCCAGTTTTCTTAAGCCTAACATCGAATACAATCATCCATAACAACTATAAACAAACAATCAACCCATAATTAATATCTAGGTTTCACTACATCTAAGCAAACACAAAGGAGATCTAGCCGAGCATTTTAAATTGAAGACAAGGGTAAGATATATTCAAGCAACACATAGACATATTGATTTAATTGAAAGAGTACTTATCTCAAATTGACATGAAAAGTTCAAAGGGTTGAAACCCTTGAAAAAGATGGAAAAATTCGTCCTAGGGTTTTTCCCTCAAAGTTGCACATTAATGAATGAAATTTGGAAAAATATATATAGATTATTGATGAGGCGAAAAATGAACCGTTTTTAGGGGGTCATTTAAGCCCGGAATTGAATTTATTTGATCAAATATTGCCCTAAATCGTTCCTTTTGTGATTTTAGGTACTTTGGGAGAGAAATCTGGAAAAGGAAGCAATTCGGACGTTTTTGGAGCATAAAAGTGAAGAAAATGCCAAAGTCTTAATTTTCCTTGCTGGGAACAGTAGGTGACGGCGTCAAGAAGAAAATCTTGACGGCGTCAAGAGTAATTTCCATGACGATCCAGTACAGAAATGACGGCATCACAAGGTAGGGCGTCAAGAGGAAAATGCATGACGGCCTGGAAACACATAACACTTGACGGCGTCAGATCTGGATCAAGGCAGTCCGAGGAGTATTTTGGCGGCGAGATGACGGCGTCACAAATTTGTTCTTGATGCCGTCAGACCCTATTTCCTATATATATTCTAATTTTCACATTAAAAAAAGAGAAGTTTTGGGAGAAACCCTAAGTCCGAACTTAGTACGAATTTTACAGGTTTTTCAAGGGTTCTCAGCCCTTGATCCCTTTCATGTGTAATTGAGATAAGTATTCTTTTAATTCAATCAATATGTCTATGTGTTGGTTGTCCATATCTTGTTCTTGTCTTAATTCCATCATGCTAGGCTAGATCTATCTTGTGTTTGCTTGGATCTAATGAAACCTAGATGTTAATTATGTGTTGATTACTTGTTTATGGTTGTATTGGATGAATGATTTCGATGTTGGGCTTAAGAAAACTGGCAGATTTCCAATTGGTAACATGCTTGAACGTCTTAGGAAACATGAACTGACGTGCACTAGGTTTTATTGGTTGTATTTAATGCATGAGTAAATTCTAATGATCCCATGTTAGGAGCTTCTTAGCCGGCTCGACATAGGAGTGAAGTAGGCACTCATAGGATTGGGGAATTAAGTGTGCCACCCCATGAATGGTATTAAGGAATACAATCCGTCATCCACACAACTATAACAAGTAATTAATGTGTAAAAGATATCTAGGGAGTAATGAAATCTAAGTAAACACAATTTCTCCACTTATTGCTCACAACCTTAGTATAATTTAGTTTATTTTCATTTTTAGTATTTTATTTTGATTGCATCTTTAGTATTGGGTTAGTTGACTAGCAACTAATTCCGCCCAAATCCTTCAAACCCGAGATTTTTACTTGCTTTCTAAAAAAATATAAAAATACAAAAATAATCATCCCTCACCTTTAGAACTAGTATTTAGGTTTTCTAATCCTAGCGACACTATTCCTAGCTGAACGATCAATCCCCCGGTACTTGTCACTATACTATACTACAACGATCAGGTACACTACCTGGTGGGGGTTGTAAGCTTCTCAAGATCCCTTGAGAGGTAAAGCCTGGTGCGATTCCCACGTATCAAGTTTTTGGCGCCGCAGCCCGGGGAATAGTTATTGTCTAGGTTAGAATCTCTTTTTATTAGGTCTACTTGCTAGATTCCTTTCTAGTAAGATTTTATTTTTATTTTTAGGTTTTCTTTAGTCTATCTTATTTCTTTGTGTTTTTGTTCGTAACTCTTCACCACCCGACATCATGGACGATGGGAACATCCTTGAACCTGTCATCCCACCACAACAAAACCCACCACTAGAACCCCTTAGGCCCCGAACCTTAGGAGAATATTCCTGACCTAGCCACCAAGGCTACCGAAACACCATTGAGCTCACCGGAGCCAATGTGACTCCCTTGCGATCCGACACCATCCGATTGGTGCAAAGCGGATGTGCATTCCCTGGACTTCGTTCCGAAGATCCAAACCAACATCTTAAGGACTTCCTAAAAATTGTAGATTCCATAGACCTAGGTGTTGAAAATAGAGAGACAACCCGATTACGCCTATTCCAATTCTCTCTACGGGATCAAGCTAGTCAATGGCTTGAGCGTTTACCCGCGGGATCCATCACCACATGGGATGATCTCACCACTCGTTTCCTTGCTCAATTTTTCCCACCGGGGAGAACTACTAAGCTTAGAAATGACATCTTGATGTTCCAACAACGTCAAAATGAATCTCTTTATGAAGCATGGACTCGTTTCAAGGACTTACTCTAAAAAGTCCCTCATCATGGCATAGATCTTTGGCTCCAAGTCCAAATTTTTTATGACCATATCGATCTCTCCACTAGGCGAGCCATTGACCAATCGGCTGGTGGTAAGCTGCGTGATCTAAGTGCGGAACAATCATGGGAACTCATAGAAGATCTTGCTCTCTATGACAACGAAAGTTGGAATGATCCCCGTGATTTGAACAAAACGGTCAAGGCAATATCTTTGCCTTCGAACAATTCTAGCACTCCCGACCGTAGGATCATGGAACTTGAGGACCAAGTCAAGTTTCTCATGAAATCTTACGAAGCTCCTAAGCCTTCAAGCCAAGTGAACAAAATCACTTCTTCATGCGAATTATGTAGTGGTCCCCACGACACTCGTGATTGTGTGGAACTCCCCGGAACAGCTTTTGCGAACTACGCATCCACGTGTACCGACAAAGCGGGAGATAAGTGGTACACTTTCAAGCCCGAGCCAAACCCTTATGGTGATTCATACAACCCCTCTTGGAAAAATCACCCAAACCTTAGGTGGAAACAAAATCAACCCAATTCGTCCAATCCGCCTAATCGTTACCAACCAAACGGTCCACCCTCCAACCGTACTTTCAACAACAATCCTCTTAACAATTATGGTAGTACCAACAATCTTGAAGGATTGATGTCTAAGTTTATGGCATCTCAAGAAGCTCGCATAGCTAGGTTTGAAACCGAATTCAACCAACAACAAACGGAGATGACCAACAAGATTGACAACTTGTTGAAAGCCCTCAACAACCAAGCGTTAACCACACCTAGGAAGGACACTAGGGACACCAGTAACGGAATCCAAATTAAGGACCCCTCATCATCCAAACATGTCCACTTTGTCAATGTTGTCACCATTAGGCCGATAGATAAGGGAATAGAGGAAAGTGACAAGGATGAAGTTGGAGTAGAAACCAAGACTAGGGATGAAAGTAGGGAAGTTGAGGTTAAAAAGGAAGAGGAATTAGAGGAGGTAGAGCCTATAGAAAAGTACTTTGATAAGTTGCCCACCAAGGAAGAACGGGAATACCATAAGGATTTATTCGATAGTCCCGAGAGACCATATATTCTTGGCACACCCCTTATCAAAATGGGAGACCCCTCTAACATTAACATACCATGCAATGTTGGGCACATGCATATATGGAAAGCTTATATCGATCTTAGATCTCCTGTTAACATCATGACTAGGACTTATTACAATTGGGTGATGAAGAAACAACTTGATTTTAGGATGATGCCCAATAGGAATTTGATAAGTAATTTTGTAGGAAGAGTGAAGGGATTGCATGTGATTATAGTCTCACCTATGAGATAGATTTTATGATAGTGGAAGACACTCGTCCGGTGATAGATGATTGCCTAAGCCAAGTAATATTTAGAAAACCATTTGTTGAGGCCACTAAGATGAGTTATGACCCAACTCTAGGGATAGTTAGATTCAAGAAAGAAAATGATGAGGTTGCCTATCAAATGCCCTACAAAATTGAGCAATACCGCCTCCTCTCTAATATAGAAAAAGAACACAAGCAAGCGGCTTATTATAGGAATGAGGAGGATAGACGTAGAGGAGTAGAGTATGTAAAGAATAGGATGCTTGGTTTCTACAAAGAATGCTTGCAACTAGGTCCGGAATACAAAACTGGTTTAGAAGACGACCTAGAGAGTGGAACCAACGATGAGGTCACGTAGTAACCCATGACTTTGAGTCTAGCTACAAGACTCGTAAATAAAGAAAAGCGCTTCTTGGGAGGCAACCCATGTTTTGTGTGATTTTATTTTTGTTTGTTTGTTATTTGCTTCCGTATGCATGCTTTATTTTTATTGTTGGTAGATCATGTTTCTCAATTAAATAGTGGAAATACTTTACTTTGTTGTTTTGGCCTAGTCTTAACTCCACCTAAAAGTATTTTTGCAAAAGATAAGTGTAAGGGGAAACCCCAAATATGTTTTCAAGAAACAAACCGGTCATGATTCTCCACAATATTAAATGAACATGTATATTCGTATTTGTTAGAGTCAAATGCTTGTATTGAGTCATAATGAAGGTTTGCAGGATTTTCCAGGAAGTAGGACCAAGTTTTTCCAGAAATTTTCCGGAAACTTAACATAAGAATTTCTGCAGGTCACTTCTGACGGCGTCAAGAATTAATTCTTGACGGCGTCACGTGTAAAAATCTGAAAATTTTACCAGTTTTGTTTTTCTAACGGAGTCTTATGGTTTTTGTGAATTATTAAGTTTTATAATCTCCAGGAAATCTGCAAACTTCATTCCACAAGCATTATATCTTATTTTGTTTTCTAGGATTTAGTAACTTATATAGGATGCCGCCGATTTTATGCGAGGTTGTCTTGTCTATTTTCTCAGGATTTACAGGTTATGTATGACAAGAAGATGATTTATATTCTGGAAGGGAAGCTTTGATTGTTCATTTTCTTGGAGGAAAATTTAACCTGGCCACCTTATTATCCATACCGAGCGAATCAGGGGAGTATTTGATTTCATTCTTTATACTTTTTCACTTTTACATTCTTTACTTGAACATTGGGGACAATGTTCATCTTAAGTGTAAGGGGAGGGTAAAATGATGATACCTTACATATGCACTTTCGCTTGAGTTTGTTTTGTTTGATAGTAGATGTGTAATAAAACTATGAGAAATACTTGTTAGTGCAATTTTAGCGCCAAATTTAAAATTTTTTACAACATTTAGAAGTGAAACTTTAGCCATAGCAAGCGTCTCATGGATAGGAGATTGTATGACTAGCACAAAACCGTACTATTCAGAAAAATTTTCCACCCAAATATGTGAGGTTCGCCTTTAGATTTGATAGGAAAAACATTTACTATTAGTGCTTATGAGTGTACCGGTAGCATTTAGATTCTAGAACTTGCGTTAGTGATGCATCCCGAGACCGCTAGTGAGACTACATTCGTGTGGTAGGATTTACTACATGATAAGAGGCATTAGGATCACCCTTGTGTTAAACCCGTATCATAATTACTTGACCATTTAAGTCATATTACTTGGCTAGTTAAGTCAACCAATTTTTCCCACACCTTAGCGTTGTACTCATTTTTAGTACACGAAACCCCTAGTACACCCCTCCGAGCCTATCTTTTCGTTTCTAACTTTAAGCATTTTACTTAAAGGAAGAATTTGTTACACCTCACTTAAATGTACAACCAAATCGCCTTAGCCTTCCGTGTATGCGCTCATTTTTAGTGCATTATTGTTATTTGTTAAACCCTAAGTTAACTATCTAATTGATTACATGGTTGCTAAGTCGAGTCATATCCTTGTACATATTGTTTTGGGACGATTGGGACTCATGGGTAAAGTACTTATTTTATGGAGTAATGGGGAAGAACATCATTTATTACCCCCATATGTACGTTAATCTTAAAAGTGCTCCAAGTGTTTTGATTTTCTTAATTCGAGTCATTAGATTAGTTAATTGTAAAGTATGTAAAAATTCAAGTGTAAGGGAAATGTTCATTCCCTATGATGTATTATTTTGGATGGTAGGGTAAGAGTGTATGCAAAAAAAAAAAAAAAAAAAAAAAAAAAAAAAAAAAATGGAAAAATCAAGAAAATGAAAAAAAAATATAGAAAAAGAAAAAGAGAAAAAACATACGGACTACCATCCCCTTTTCATTCTATGTTCATTTTATGTTTTTGTTATTTTTCATTTATTAGCTTAAGTCAAGTCTAGTCTTAGCTTAGCAAACGCCACATTGTACATGTAATTAACCAAGATTGTTAACTCGCCACCAGTAAAAACTTCCTTTATCCAACAAAACCGTGTATTTCATATCCCTACACCTAACGTTACAACCCTTTAAAAGACCTCTTTGATAGTTTATCCTAGGTGCTTACGCCATGTGGTGGAGGTTTGATCCTTTCCCAAGCCTATGGTAATCTATTTTGCTATGACAGGTAGTGAGAGATATCTTCCGTTTCCATATTATAATTTATACTTTATTACACCCGAGAGATGTGAGTATCTAAACACTATTTGTGAGGTGCTAGTGTATGACCTCCGTGCTTGTCTATTGGTCTTTAGTGGAATGATTATTTGTTGTAATTACTTTTATATTAGTGTTAAATGACCCCTAACTTGTATTTTGAGTAGAATAAAAGCGCATTTGCTTGAGGACAAGCAAATCTCAAGTGTAAGGGTATATGATGAGGCGAAAAATGAACCGTTTTTAGGGGGTCATTTTAGCCCAGAATTGAATTTATTTGATCAAATATTGCCCTAAATCGTTCCTTTTGTGATCTTAGGTACTTTGGGAGAGAAATCTGGAAAAGGAAGCAATTCGGACGTTTTTGGAGCATAAAAGTGAAGAAAACGCCAAAGTCTTAATTTTCCTTGCTGGGAACAGTAGGTGACGGTGTCAAGAAGAAAATCTTGACGGCGTCAAGAGTAATTTCCATGACGATTCAGTACAGAAATGACGGCGTCACAAGGTAGGGCGTCAAGAGGAAAATGCATGACGGCCTGGAAACACATAACACTTGACGGCGTCAGATATGGATCAAGGCAGTCCGAGGAGTATTTTGGCGGCGAGATGACGGCGTCACAAATTTGTTCTTGACGCCGTCAGACCCTATTTCCTATATATAGTTTTCTAATTTTCACATTAAAAAAAGAGAAGTTTTGGGAGAAACCCTAAGTCCGAACTTAGTACGAATTTTACAGGTTTTTCAAGGGTTCTCAGCCCTTGATCCCTTTCATGTGTAATTGAGATAAGTATTCTTTTAATTCAATCAATATGTCTATGTGTTGGTTGTTCATATCTTGTTCTTGTCTTAATTCTATCATGCTAGGCTAGATCTATCTTGTGTTTGCTTGGATCTAATGAAACCTAGATGTTAATTATGTGTTGATTACTTGTTTATGGTTGTATTGGATGATCGATGTTAGGCTTAAGAAAACTGGCAGATCTCCAATTGGTAACATGCTTGAACGTCTTAGGAAACATGAACTGACGTGCACTAGGTTTTATTGGTTGTATTTAATGCATGAGTAAATTCTAATGATCCCATGTTAGGAGCTTCTTAGCCGGCTCGACATAGGAGTGAAGTAGGCACTCATAGGATTGGGGAATTAAGTGCGCCACCCCATGAATGGTATTAAGGAATACAATCCGTCATCCACGCAACTATAACAAGTAATTAACGTGTAAAAGATATCTAGGGAGTAATGAAATCTAAGTAAACATAATTTCTCCACTTATTGCTCACAACCTTAGTAAAATTTAGTTTATTTTCATTTTTAGTATTTTATTTTGATTGCATCTTTAGTATTGGGTTAGTTGACTAGCAACTAATTCCGCCCAAATCCTTCAAACCCGAGATTTTTACTTGCTTTCTAAAAAAATATAAAAATACAAAAATAATCATCCCTCACCTTTAGAACTAGTATTTAGGTTTTCTAATCCTAGCGACACTATTCCTAGCTGAACGATCAATCCCCCGGTACTTGTCACTATACTATACTACAACGATCAGGTACACTGCCTGGTGGGGGTTGTAAGCTTCTCAAGATCCCTTGAGAGGTAAAGCCTGGTGTGATTCCCACGTATCAATTATACAGGGTGACGGCGTCATGTGTAAACATGTGACGCCATCAACTCGCTGCCCATAATGAAATCGGATTGCCTAGATCCACTTTTGACGCCGTCATGTGTAATTTTGTTATGGGCCGTCACTAATACTTGGACCATGACGGCCTTGGGTGACACCGTCACCTCCTATGTACAAAACTTTCTAGATCATAACGTGTATCATCCACTTCCACCTCTTGTTTTACTCTTAACGCCGTCATGTAGAATCTTGTGACGCCGTCAGGTACTCTTCCCAGCAAGGAAAATTAAGACTTTGTCGTTTTCTTCACTTTTATGTTCTAAAAACGTCCAAAATGCTTCCTTTTCCAGATTCCACTCCAAAAGTACCTAAAATGACAAAAGGAACGATTTAGGGCAATATTTGATCAAATAAATTCAAATTCGGGCTTAAATGACCCCCTTAAAAACGGTTCATTTTTCGCCTCATCAAATACCCTTACACTTGAGATTTGCGTGTCCTTAAGCAAATGCGCTTTAATTCTAATCAAAATACAAGTTAGGGGTCATTTAACACTAATATAAAAGTAATTACAACAAATAACCGTTCCACTAAAGACCAAAGACAAGCACGGAGGTCATACACTAGCACCTCACAAATAGTGTTTAGATACTCACATTTCTCGGGTGTAATAAAGTATATATCACAATATGGAAATGGAAAACATCTCTCACTACCTGTTATAACAAATTAGATTACCATATGCTTGAGAAAGGATCAAACCTCCACCACTTGGCGTAAGCACCTAGGATAAACTATCAAAGAGGTCTTTTAAAGGGTTATAACGTTAGGTGTAGGGATATGGAATACATGGTTTTGTTGGATAAAGGCAATATTTACTGGTGGCGAGTTAATCATCTTGGTTAATTACATGTACAATATGGCGTTGCTAAGCCAAGACTAGACTCGACTTAAGCTAATAAATGAAAAATAACAAAAACATAAAATAAACATAGAATGAAACGGGATGGTAGTCCGTATGTTTTTTCTTATTTTTTTTTCTTAATTAATTCTATTTTTTTTTAATTGCATACACTCTTGCCCTACCATACAAAATAATACATCATGGGAATGTACATTCCCCTTACACTTGAATTTTTACATACTTTACAATAAGCTAATCTAATGACTCGAATCAAGATAATCAAAACACTTGGAGTACCTTTAAGATTAACGCACATATGGGGCTTATATATGATGTTCTTCCCCATTACTCCATAACACAAGTACTTTACCCATGAGTCCCAATCGTCCTAAAACAATATGTACAAGATATGACTCGACTTAGCAACCATGTAATCAATTAGATAATTAACTAGGGGTTTAAACAAATAACAATAATGCACTAAAGATGAGTGCATACACGGAAGGCTAGGGTGATTTGGTTTTACATTTAAGTGGATTGTAACAAATTCTTCCTTTAAGTAAGATGCTTAAAGTTAGAAACGAAAGGATAGGCTCGGAGGGGGTGTACTTGGGGTTTCGTGTACTAAAAATGAGTACAACGCTAAGGTGCGGGAAAAATTAGTTGGCTTTACTAGCCAAGTAATATGACTTAAATGGTCAAGTAATTATGATACAGGTTTAACACAAGGGTGATCCTAATGCCTCTTATCATGTAGTAAATCCTACTACACAAATGTAGTCTCACTAGCGGTCTCAGGATGCATCACTAACGCAAGTTCTAGAATCTAAATGCTACCGGTACACTCATAAGCACTAATAATAAATTTTTTTCCTATCAAATCTAAAGGCGAACCTCACATATTTGGGTGGAAAATTTTTCTGAATGGTACGATTTTGTGCTAGTCATACAACTCCTATCAATGAGACGCTTGCTAAGGCTAAAATTTCACTCCTAAATGTTGTAAAAAATTTTAAATTTGGCGCTAAAATTACACTAACAAGTATTTCTCTTAGTTTTATTACACACCTACCATCGAACAAACAATCTCAAGTGCAATTGTATCCTATAAGGTATCATCATTTACCCTCCCCTTACACTTAGGATGAACATTGTCCTTAATATTCAATTAATGAATGTAAAAGTGAAATAGGTAAAAGAATGAAAGCAAATACTCCCATGATTCGTTCGGTGTGGATAGTGTGTTAACAAGGTTAGATCTTCCTCCAAGAAAATGAACATTCAAAGCTTCCCTTCCAGAAAAATAAATCATCTTCTTGTCATATATAACCTGTTAAACCTGAGAAAACAAACAAGGCAATCTCGCGTAAAATCAGCGGCAATCTATATATATTAACAAGTCCTAGAAAGCAAATTAAGATATAATGCTTGTGGAATGAATGTTTGCATATTTCCTGGAGTTTATAAAACTAAAGAATTAACAAAAACTTTAAGACTCCGTTAGAAAAACAAAACTCACAAAATTTCCAGAATTTTACGCATGACGCCGTTAGGAATTAACTCCTGACGCCGTCAGAAGTGATCTGCAGAAATCTTTTTGTTAAGTTTCCGGAAAATTTCTGGAAAAACTTATGTCCTACTTCCTGGAAAATCCTGCAAAACATCATTATGACTCGATACAAGCATTTGACTCTAACAAGTACTAATACACATGTTCATTTAATATTGTGGAGAATCATGATCAATTTCGTTCTTAAAAACAAATTTGGGGTTTCCCCTTACACTTAGCTTTTGAAAAATACCTTTATATGAAGTTAAGACGAAGTTAAACGACAAAATAAAGCATTTTCACAATTTAGTTTGAAACATGATCTCCCAACAATAAAAATAAAGCATGCATACGAAAGTAAATAACAATCAAACAAATAAAAATCACACAAAACATGGGTTGCCTCTCAAGAAGCGCTTTCCTTTTTTTACGAGTCTTGTAGCTAGACTCAAGGTCATGGGCAATTACGTGACCTCATCATTGGTCTCGTTTTCTAGGTCATCTCCAATCTCGGGATCGCTTTCATAGTGCAGGTATTTTGGGTCTTCAAACTCAAAGACATCTTCCCGATACTTGGATCCAAGTCTACTAACATCCTTAAAGAATCCACATGATAAATCAGAAGTGTTTTTATATCCTCTCCGAACATCATCATCACATAAGACAAGTTGAGAACCTAGCTTATGAAGCCCGTCACAATCATTCCTTTGAGGTCTTACCTCTTGTATGGCGTTTGGTATGACACCCTCCTAATTCCATCAGTGAAGGTCATGATTCTGTTCCGGTCGTCAACCATTAAGTTAGTGATTTCACAAAAGGGCGCTCCGAAAACAACTTGCGACAACCTCGGGTCGACATAGTCCTCAATCTTGTCCACGATCGTAAAGTCCATTGTGAATGCCATATTTCCTATGAATACCTGGATTTCATGATCTCTACCGACAACATTTTCTCCTTTATAAATCATTCCCTATCTGCAAATATTGTAATAATGGAACAGGGACATAAAATTTTTAGGTAAAAACACGTTAATGTAGACATTATCGAAATACTTGTGACCGATCATACAAGGGATTTTGAGGTTATTCAGATCACGCCGCTTTATCCTTTCTGATCTTCCATCCTGTGATCCATATATATTCCCATCTAGTGACGGACGGTACTCATACACTTCCTCATTACCCTTCCGAAAAATCACCTTCCTGACGCCATTGGTGAATAATGCACTACCACCCTTCTCATCAAGGATCACTCCTGATTCATTGAAAAATGGTTTCCCGAGGACGAGGTTGGTTAAAGTTAGATTAGTGACAGAGTCTATGTCATCGATCACGGTGTGATCAATGTTATAGACGAATCCTCCAATCATAACTGATAACTTTTTTATTACCCCGGCGTTATCGATTCTTTCACATGAGATACGTTCAGGGAAGGCTTCGTTGTAAAGGGAGAGGGGGATTACGTTGATAGGGAGGTTAGGATCTATGTATGTAACAATTCGCAATTTCAGGTTAATTTCTATTCTCGGAAAATTTCACTATTCACTTTTAGTATTCATTTTTCCCGAAATTTTCCCGAAACTTGATTTTTGTTTCTTGGCCTCGAGTGATAAATCATTTCCATGGCAAATTAAAAGTTTAACTTTCATAAGCTCATTTTCGTGAAAGTTAATAAGGAATTACACGTTTTAGGGTAAAACGTCATTCAAAAATTCTACGCACAATGAAACTCGACCGCGTTAAGTGACCCCGCATCAGAAAAATGTTTGACACACTCATGATTTATTTGAGAATTAATCTTGACTGAGAAAAACATGACCAAAATAAGCCTCGGCCGTGAAAAATTGGAATTTTCAGTTTTTAAGCGTTTTTACTCAGCCGTAACCTTAGCCTATACCTGCACCGTGTTTCTAATACGATTTGAGTTTTCAACTTATTAGAAAAAGTCAACATATTTTTCCCTCCTCCTTTGACCAAAAATCATTCATTGATTTTATAAGTCATTCCTTGATTTTTAGGCTTACGGTTTGATGTCTAAAAGGCATTTAATACCAACCGACACTAGACTGAGCCCAGTCTAGACATTATAAGTCATTTTAAATCATTTTTATCCTATTAGAAAAGTAACATTTTACTTTTCTCAATTTTACGCAATATTCGTACGTTTTACGTATTACGCGTTTTAGACCCGTGTTTCCAGTTTTAGCAGGGTTTTAGCACCCCAATGGAACCTACCACTCATTTTATATTTTATTATGGAGTATTATGACATGTTTAACCATTCTTCCAAGTTTCGTATTTTTACGATACCCGGTTTTACGTTTCGTGGCTTAACCATTTACGGTTAGCATTTTACGGAGCCAAAACATACTAGATATCTTGGATAATATCTTCCAAAGTCCAACCCTTCCTCCCCAAGCTTGGCAAACCACCACTAGGGGGGGGGATTCACACTAGGTGTCTTGATCTCATGCTTTAGGCCTTAAGATGTTAACATGTGTTAACCTTGGTGAGCAAGCTTTGACTAGTCATCCATTGTAACCTCCTCAAACCCATATAAAAGCCCCCCTCCCCTCCTTATGTCATGCACCATCACACACCAAAACCACTCCACACTTAGTTATTTTCTTCTAATTTCTAGCAAGGTTCAAGAGCAAGTTCAAGGTAGAAACTCTAGTTATGTTATCATTCATCAAACACTTCCATAACCTCATATACTTGGTGATTTCCCTTGAGTTTGAATCCACTCAAGTCACCTCAACCTTCATCATCCATCTTTCAAGATTACAAGAGTAGAAAGATTGCATGAAGTGAAGTGGGTTGAAGCAAGTCTATTAAAGTCCTTTTCCTTACTTGTTACTTTCCTTTCCTTGTTGAAAGCCAAAAGTTGTAAGCCAAACCCTAACATGCTTCTTGTTGAATAATCATGTTCATGTTATTTACATATTATTCATGCTATATTATGTCTTGTATTCATGTCCATGATGTATAAAAGTGAGTAAAACAAGTTGTTGTAATTGATTGACAAGATAAGTTATTAAAACAAGTAAACAAGTGACTTTCTTGGTAAGACCTGATCAAAATGGTAAAATTATGATATTGGATCATTACATATTACAGTAGAGGACTTAACAAGGAAACCATAGCAATTTGAACCACCTAAAAAGAGTATACGAGTCAAAAGTTATGACCATTTGAAGTTAGCAAAACCAAAACGCCGAAACTGCCGATACCTACTGTTTTTGCATTCTAGCATTTTGAAAGTCACCCTTCTGGTCCGATTCATCAAAAAGTTAAAACACAAAAGTTGTCCGGAACGACGTTTTCGTTCAGGAACAAAGAAGCTCGAGCCCTGAAAACGCTTTCCGAGTGATATTTCTTCAAATTCTAAACAGCCCATTTTTAGACCAAAGTCATTACATATAGGTTATGGTTTATGAAGACCAAAGGGGTCTTATGACCTAGAATCAAGACCACAACCATGGATAGAGCCAAGGTTGAGTCTCATGACCATTGAACAAGGACCAAAGGTCATGGCAAGGCCATGACTTAATGACCATACAAACTTACTTAGGCGAAAACATGAAACAAGGAGTTGGCGATAACTTGAACATTCAATTTGGACCTATTTCACCTAAAAGGAACCATGAGATATTACAAAGAAAAATGGTCATATAAGTTATAAGAAACTTACCCTAATAACAATCTTCATGTAATAATAAACTTTCCTAAGTTTATTCAAATATCGGACATGTAACTTTTCGGATCAAAACTTATATCTATATATTTTATCAACTACTACAATAGTAGGGAGCCTCATGTGAGGAGTTCATTATGTAAGCCCTCGAGATGAGTTGTGGATTTACGAATTAAAGTGTCCTGGCTCCTCGAACGCTTACTAACATGACTTCTGAATTATGTCGGCCCGAACGGTAATAAACGATATATAAAACATACATGTTTCATGAATCTTTTCTTTCAAAGACTTACATTATACATCATACCACATCATGGACTAAATGCAAGATATTTATATAGGCACTTATTCATATTCTTTACTTCGATCCTAGGTCGCAACATTCTATTATAGGTTGCTCGTAGAAACCTTCACGATTCAACCGTTACATTCATTACTTGCTATCTTACTTAAGGTGAGTTCATAGCCCCACTTTCCATTACTTAATTGTTTTACAAACCCTTGGGGGAAATACATGCTATTTTTAACCGAGCACAATGTTTTTAAATTGTATGCTTGCCTGATTATTTTATTATCACTAAGTACCAGCCTTGCTAAACCGAGATCCTTTATTATGAACCATTTAATCACTCGCAATAGTGAGCGCGAATATTGTGAATAGGCCTATTGGGATTGACGAATCCCATTTGTATTGACTAAGTTCAAACAAATGCACTAATATTTGAGATTTAGGTATGTTAGCAAAGTACCTACCGGGATCAATCTGCCGATCGATATTGGTACACGTTAACGTTTTGGTGTCATAAGCTTAGTGTATAATACATTTTATGGGTGTATAATAACGTAGCCTGCCTGTTTAGTTTTCCAAACATTGGTGTGAGTCTATAGCTCACACTACCAACATATTGTGTTCAAACATTAAACAAACTCTATGAATATCACTCAACCTTTGTGTTAACCTCTCAAGCATGTATTTCAGGTTCATGACGATCAAGGATGGCACGGATACTCAAGAGGGCTATAAATTTTATTATCATTCGAAAACTCACTTAATGTGATTTGTAAACATGGAACCAATTGGGACCTCATTTTGTAATCTCTGATATTTATATAATTTGAATGATAAATCTTTTAAAACGACTCAATTGGAGTTCGTTTTCTATTATTGTGACTATTGTGCCGTCGAGTAACACCCAGTTTGAATTCCGCTGCATCCATGAATTGGGGGTGTTACAATGTAAGTATCGGGTATGAGCTTCTTCCTAGTAGTGCAAGAAATTTTAAAAACTCAAGAGTCGTTTCCCTTAATCCTATCACTACTCCCTATAGTAATATCCACTATATTCTCCTCGAGTTCCTCTATAATAGATTCACCTAAAGTTGCTGGATTCTTCGTGTGCCCTTTTGATTTCTCATTCGACTCATCCTATTCGCCCGACTCTTGTGTGACGGAGTCCTTGAATGAGTTAGCAAGGCTCTTGGCCAGTTCACGATCTATCTCATCCTTAACTTCATGACCCTTATTCCCAGTTGGTTGTTGTCTCTGGTCAGGTGTAGGAGCAGATATTGTGGTGATGGTATTTACAAAATGGATTGGTCCTAAGGGGTTAAAATGGTCCCTAACATCCTTCACCTTTGGTGACAGATGTTTAAAGAGTTTGCTAGGACTTTTTATTTTCACAGGAGAGGTTGGCTGATTCATGATGGTGACAGATTTGACCTCTTCAGCCTGAATCAGTTTACTAACAGCGTGCTCTTTAATAACGGTTAACAGATTATAAATCTTGTCATTCATATCGGCTTGCTGTTGTCTGAATCTGGTCTCGAGCGTGGAAAGCTGTAACTCTTGAGAGAGAATGAATTTTCACAAGGCATCTTCATAGCTTTGCCTAGGAGTGCTCTGTGATGGAAAATGCTCGGACCATTCGAGTGGAGGAGAATCATTGAAGGATACGCTCCGAGTTTGGTATCCTCTGAAATTTGGTTTATCCTTCCATGCCTCATAGGCCTCGTCAAAGTTTCGAGGACCTCGATTAGTGGCAAGCTTTTTATCCTTTGTTTTATCAACGCGTGACGATGTGAATTCCTTAAAAGCATATTTTGGAAGTTCCATGTAGTTATGAGTTTCATGAGGGCCATTACACAATTTACACGAAGAAGTGATTTTGTTCACTTGGCTTGAAGGCTTAGGAGCTTCGTAACATTTCATGAGAAACTTGACTTGGTTCTCAAGTTCCATGATCCTACGGTCGGGAGTGCTAGAATTGTTCAAAGGCAAAGATATTGCCTTGACCGTTTTGTTCAAATCACGGGGATCATTCCAACTTTCGTTGTCATAGAGAGCAAGATCTTTTATGAGTTCCCATGATTCTTCCGCACTTAGATCACGTAGCTTGCCACCAGCCGATTGGTCAATGGTTCGCCTTGTGGAGAGATCGATATGGTCATAGAAGATTTGGACTTGGAGCCAAAGATCTATGCCATGATGAGGGACTTTTTGGAGTACGTCCTTGAAACGAGTCCATGCTTCTTATAGAGTTTCACCTTGACGTTGTTGGAATATCAAGATATCATTTCTAAGTTTGGTAGTTCTCCCCGGTGGGAAATATTGAGCAAGGAAACGAGTGGTGAGATCATCCCATGAGGTGATGGATCCCGAGGGTAGACGTTCAAGCCATTGACAAGCTTGATCACGTAGAGAGAATTGGAATAGGCGTAATCGGGTTGACTCTTTAGTTACATCATCAAGGTCTATAGAATCTACGATTTTAAGGAAATCCTTGAGACGTTGATTAGGATCTTCGGAACGAAGTCCATGGAATGCACATCCGCTTTGCACCAACCGGAAGGTGTCGGATCGCAAGGGGGACACATTGGCTCCTTGAGTGAGCTCAATAGTGTTTCAATAGCCTTTGTGGCTAGGACGGGAATACTCTCCTAAGGTTCGGGGCCTAAGAGGTTGGTTTGCTAATGGTGGGTTTTGTGGGTGGTTTTGATGCGGTGGGTTGATGGGTTCAAAGATGTTACCACCTTCCATGATGTCGGATGGTAAAGGTTACAAACAAAGACACGAAGAAATAAGATAGACTAAAGAAAACCTAAAAATAAAAATAAAATCTTACTAGAAAGGAATCTAGCAAGTAGACCTAATAAAAAGAAATCCTAACCTAGACAATAACTATTCCCCGAGCTGCAGCGCCAAAAACTTGATACGTGGGAATCGCACCAGGCTTTACCTCTCGAGGGATCTCAAGAAGCTTACAACCCCCACCAGGCAGTGTACCTGATCGTTGTAGTATAGTATAGTGACAAGTACCGGGGGATTTATCGTTCAACTCAGGAATAGTGTCGCTAGGATTAGAAAGTCTCTTAAACTAAGTCTTGAGGTGAGGGATGATTCTTTTTGTATTTTTATATTTTATGAAAGCAAGTAAAATCTCGGTTTTTGGAAGAGTGGGCAGAATTAGTTGCTAGCCAACTAATCCAATTAACTAAGATGCAATCAAAATAAAATAACAAAAATAAAATGAAATCTAATTATACTAGTGGTGTAAACAATGATAGGGAAAGTTGTGTTTACTTAGGTTTCATTACTCCCTAGATATCTTTTACAGGTTGATAGCTTGTTACAATTGCATGGATGACGGGTTGTATTCCTTAATACTAGTCGCAGGGCCGTGTACAATATTCCCTAACTCTATAGGATCCTACTTCACTCCTATGTAGAGCCGTTAGAAGCTCCTAACATGGGATCATTAGAATTCTCCTACGCATTAAATACAACCAAAAATCATAATACACCTCTGATCATGTTTCTTAAGACGTTCAAGCATATTACCAATGGAAGTCTGCTAGTTTTCTTAAGCTTAACATCGAATACAATCATCCGTAACAACTATAAACAAACAATCAACCCATAATTAATATCTTGGTTTCACTACATCTAAGCAAACACAAAGGAGATCTAGCCGAGCATGTTAAATTGAAGACAAGCATAAGATATATTCAAGCAACACATAGACATATTGATTGAATTGAAAGAGTACTTATCTCAAATTGACATGAAAAGTTCAAAGGGTTAAACCCTTGAAAAAGCTGGAAAAATTCGTCCTAGGGTTTTTCCCTCAAAGTTGCACACTAATGAATGAAATTTGGAAAACTATATATAGATTATACAGGGTGACGGCGTCTTGTGTAAACATGTGACGCTGTCAACTCACCGCCCATAATGAAATCGGATTACGTAGATCCACTTTTGACGCCGTCATGTATAATTTTGTTCTGGGCCGTCACTAATACTTGGACCATGACGGCCTTGGGTGACGCCGTCATCTCTTATGTACAAAACTTTCTGGATCGTCACGTGTATCATCCACTTCCACCTCTTGTATTACTCTTGAGGCCGTCCTATAGAATCTTGTGACGCCGTCAGGTACTGTTCCCAGCAAGGAAAATTAAGACTTTGTCGTTTTTTCTTCACTTTTATGCTCCAAAAACGTCAAAAATGCTTCCTTTTCAAGATTCCATTCCAAAAGTAACTAAAATGACAAATGGAACGATTTAGGGCAATATTTGATCAAATAAATTCAAATTTGGGCTTAAATGACCCCCTAAAAACGGTTCAATTTTCGCCTCATCAACAACACTAAGGTGTGGGAAAAATCAATTGAATTTACTAGCCAAGTAACATGACTTAAATGGTCAAGTAATTATGATACGGGTTTAACACAAGGGTAATCCTAATGCCTCTTATCATGTAGTAAATCCTACTACACGAATGTAGTCTCACTAGCAGTCTCAGAATGCATCACTAACGCAAGTTCTAGAATTTAAATGCTACCGGTACACTCATAAGCACTAATAATGAATGCTTTTCCTATCAAATCTAAAGGAGAACCTCACATATTTGGGTGGAAAATTTTTTTGAATGGTACGGTTTTGTGCTAAAGTTTCATTCCTAAATGTTGTAAAAAATTTTAAATTTGGCGCCAAAATTACACTAACAAGTATTTCTCTTAGTTTTATTACACACCTACCATCGAACAAACAAACTAAAGTGCAATAGTATCCTATAAGGTATCATCATTTACCCACCCCTTACACTTAGGATGAACATTGTCCCCAATGTTCAATTAAAGAATGTAAAAGTGAAATAGGTAAAAGAATGAAAGCAAATACTCCCCTGATTTGTTCGGTGTGGATAGTGTGTTAACAAGGTTAGATGTTCCTCCAAGAAAATGAACATTCAAAGCTTCCTTTCCAGAAAAATAAATCATCTTCTTGTCACATATAACCTGTTAAACTTGAGAAAACAAACAAGGCAACCTCGCATAAAATCGGCGGCAATCTATATATACTAACAAGTCCTAGAAAACAATGTAAGATATAATACTTGTGGAATGAATGTTTGCAGATTTTCTGGAGTTTATAAAACTAAAGAATTAATAAAAACTTTAAGACTTCGTTAGAAAAACAAAACTCGCAAAATTTCGAGAATTTTACACATGACGCCATCAGAAATTAACTCCTGATGCCGTCAGAAGTGACCTGCAGAAATCTTTACGTTAAGTTTCTGGAAAATTTCTGGAAAAACTTATGTCCTACTTCCTGGAAAATCCTGCAAAACATCATTATGACTCGATACAAGCATTTGACTCTAACAACTACTAATACACATGCTCATTTAATATTGTGGCGAATTAAGATCAATTTAGTTCTTAAAAACAAATTTGGGGTTTCCCCTTACACTTAGCTTTTGCAAAATACCTTTATATGAAGTTAAAACGAAGTTAAACAACAAAATAAAGTATTTCACAATTTTGGTTTGAAACATGATCTACCAACAATAAAAACAAAGCATGCATACGGAAGCAAATAACATCAAACAAATAAAAACACAAAAAACATGGGTTGCCTCCCAAGAAGCGCTTGTTATTGTTCGAGTCATGAGCTTGACTCTACCCTTATTTACCGGTGTTGGGATTTGAAATATCAAAGTGCTTCTGGATGTCAAATTACTGCTGCTGAAGAATAAAGTCAAAGTACTGCTTCTGAAGAATAAAGTCAAAGTACTGCTAATTTGAAGAATGCTTAAAAGTATTTCGAAGGAAACAAGGACTGATATGCAATATTAGATAAGGATTAATGTGTAATATTAGATGAATATTCTAGAATTAGTTAGGGATAATTACTTGTCGTTCAAGAATTATATGTTGTAAATCGACTTAAGGTTATCTATATAAAGAGCCTTAAGAGGTATTGGTCGATAGAAGTTTTATAAGTTTTACAAGTTAGATAAGTTTAGAAGTCGATCAAAGTTAATAGTTAGGGATTGTTAGTGAATCTGTGTAACAAAGCAGGTTCAAAGTTTGGTTAATATAAAAGTTCTTCTTAAGCTTTGTGTTAGTAGATTCCGCATACTTTACAAGGTCAAACAATGTTTCAATATTAATAGTGTTGAGTTTACTCAATATTGTTAAATCCTTACAAGCTACAAAGTAGTTTGGTCAGAGTATATCGATCCAACAAGTGGTATCAGAGCTTGTGTTGGAAACTCTGATTAAGAAGACAAACCTTTAAACCTATCTCACTACAAACCCTACAAGATGTCGACAGATGCTGCACCTGCTCCCTCAATCACTGCTGTTAGAATCCCTATTGTTAAGAAGGGAGAATACAACCTATGGGCCATGAAGATGAGGCAGTACATTGCCATCACAGACCATGCTTTGTGGGATGTGATTGTCAATGGTAACATGCAAGTTGAAGAACCAGTAGAGGTACCTGGACAACCAACACCACCAAAAATACCTGTACCTGCTGCTACTAAAAGAAATCAAGACAAAGCTCTCAACATACTGCTTTCTGCTATTCCTGATGGTCACCTACTAAAGTTTCATGATGCCAAAGATGCCAAACAACTGTGGGCTGCAATAAAGAAGAAGTTTGGAGGTAATGATGCTTCCAAGAAGATGCATAGGAATTTGCTGAAGCAACAATTTGAAACTTTCACTGTTGGTGAAAGAGAAGGTCTTGATTCTGCTTATGAAAGATTTCAACATCTTTTGAGTATGCTAGAACTATATGATGCTGAGGCATCAGTTGAAGATGCTAATTTAAAGTTTCTAAGGAGTTTGCCATCAGCATGGCATGTAGTTGCTACTATGATCAGAGGACAATCAGGGCTGGATACTATGGACTTTGATGATCTTTACAACAATCTGAAGGTGTATGAGCATGAGATGAATGGTACTACAGGTTCAAGCACTCAACAGAATATTGCTTTTGTCTCTTCTGAAAAGAGAAGCAGTACTTCCAACAAAGGTACTGCTTACCCTGCTCAAAGTACTGTGACAGAAACACAAGTTCCATGCACAACAATGGCCATCACAAATTCATCACAATCAGTTACCCCCACCTCAGATGATGTTCTATGTTCATTCTTTGCTCAACAAGCATCTATGCCAGTCACTTATCAAGAAGATGTGCTGCAAATTGATGATGATGCCTTGGAAGAAATCGATATCAGATGGCAAATTGCTATGCTCACTGCAAGGATCAAGAAGTATGTGAACAAGACAGGAAAAGGCATCAACTTCAGAGCTAAACAAGGAATAACGTTTGACAAGTCCAAAATTGAGTGTTTCAACTGTCTAAGGACTGGTCACTTTGCAAGGGAGTGCAAATTTGCAAAGTATCAAGCAAACAAGATGATTGAACCACCCAAGCCTGAAAGAAAAGAGATTCCAATCACTGAACCAAAACCAAAAGCTTTGGTTGCTCAAGAGAATCTGTCAGAGATTGATTGGTCCAATGAGTATGATGAAAAACCTGTAACCTATTCAATGGTTGCTTTGGAAGATTGGAGCACAGCATTTGATGAAGAGCCTGGATATGCTGCTTTGGAGTCAAGAGATGAGTTAGGAAGCTTTGACTGGAGCATGGAGTTTGATGAAGCACCTGTTCAGCTTGCAATGGTAGCTGCTTCACCAAGTCCATCTACTAACTCTGAGGTATGTCCTAAGTGTAATGATATGTATCAAAAGTTACTTACTGAGTATGTAGCTGAAAGAGATAAATTTAAAAAAGCTAGGGCTGAGATAACAGGTTATCAATTAACTTTAGAGTCAATGGAGGCCAAAATCCTTACACATGAAAACAATGAGGTAGCATGGCTTGAAACATATAAACAACAGGATTACCTAGTTAAGTTGAATGAATGGAAACTAGGTTGCAAGGTGTCTGAACTAGAAAAGGTTACTGCTGAAAGAGATAAGTTATTAGAAAAACTTGCTGTATGGAATGAGGCAGGTGTGTCACATGTTCAATTTGTTGAAAAGCAAAGAACATCTAATATTAAGACAAGCCTAGGCTATGATAGTAATGAAGATATTCCATTTAAGAGCAAGGAACTTAATCTTACTGTTGATACCTCCACTAGTGATGAAGAGTTCATAAGTCTAGATGAAAACACTTCTAGTGATGAGGAATCCCCTAGTTCCACACCTCCTGTATTTCAGAAAGAAAAAGGTTATAATGCAGTTCCTCACCCCCCAGGTAGCTTTCAACCACCTAGAAAAGATGTTGATTGTTATGTTGTAGATAATCTAGAGTTTAGGAAAAAGCTTAAAAGTAAATTTAATCCTGAAACTTTAGAAAAGTCTGTTGAAGCACCTAAGGTTGAAGAGATCATGTTTCCAAAACAAGCAGTACCTTCAAACACTTTTCAAAGAACTGCTGATCACTCAGCAGTACCTCAAAGAAAATTCTTTCAAAATACTGCTAATTTTAGAAACACTTATGGAAGGGGATTTGGGGATGTTGGTCTAAAGGTCTGTTATGTTTGTTATAGTCCTAATCATTTGATTAAAGATTGTAATTATCATTCAGAATATCTTAGTAAATATCCTAAGACCAGAACTGCACAACCAACTTATAAGGAAAATAGGCCAAGGGATAACAAACCAGTTTGGAACTATACAAATAGGGTTAACCACAGAAATTTCTCAAAAGACTTTAGGTACCCTCATCAGAAAAGGTCATACTCCAAACCATCAGTACCTTCACAAAGTACTGATAGAAAGTTCCCTAATGTTTCTAGCAAATACTCAAGTGTAAGACCTAGGAGTTACAGTCATTACAACCCTAGAAAAACTTACAACACAAGAAAAGATGCTAGGACACAGAACCCAACTAAATAGGTTAAGAAAGAAAGTACTGCTGGGGTAGAAACAGTACTTTCAGAGGTTAAGGGTGAAAAAGGGAAAATTGATCATGAAAAACAAACTGTTTTGGAAACAAAAACCTTAATTCTTGATCATGCTTTCAAAGACAGTGGTGATTACATACTCAAAAACTTTGAGTATGTCACTCCACAAGGGGAACACAAGTCAGTAATGGCTTGGGTTCCTAAAAATAACTAACCTCTTCATGTATATGCAGGGCAACCCAGAGGAGGAGGTTAAAGATCATCTTATTGTAGATAGTGGTTGCTCTGGCAGTATGACAGGAGAAAAGGAGCTCTTGTCAGATTTTAAAGCTTATTATGGAGGAAAAGTTGCATTTGGGAATGATCCTGATGGAGGTAGAATTAGTGGCAAAGGAACAATCAAGGCAGGAAACATTGATTTTGAAGATGTTAGATATGTGAAGGAGCTAAAATTCAATCTTTTGTCAGTCTCTCAGATTTGTGATGAAGTACCCTATGTTATTCTTTGACACAGAATGTCTCATACTTTCTCCTGATTTCAAGTTAGAAGACAGAAATTTGGTGTTACTGAGAGCACCAAGAACTAATGATGTGTACAGCATAGATTTGAAGAATGTAAATTCTGCTGAAAAAGCAACATGTTTGATTGCAAGAGCATCTATGGAGGAAGCACATCAATGGCACAGAAGACTGGGACATGTAAATTTCAAGAACATCAATAAGCTGGTCAGAGGAAATTTAGTTAGAGGTTTACCTTCTAAGACATTCAAGAATGATCACACATGTCTTGCTTGTAAGAAGGGTAAACAGCACAAGGCCTCTTGTAAGAAGATTGATGAGAAGACCATTAGAGAGCCTTTGGAATTGCTGCATATGGACTTGTTTGGACCTGTTTCAGTTGTTAGTCTGAACAAGAAGAAGTACTGTTTGGTTGTAACAGATGACTGCAGTAGATTTAGCCGGGTCTTTTTCTTATGTTTTAAAGATGAAACTTTTGATGCTATTCATGACCTAATTATAGCATTAGAAAATCAGTTAAGGCTCAAAGTTAGAGGTATTAGATGTGATAATGGGACTGAGTTCAAGAATCAGCTTATGGATGAATTTTGTGCCAAGAAAGGAATTAAAAGAGAATTCAGTATTGCTAGAACTCCTCAACAAAATGGAGTTGCAGAAAGAAAGAATAGAACTCTTATAGAAGCAGCAAGGACTATGCTTGCAGACTCTCAACTACCTGTTGCATTCTGGGCTGAAGCTGTCAGTGTTGCCTGCTATATATTGATTAGAGTATCAGTGACTAAACCTCAGATGAAGACACCCTATGAGTTACTCATGGGAAAGAAGCCAAGCATCAAGTTTATGAAACCTTTTGGATGTCCCCTCACCATCTTAAATACTGCTGATAATTTGGGAAAATTTGATGGGAAGTCAGATGAAGGATATTTATTGGGATATTGTACAAATAGCAAAGGATTCAGAGTGTACAATAGGGCTACCAAGAAGGTTCAAGAATGTCTTCATGTTGATTTTTTGGAAGAACAAGAGAATTCTAAAGGTAAAGGTCCTGATTGGATGTTTGATCTTGATTTAATGTCTTCATCAATGAATTATGTACCTGTAAGGGAAGAAAATCAAGTAACTCCCACTGAAGAAGAAGCACAGTACATTGTTCATGATGTTAATTTAAGATCTGAAGATGAGCCAAAAGATAATACCAATGAGGAGAAGAAAGATACTTCTCAACCTAACAGTACTGTTGATCCTCAAAGTACTGTTCCACCACAAATACCAGTATCTGCAGAAGATCAGGCTATTCAAGAAACAATGGCTAAGTTGTATGATGATGAACAAAGGAGAGCTTATGAAGCAGAAAAGAAGAAGGCCACAGTAACAGCCAGTACTTTAACCCAAAGTACTGTCAATCCTTTTGAAAGTACCTTTCAGCCATTGAATACTTCAAATTGGCTAAATACTGATGCTATTCATGATCCTAATATGCCTGACTTAGAAGATACTGCTGATCCAAACACCATTACTTTAGAAGATACTGATGATGAATTGGATCAAGAAGGCATTTTCTCAGATTCTAATGAAGATCCAGATATCACTAATTTGGAAGATAATCTTGAAGCTCCACCAACACCAACTCTCAGAATTCATAAAACTCATCCTGCTACCAATATCATTGGACCCTCATCATCAGGGGTGCTCACAAGGACTAAGGCTAAGAATATGTCTCAACAACATACTTCTTTACTTAGTTTCATCTACAAGCAAAACAGGGTGAATCACAAGGATCAGAAGGTGTGTTTATTTGCTTGTTTTCTATCTCAGGAAGAGCCCAAGAATATCAAGCAAGCACTAGCCAAAGAAAGCTGGGTGGAAGCTATGCAAGAAGAACTTCTACAGTTTAAACTTCAAGAAGTTTGGGTATTATGTGATCTACCTGATGGAAAGAAACTTATTGGCACTAAATGGGTTTTCAGAGTAAAAAGAGATGAAATAGGAAATGTGATTAAGAACAAGGCAAGGTTAGTGGCTCAAGGATATAGACAAGAAGAAGGAGTAGACTATGATGAAGTTTTTGCTCCTGTGGCAAGACTTGAAGCCATTAGGCTATTTTTGGCTTTTGCATCTTATATGGGATTCCCTGTATATCAGATGGATGTTAAAAGTGCTTTTCTATATGGCAAAATCACAGAAGAAGTTTATGTCAAACAGCCTCCTGGTTTTGAAGATCCTGCACATCCAAACAAAGTTTACAAGGTAATAAAAGCTCTTTATGGTCTGCATCAAGCTCCAAGAGCTTGGTATGAAAGGCTTTCTAACTTTCTACTGCAACATGGTTATAGAAGAGGAGCTATTGACAAAACTTTATTTATTAAGAGAGATAAGAAGGATATTATGCTTGTTCAAGTCTATGTAGATGATATTATTTTTGGTGCTACCAAGCAATCTATGGTGAAGGAATCTGAAGATCTTATGCAGAAAGAATTTCAGATGAGTTCCATGGGAGAATTGACATTTTTCTTAGGCCTTCAAGTACAACAGTCAAGCAGTGGGATTTATATTTGTCAAGATAAGTATGTTGCAGATATTCTTAAGAGATTCACTTTTACAACTGTTAGGCCTACATCCACACCAGTGGATACTAACAAACCTTTTGGAAAAGATGAAGATGGAGAAGATGTTGATGTCACATTATACAGGTCTATGATTAGATGTCTTATGTATTTAACTGCATCAAGACCTGATATTAGTTTTGCTGTGAGCTTATGTGCAAGACATCAGGTTAATCCAAAAGTATTTCATTTGAATGCTGTCAAGAGGATTTTCAGGTATCTTAGGCAACAACCTAAGCTAGGATTATGGTATCCTAGAGATTCACCTTTCCATCTCCATGCCTTCTCAGATAGTGATTATGCTGGAGATAACAATGATAGAAGGTCTACAACTGGAGGATGCCAGTATCTTGGAAGCAGATTAGTGTCATGACAATGTAAGAAGCAAACAATTGCAGCAACTTCTTCAACAGAAGCAGAGTATGTAGCTGCTGCAAGTTGTTGTGCACAAGTACTTTGGTTGCAAAATCAGCTTTTGGATTATGGATTCAATTTCAAGAATACTCCTATCAATATTGATAATGAGAGTACCATCTGTATTGTTAAGAATCCAGTCTATCACTCCAAGACCAAGCACATTCAGATTAGACATCACTTCATAAGAGATTGCTATGAACAAAGGCTTATCAATGTGGTTAAAGTTCATACTGATGATAATGTAGCAGATCTACTCACAAAAGGCTTTGATGTTTCAAGATTTACTTTCTTAGTTGTGAGTATTGGCATGATTAATATGTAAGCTATTTTTGAGGGGAGGCATAAGTAGTTATTAGTTAGTCATTATTTGAGGGGAGGCTACATGTATCATTCCAAAGTAAGAATTTTATTCATGATTCAGAAGTACAACCACAATCTTACTTTTAAGTACAAGACACAGATACCACAAACACAACAAACACAAACACAAGACTACATCCACCTACTACCAAGCTCCACATCCTACTCCATAGGCCTTTTACCCTTGCCCTCATGGTTTTGCTTTCCCTTCTGAGCAGTCCTTCTCTTATCATCAAAAGAAGTCTGTTTTCTTGGGCAGGCCAGGCCAAGTACCTGTTTGGGAGGTCTTTCTTTTCTTGGATCAGGCCACTTCAAATTCTGGATAGCTGTTTCAAGGGCCTGAGTCAATGCATGTGGAAGTTCTTTAGCCAAAGTTGAACTAGAACCAATTTTCTTTATGGGCTTTTTGATGGTAGTACTGCCTGCATCAGTAATGGTAGAGTCGGCTGCACTCCTTGTTGATGAAGCTTCTTGGTGTCCCATCCATTGCACATGAGGAGGAAAATAGTCTGTCCATCCTGGATCTTCAAACTCAGAATCAGAGTAGTACCTTATCTCTGAGTCTGTGGTACCTTCTGAGTCTGAAGAGATGTTAACAATGGGTATGTCACTCATTCTGATTACTTGTTTGTGTTTAGAGAAGATTTGGTGTTTTCAAATTTATTGGTGAAGTTGCTTTTATAAGCAAGGTGAAGGTTAATGGGTATTTATTGAAGTGTATTGAAGTTTACTTACCCTGGTTGTTTTGGAATTAAATTTGGTACTATTCTTTAATGAGGTGTTGACTTTCTACGATATTTTGGTCAAATGGTCAATCTTAGAGATTTTTTGGGAAAGTACTTTGGTTTGAGTTTCTGGGGAAAGTACTTCTCCATTCTTTATGGAAAGTACTGCTTGGTGTGATTAAAAGGGTTCGCTGACGTGTCAGATACTGTTCCAACGGTCAGATTTGCGGCTAACAACCTTTCGAAAGATATGGGATATTTACTTCCAAAAATAATGGTAAAGTCATTAATTCACCGTGATTTTTTGTAATTTTCTCCGTATATAACCCTCATATCTTTTCCTTTTATTCACCTTACTCGTTCATATAAACCCATACCTACTTTTTGATCGATCATCACTCTCTGTATTCTAACCCTAATCATCATGGCTAATCGATAAACCAACACCAAACACAACATGATTGCAAACCTTGAGAAAACCCAAGCAAACATTGATTTTCATGGAATTATTGATTTTCTCAATGGTACCAACATCTGTTACTCCATTCTTGTCAATCCGGAGGTTATTGGACCATGGATTCAAGCTTTTTGGGATACAGCTCAGTCACATGTTGAAGATGGAGAGGATGTTATTACTGCTACAGTTGCTGGGAGAGTTATCCGTGTTACAGAAGCTTCAATTAGGGAGGTTTTGCTATTTGATGATGAAGGAGGCTCTGTTTTATTTGGGAAACAAGAAGTTTGGAATACTCTCAGAGATATTGGGTATGAAGGTTCTTTGACTAAGATTACTTTTCAGAAGGCTATGGTTAGTCCTCATTGGAAATTCCTTATACATGTTTTGTTACATTGTTTAAGTCCAAAGAGTACTGCTTGGGATCAATTCAGTCATTCCATAGCTTCTGCTTTTGTTGGTCTTATTACCAATCAACCTTTTAACTTTTCATACATGATTCTTGAGGGTATGCTTACTCATATTAAGGTTGGCAAACCTTTTCTTATGTATCCTAGGTTTGTTCAATTGCTTTTAGAAAATCCACTAGATGGTGTACCCAAACCTCAGGATTATGTACCTACCATTAGGATGCCACCTAAAGTATTCACTTTTATGTCACATAAGGGAGTTAATTTTTCGGGTAGGAATACACCTCTTAATGCTTATATGTTAGAGGTAGCTCAAGCTGTTAGGGATGAAGAAGACAATAGTGGTTCTGCACATTCTGATGATGCTGCTCCATCTGATTCTGCTGAGCATTCTGATTCAGTACATACTCCCACACCACCTATTGCTTCTCCTCAACATGATGTTTCAAATGTCAGAACTCCCTCAGTTACAGCTTCTTTGGATAAATCTGTTTCTGCTCAAGGTACTTCTCCACAAAGTACTGATCCACAAGGTACTGCTTCAGATGATTTCACAGTACCTCATCCCAATGATTATACTTCCACAGGTGGGTTTCAAACACCTGGAGAAGATGAGGGAATTCCAGGTACTGAGGGTCATTCTGATTTGGCTAAGGAATTGGAGGAGCTCAAGTCCACTGTTCATACTCAAGCTACAGAAATTAAACAGTTAAGGAAGAAGTTCAGAAGATTGAGGAAATTTGTCTGGCCTCTTATTAAGCATTTTAGGCTTTTTGTGAAAGAAAAGAAGCAGTCTCAGAAGCAACAATCTAAACAGAAAAAGTCTAAGTCTAAGAGGAAGCATAGGAAATCATCATTTATCAAATTGGGGAGGAATCAAGATGAGAATTTGAATAAAGATGATGTTGAAGTTAAAATTTCAGAAGATGCTCATTTGTGGAAATATCCTGAAAGTCCAAAGAATTTTATATCAGAAAGTTATTTTGAAGAGGATATGAATATTGCACAAGACAATGAGAATATTGAGCAAGAGAAAGAGAATGAGCAAAAAGGAAATGAGCAAGTAGATGATGAGCAAGAGATTGTTAATCTGGATGAAGATGCACAGAACATTCAAAGTGCTGGTGTTCAAAGTACTGCTGCAGAAAACATAAGTCTGCAAGGTACTGCTGAGCAAGGTACTTCTTCCAGAAATATTGATGAAAGTGAAGTCACTGCAGCTGGACCTTCTACAATGAATTATGCAGATGAAGCTGGTCCTTCTACTTTTATACAGCAAGAAGAAGAAAGAGTACATACTGCTAGTGATGATGAAACAATTGCTCAGGTTATGATGAATTTAAGAAGACCTACTGGAGGAATACATATTTCTTAGCCTGCACAAAAGGATGATGAAAGTACTTCTGAATCAGAGAAACTAGATTCAAAAGATAAAGGGAAAGGTATAATGGTTCAGAAAGATACTAAGAAAAAGAAGAAGAAATTTTCTATTGCTCAGATTAGAGAATTAGAGATTGCAGAAGATTTAGAGCTTGCTAAAAAGCAACAAGCTGAATATGATGCTGAGTATTTGGAAGAAGTTAGCAGGCCAATTACAAAGAAGCCAATGACCAAAGCTCAGGAAAGGAATTGGATGATGCAATTTTTAAGAAAGAAGGGATACAAGAATTTACATAAACAAAGGTATCCAGAAATAAAAGCTTTATGGGACAAAGTACAAGAAGATATCAGAAGAGAGATAGAAAGTTTTGTACCCATGGAAGTTGATAGAAAGAAGAAATTAGAAGATAAAGGAAGGAACAAGCTGAGCAAAGGAGATTGAAAAGGAAGAAATTAGCTGAAGATGATCAACTGACAAAAAGGCTGAAGTTAGTTTATGATGATACAGTTGATGAACTCAGAAATTATTTTAGAATTGTTGATTTTGAGAACAAAAAGATTGATGATTCTGAAAGGAAGTCCAAGATAATCTCATTTTCTGTAGTTGAATCTATAGAGGGAAATTATTTTATGATTCACAGAGAAGATGAAAGCTTCACAACATTCTATATGCTATGGGATTTGTTGCACTGTATTTCAAGGGCAGATCTTTATGATTTATATGTGCAAGTGCAGACTTATTATTCAGAGCATGAAGCTTCAGAAGTGGGATTAGTTTTGCTTGGAGACTTATTTACCATCTGGGATACTGAAGAAACAAGTGTTGATCCTCTCTGGAATGATCAAGAGAATTGGGAAATAACAAGATGGAGATTCTTTGAGTCATCAGGAGTTCATACACTAGAGATGGAAGATGGTACCATGATTCACATGTTGGCTGAGAGAAGATATCCATTGATCAGGGAAATAATGCTCAGAATGCTGGATCATGGAATGGAACTTGAAGAGGAATCTGAAGTAGCTTTGGATGTTATCAAGCTATTTATCAGATGGGTTAAGTCTGAAGAGTAATATTGCATAATACTGGTATGATTTGTTTTGTAAAGTTAAAGTATTTTTCTAAGTACTGCAAAAACAAACAGTACTTTAATTAAAGTACTGCTTGCTGATATAAACCAGTATAAGTTTTTCAAAATTAAAATAAATGTTTTTGATGAAAAGGAAAAAGGATTTGAAAAGAAACACATGGTGTTAGTATTTATACTACACAACAAATGGTAATCAACTCACCATGTTTAACAAACAAGAAAGAGTTTGACTCATCATGAGGGTACGGCTCTGATGTGATAATCAAATCCGTTGATGGTTGATAGTTTACCAAAAACTAGGTTTTCAACTCACCATACATCCAAGTGATCAAGAGTTGGCTAGTCCATAGCAAACGGCTAATGGTAAAGACATATCAAATCCGTTGATAGCTGATGATTTGCTAAAAATCATAATTTTCAATGATTCACCTCTCACAGGAGTTAACACACCTGGAAGTGATGAGAATAGTATGAAACTTTTAAGATTTGATGATCTTTGTACCTAAATGTTGCTGAGTTGCTGAAAAGATGCTATGGAAGATATGATGCTGAAGAGTACTTTGACAGATGACAGATAGAAAAAAAGAAATAAAGAAACAATCTCAATGTATGATTAAAGATTTGAAGATTATAAACAACAAAGAAACTTGAAATCAAGCAAGTAGAGTTCAAGTTAGGGGAGGATTGTTGGGTTGTGAAATATCAAAGTGCTTCTGGATGTCAAAGTACTGCTGCTGAAGAATAAAGTCAAAGTACTGCTGCTAAAGAATAAAGTCAAAGTACTGCAGATATGAAGAATGCTTAAAAGTACTTCGAAGGAAACAAGGACTGATATGCAATATTAGATAAGGATTAATGTGTAATATTAGATGAATATTCTAGAATTAGTTATGGTTAAATACTTGTCGTTCAAGAATTATATGTTGTAAACCGACTTAAGGTTATCTATATAAAGAGCCTTAAGAGGTATTGGTCGATAGAAGTTTTATAAGTTTTACAAGTTAGATATGTTTAGAAGTCGATCAAAGTTAATAGTTAGGGATTGTTAGTGAATCTGTGTAACAAAGCAGGTTCAAAGTTTGGTTAATATAAAAGTTCTTCTTAAGCTTTGTGTTAGTAGATTCCGCATACTTTACAAGGTCAAACAGTGTTTCAATATTAATAGTGTTGAGTTTACTCAATATTGTTAAATCCTTACAAGCTACAAAGTAGTTTGGTCAGAGTATATCGATCCAACAACCGGAAATAGGGAAGGTTTTCCCTACACTTAGGATTAAGTGCGGGTGAAAGTAGCGATACACGCCCTTAGGGTGGAAATATGCCATGTGAAGAAAGAGTGGTGGATGAATTATATGCTCAAAGGGGTGTGCTCCTATCATCATAATCTTACCTAATTCAATCGGGTTAATGGGTGGATTAAGATTTTCTCCTAGAAATGGATCATTTTCTTTCAACTTCAAGAGACTACTAGTTGGGGATCCATCTTGACCTAATAAACCCGGTTTAAACCCATAATGTTTCTTGTGATCACTCATAAATGGGTGATGTAAGCATGTAAGGTCATTTTCCACTCATGTGTTAGCTTCCTCTCTACAAGGCTTAGAGTCTACTACCTTTATCCCAAGACTACCAACTATATGGTTTGATGGGTGGATCGGGACCTTTCTCAATTCCTAAATTCACATCTAAAGATGGAAGATTAGGTAACGGCTTTGGTTGAGGTTCCGATTCATCAAAACTAGGAAATTCCCTAGAACTAGGTATAAGGTTATCATTACAAGTATTCAAACCTATATCCTCGAGTGGTGCTTGGTCTAAGGGCTCTACCTCTATTGGGATTCCTAAAGTCTCTTCTACTTCTTTTGGGTAAGTCACGGGCGGTATATGTGCCTCAAATGATAGTAGGACTTGTGGGGTACTTTGTAGGCTTGGATTTTCCACCTCATCCTCCATTGTATCTTGATTACCTAAGTGTTCATCTTGTATTATGGTGAAATCAAACCACTCCGTGCACCTAGGTATCTCATCTATAGGCTTATTATCCCCAAACAAACGTCTTCCTTGTTCCCTTAAACTTGCTATCAATTGATCCATAACAACGTTTGTTGGGTTGTCCATCTTCTTAGCGAGTATGGCACAATTCTCTATGGCTTCCCATGCTTCATCAGCACTTAATCCCCAAAGGTCCCCATCTGCGGTATGGTCAATGTTCATTTTGGTATAGTGGTCGACACGATGGTAAAATATTTCAATTTGGGACCACAGATCGAAATTATGATGAGGGACTTTTCCGAGTAAAATTTTAAAACGAGTCCATGTATCATAGATAGGTTCATCTTGATGTTGTTTGAACATCAAGATATCATTTGGATTGGGTGAATTACGTGGTTGGTAGTAGGGTGGATTCGCGTTCTCCATAATGGCAAACGGAATAGTCAATGAACTTAATTACTAACAATGGCACAAAGAAAAAGATAGACTACAGAAACCTATAAAAATAAAATAAAAATCTTACTAGAAGGAGTCTAGCAAGTAGACCTAATAAAAAGAAATTCTAACCTAGACAATAACTATTCCCCAGGCTGCGGCGCCAAAAACTTGATACGTGGGAATCGCACCAGGCTTTACCTGATCGTTGTAGTATAGTATAGTGACAAGTACCGGGGGATTGATCGTTCAACTCAGGAATAGTGTTACTAGGATTAGAAAGTCTCTTAAACTAAGTCTAGAGGTGAGGGATGATTCTTTTTGTATTTTTATATTTTATTTAAAGCAATAAAATCTCGGTTTTTGAAAGAGTGGGCGGAATTAGTTGCTAGCCAACTAACCCAAATGACTAAAGATGCAATCAAAATAAAATAACAAAAATGAAATGAAATCTAATTATACTAGTGGTGTAAACAATGATGGGGAAAGTTGTGTTTACTTAGGTTTCATTACTCCCTAGATATCTTTTACAGGTTGATAGTTTGTTACAATTGCATGGATGACGGGTCGTATTCCTTAATACTAGTCGTAGGGCCGTGTACAATATTCCCTAACTCTATAGGATCCTACTTCACTCCTATGTCAAGCCGTTAGAAGCTCCTAACATGGGATCATTAGAATTCTCCTACGCATTAAATACAACCAAAAATCATAGTACACCTCTGATCATGTTTCTTAAGACGTTCAAGCATGTTACCAATGGAAGTCTTCTAGTTTTCTTAAGCCTAACATCGAATATAATCATCCGTAACAACTATAAACAAACAATCAACCCATAATTAACATCTAGGTTTCACTACATCTAAGCAAACACAAAAGAGATCTAGCCGAGCATGTTAAATTGAAGAGAAGTGTAAGATATATTCAAGCAACACATAGACATATTGATTGAATTGAAAGAGTACTTATCTCAAACTGACATCAAAAGTTCAAAGGGTTGAAACCCTTGAAAAAGCTGGAAAAATTCGTCCTAGGGTTTTTCCCTCAAAGTTGCACACAATGAATGAAATTTGGAAAACTATATATAGATTATACAGGGTGATGGCGTCATGTGTAAACATGTGACGCAGTCAACTCGCCGCCCATAATGAAATCAGATTGCCTAGATCCACTTTTGACGCCATCATGTGTGATTTTGTTCTGGGCCGTCACTAATATATGAACCATGACGGCCTTGGGTGACGCCGTCATCTCCTATGTACAAAAATTTTTGGATCGTCACGTGTTTCATCCACTTCCACCTCTTGTATTACTCTTGACGCCATCATTAAGGACTATGTGACGCCGCCAGTTACTGTTCCCAGCAAGAAAAATTAAGACTTTGTCGTTTTCTTCACTTTTATGCTCTAAAAACGTCTAAAATGCTTCCTTTTCCATATTTGACTCCAAAAGTACCTAAAATGACAAAAGGAACGATTTAGGGAAATATTTGATCAAATAAATTCGAATTCGGGCTTAAATGACCCCCGAAAAATGGTTCATTTTTGGCCTCATCATGCCTCCTCAAGTAGAGGATCACCTCCTTTGCTCTTGGTGGCGTTGGTGGATCGTACCACCCATTGAAGGGACATGTGGATCCCTAAAATTAATAATCTAAAATAAAGACTTTGACACTTATACTCGTTACTTGAACATAAACATGCAATCAAAAATAGGCATTAGACTAAAACATTGATTAAACTAAACGTGACATTTTAACTTAAAGCAACCCAACCATGAATGCACCTCCACCGGACAATCATAAAAACGCCTTCCGGCATTGACATTGTTCCAACAGGTCCTTAGGACTGCCCACCTGCCACATCCGCACCGCGCCATTCTTAAGATTTGATCGGAAATACTTTAAGATAAGATTTGATGAGAGAGATGATAGTTTAGGGATGAGTGGTGAATACATTTAGCTTTTATTAACATATAATTACTGTAGCATCTGCATACACCGCGTGTGACTCAGCACACGGTATTACATAATGACGGTATTGCCATTGTGCTAAAAATAAAATGTAACGGCAGAAAACGTCGTTGACCGACGGAAAAAGGGTCAAAGGATGCAATTGGCCTAAAAAACTTGAGGAGGGATGCACGGAGACGTTTTTCAAAAGTTAATGTGCCAGACGATGTTTCGTGGAAAGTTTAGGGACCAACGATGTATTTTTGTCTTTAAAAAAAATTCAGATTTTTCGTTGAAAGTTGTACTGAAACGTTGTGTCTATAAAATACTGAAGTATTGTTGTTTCATTGAACAGTTTTGGATTTAATTATGTTTATCACATTTTACTGTAAGAGATGTTTGAGAAGTCTAAATCGGAATCATATAACATTATTTGTTTTTTGATATAGATAAATGTATGAGTAGCGTTAAATTTTGCAATTCAAATATAAAAAGTGTTGCATTGATTACTGATTGTACAATATTTTGCACTACCAGGCCTTCGATGGTGATCAAAGGAAAATGAGGGGTGTTGTGATTGCGCCAAGCTTGGATATAACCTGAAATAAGAAATACTAAAACACTACGTTAAGTGATTGCGCAGGGGTTGGACCCTGCGAACCACCTCCGGCGTGTGAATGAGTGATTGGTATGAGAGTTTAAGTATATGCGTAGTAAAGTAAGGTGAGATAGATTGCATACCAGATTTGTCATCATCCAGGACTATTTATAGGTGAAGAAAACGGTCCTGGTGAGTGGTCACACGTTTGATAGAGATCATGGGGGCGTCCCATGATTTGTGGTAACCACTAGGGGTTAGTGTCTCACTCCTCCTGATTTAGCGGGGGATCTAAAGAAAAAGAGGAGACGTGGGTAAGACCTGGTCTTACCAATATGTGGACTTGGCATTGTTCCGTCCTTGAAACTTATCGAGAGATACCCCGAAGGGCTTGATCCTTCGATTGGCGAATTCCCACTTGGTAACTAGATCATTGATGATTAGTTTTACGCCAAGGAAAGTTTTAGGAGGCTAGCCAGAGCCTTCGATTATGTAGGTTGCGATTACACTCGAAGGGGTGTCCTTCGAGCTAATCGGAGGGTACATCATCAATTACCGAAAACAAAATTAAAAACAATAACATAAAGGGAAATAAAAGTATAAGTAATTGAAAGAAAATAAGACCTTTATTCGACCTCTTAACGAGTAAGACATTATACATCTTACCACCTCTTATTGAAAAAATAAGAATTTTTTGATTTTTACACAAATATCCGATCCGTGTGGTGTTTCGTGTGTATCGACTCGAAACCGTGAGCATAAGCTGGGCTTATTTTGATTTATTTTTTATATTGTTGTTGTTTTAGTTGATTATGGTTTGGATTTGTTGTTTTGGTACCACTCGGATGCGAGCTGAGAGCTTGAACTCGGATTTGGAACTTGGTTTAATATTGATATTGCGTTGTTGTTGTTGTTGTTTGTTGTCAAGTGATTGAGACCGTGAGGTCCGTTTGGTTTGGTTTTGACGGGGATTAGTTAAGCCGAGTCCCTTATGGTCTCGGCAATGTTGAAGTTGTTAATTGTTGTTGTTGTTGAACTATGGCCGAGGGGTGGGAAAAGCCGAGACCTAAGAGTCTCGGCAAAATATTATTGTTGATTTTGGTTTGGTTGAAAATGGGAATCGATTATGTGACGATTTAGATGACGGGGTTAGGACTAGCCGAGAGCCGTAGTCGGCCTCGTATTGATTGAAGTTGTGATTGCGGGTGATTGAGATTTTGGGACGTATTATTTCTTGATATGACTTGTTATTTGAACTTGTGAGCTTTGTGCCAAGTTGGTGTCACGTTGACTTTTTAGTCATCGTTGACTCCGACAATGCCGTAACATGGACTTGATTTGGACTATTGGACTTGAATTAATATAATAAGTCGAGAGGTCATGACTCTGACTTGTGACTCGAAACAAATAATAACTCAAAATAAATATAACCATAAACTTGAAACATATGTATATATATATATATATATATATATATATATATATATATATATATATATATATATATATATATATATATATATATATATATATATATATATATATATATATATACACAGACACAGACACACACACGCGTATGAAACAACAAGAATAATATAAAGGTTATCATATAAGAAAATAAATAATGACGAGTATTATACTTATTGGTCTTATTTATAACAAAACTAAAGTTTTTATAATAAATGAGTTACTAGATGCTTCGAGGGCACAGAACAACTAGAGGTGCCATAAATGCTAATCATTGTGCTATTTATTGCATGTCACGGATATTTGACATTAATACACCTAACTTACTTAACTAACAAACTTATTTGGTTTACGAATCACATAAGACCTCGTTAGGTACGTCGGAAAGGTTTAATAATGCTTGACATATCCTACGACGCCTTAGGCCGTGGTATAGTTTTGGGATAATAAGTGAGACAAATGCAATGTTAAGTTTATCGAGTTGACGAACTCGATAAGTTTCGACAATCTATTTAGATGACTTATTAAACTACGAACTTATCATATAGATTGTTGAGTTTGGTTGTGAGTTCTTGGAAGAGTGTGTTCACATGAATCTTGTTGAGTCGACACAACACACACACGGATACCAAACATAAAACCAACATGAGAAAGATATTTTGGAAATGAAACTAGAATATATTAAGGATTTGGGAAATATTGATGTGAGATATATTCTAAACCAGGTCTATATTATTAGGTAGTGTCGAGTCAGTAGTTGCCATTACTTGCTAGCTGATACTTTCTTTGCTTCTGTTGATTCTTGTGCTTTTGCTGGAATGAGGTGAGTTTATAGCCCCACTTTTACTCTTGTCTATGTTTTACTTAAACTTGGGGTGAGAAAACATGCAACTATTTTCTAGACGTGCAACTACTTTTTGAATTGCTATTGTGTGCTGACTAGCTAGGTTTAGATATGCGGTAGATGTTGACTTAGTCTAGGGTAGGAATACATTGCTATAACTGTGGTACCTAGATAATGATAGATATCTGCTTCCGGCTTAGACCAGAGTAGCAACGGATTACGCCTTGCTATAACTGTGGTACCTGTCTAGAGTCGCTAGGGCTCTACTTGAGATCTCGTTGTGATGAATGGATGATTATGGATTTTTGGAATATTGTGATGGAAGTTATGGAAGTATCTGCCCCCTAGTCCCACATAGAAAATAACTCCATGGAAGTATCTGCCCCTAGTCCCACATAGCAAATAACTCTATCAGGTCCACTATTATACTCGCGATTAAACATATGAACTCACAAGCGTTAGCTGAATTTAGCATGTTTTCTCAGGTAACTATGATAATTGATTGGAAATGCTTGTACGTGGAGGCTTGGCAAATGGCAGCGGTTGAGGACTTAAGATGTGGACCTATCTTATGCTTTTATTTGGGCCTTATTTTCATTACTATGGGATGAATGTAAACTTTATAACTTGATTTTACATTTGTTTTGAAATGGATATTGCTGTCTTGAATTTTCTATACTTATGATGCATACCAATCCTCGTAGCACCCCGAAAGCTTGTAAGTCTTCCGCTTTACCAAATTTTTGGGGGTGTTACAGAATGAACTCTCTAGCATACTCTGGGCTCATTAAAACACTCTAAAGGACAGCAGTGGTGAAACACCCTTCAACATAGATATAGAATTGAAGCAGTTGATGTGTATTTTATATACCTAGGTTTAAGATTTATAAACCTATACTACCAAGACTATTCCTACACACTTAAGAACAGTACCCTATCGCATAGTAGTTTAGCTATGGTAAGTACGAGTATCAAACCCTTAAGAGCTAGTTGGTATTCTAATTTGAAGCTTAAATCTAAAATATTGAAATCGAGTATTTCCACAAGTGTGCTTTAAATCCACACGATTGTATTTGGGAACTAATTAACTTAAACTAAAATTAAAGCTTAAAATGAATTAAATTGAAATCAATCAAAGGGAACAATGGTACTAACCTCGTTAATCCTCTAACATACCTATAGTTATGATCTTGTTGGTGGTTCTATCGTCACCTAAACCTAACATTGGTCTTTGAAGTTTAACTCTATAATCCCTAGTTAATTAATCTTAAGATTATAGCAATTGACTAACTAAGTTTTAGTCCTTAAGAATGCGAACTATCCTATGTGACTTGTCTTATGGTAACATGCTAACTTCTTAGCATTAAACTCTTATTAGTGGTCGCTAATAACCGTTTACATACATTTTTCAATCAATTGATCTCACCTAGGCAAGTTATTGGTCCTAACTTGGCAACTAAGATTGATTGATAGTCCAGTACTTAATCTAATTGCTTAGTTTCCGTTGATCACCTAATCACTAACCTATCATTAAATAAGTGATCACAATTAATACCAAAACGCAAGGATTTAATGACAAGCGTATAAGATGTCTAACAAAATCAATAACCAAACGAATAAATCATATAAAAAATGGTACATAACGAGGCTAACACATGAAGTGTTTAGCCGAAAATCATTCAAACAATTAAAAAAGAAAAAAAAAGAAAAACATTATTTCATTCATATTAATACTTTATAGCTATTTTTTAACAATAAGATATGATAGATTTAGTTCTAAAACTTCTTAATGAAAACAAACACACCCTAATTGTCTTTTAATAAAAAAAAAAATCACTTTTAGAGAGTGTTTGTTTATCAAAAAATATCTCTTATCAACATTTAGTTTACTCGGAAAATCTGAATTTTTTAAATATCTTTGGTGCGTAAATTACTTGGCAAGAGCAAATGCGTGTGTGGTCTAATCGGTTATGGCTGATCTTAACATTCCAATTTCAAGGAAGGCGCAAATTTAATCCAACTTCTTTCTTTTTCTAACTTTTTCCACCTACTTATCTGTACTACATATAAAGGATATTGCACTCTCTCTCCAAAAAATTCAGATGTACAAAAAAGGATGCAAGGTTTACAACACTTTAAAGCAAGCAATTTTCATAATTACAACAAACAAAGCATTGTGTACAACAAAAACTAGCATGAATCAAAATTCAGACCACTTTCCTTAGAATTCTACATTAATAGCATTAAAAACACCCCTACATCCAATATTACAATTATTTAAACACAATGTACAACCCTCACTCTACATTAATAGCATTAAAAACACCCTTACATCCAATTTTACAATCGTTTAAACACAATGTACAACCTTCATTCTACATTAATAACATTAAAAACACCCCTACACCCAATATTATAATCATTTAAATACAATGTACAACCCTCATTCTATATTAATAGCAATAAAAACACTCCTACACCCAGTATTACAATCATTTAAACACAATGTACAACCCTCATTCTACATTAATAGCATTATAAACACCCCTACACCCAATATTAAAATCATTTAAACACAATGTACAACCCTCCATCTTAACCTAGACAGGAACCTGTGACCAAGACTCGACTCAATAAAACTCGACTCAATACATAAGGCTGTGAGCTCAAGCTCACGGCATCCCTTGTTTTCGCGACTTAATAACAACGACAACAACAAAAAGAAAGAAAATGATACCAAACAATTATTTAGCTTCATATTTATTATTTTTAATCTTTATTTAATCAAAAACTCTCGAAAATTCATGTACTTATCTCCCACCGTCGCTAAAACGACAAAAAGGGTGATGGGTTTTCCTACCTTCGACCGCCGGTATCAACAAAACGAGAGAGAGAGATGGTTTTGGTGATGAACTCGAGCTGTGGTGGTGTTAATCGTGGTGTTGGGAGGTGTTTCTTGGCGCGTGATGTACGTCAAAATGATGGGGAGGTTGTAAGGAGTGTGGCGGTGGTGGCAGTGAGTTTAAGTGGCCGGCGGTGGTGTTTTTTTTGCTGGAAAAACGACTGGAGAAAAAGAAGAAATAGGGTAGAAAAAGGGTGTCAAACCATAAGTGAGGTTATAATTAGGTTTATATAGGAAAGTGCTTTGGACCTTGTGTAAACCGTATTGCACTCTTAGGGACTAAGATTGTAAGTATATGGTAGGGTGGGAAGTGTAGTTTACCAATCTTTTAGTATTTCGTTCTCGAGGCAAATTTAGGTGTCAGAATGACTTCCAGTGACATTTTTATTAATTCCATCAAAAAAATTTATTTCAGGATACCCGCGCTACGCTGCTAATCTTAATTAATAAACCCTCGTAACCTATATCATGAGACTGTTTTATTCCCATGTCTCAATCTCATAGAGCTATATATACCTTAATTTATATATTCCGTATTTCATAATCTCAATAGTAACATAATAGAACTTTAACTCGTGATTTTGATACAAATCTAAGGAGAACAATTTGTTTAGAACCTTGATCATGTCTCAATCTCATAGAACTTCTGAAGCTAGTTCCATTTCGTTTATGTTAAATTTCATACGAACTTGTGAAGTCCATTTTTTTTTTTTTTTTTTTTTTTTTTTTTTTTTTTAATTAAGCTTGCACATGAACTTGTAAAGTTTCCCTTCTTTCATATGAAGCTTACACACGAGCATCTGAAGTTTCACCTGCACACGAACTTGTAACGTTTATTTCACTTATTTTCCATGCATGATGCTTACACTTACACACAAACATGTGAAGTTTCAGTTCTTTTTTGTGAAGGTTACACACGAACTTCTGAAGCTTGACTTCCTTTCTATGAAGCTAATATATGAACGCGTAAAATTTCGTTTATTTTCTGTGAATCTTACGCAATGAACTTGTAAAGTTTCACTTCTTTTATGTGAAGCTTACACATGAAAATGTAAAGTTCATGTTCTTTTTCATGAATGCTACACACATACGTGTGTAGTTTCACTTCTTTTATGTGTGATAGTATGTACAAAATTTCCTATTTTTCATGAAGTTTACAGATAAATCTCTAAATATCCACAACCGGCTAAATATTTAATAGAGTATAGTTGAAAATTAGTTTTACTTTTACAAGAAATTTAACTAAAAGTTAATTTCTCAAATACATGGCAATGCAGTATTGCAGTATATTCTAGATGTAAATACCATAAATTAAAGTAATGAAAAAAATTAAGGGGATAGATAGACCAATATCGACATTTACATTTCTGAAACTAACGGTTGAAAATTTACCAAATACGCAACCTGAGCATAGACCACATTGTCGAACTGGTTTGGTGACAAACTGACAAAACCGACTCTACTTTTATAAGAAACTTAGAGTGGAATATTAAATATAAAAACTCAACCATTTTTAAGAAACTTACATGAACATTTCAAAGTGTTTGCATGAATATGATCGTCATGTATATATACACAAACGAACGCAGAAGAAGGGGAGCATCTGAAAGCTAAAATGGCAGAAATATTTGAAAATGGAAATAATGGTGTTTTTGTTCATGTACCAGCTTTTGCAGCTCGTGTTGATCTTTCTAATCTCAATGTCTCACCTAATGATATCCGTAACAGGTACACTTATTATATCTTATAGTTTGTTACATGGGTATGTAAGCTTTGTAATTTCGGATTTTGCTGATATTATTACGTGCAAAAGTACCATCTATGCATTCGTAAGATTGTATTGTGTATCTTTTGACCTTGAGAATATTCTTTGATTCTTGAACGTCTGTCTTTTAATAATATCAATGAGCAAAACAGTAAATATATAGTTTGATGCTTGAGACATTATCACACTTAAAAAAAAAAAAAAAAAAAAAAACGGCTGAGACATGATCACACAACAGCTACAAGTGACGTACTGCTGTATATGTTTGTGACACTTTTCAAAAGCGTGGGTATAGTAAAATTTCGGTTCACTTTTATTATGAAAAAGTAATGTTGCAAAAAGGTTAAAAATATAATCTTTTTGTGTTGCTGTAGATATAGGTGTTTTACTTTTTAAACTCAAACGCTGCCCGTTTATTTTCTTGGTCATGTTTTGTCTCTCGTCAGAAATTATGATCACTTGGACAAATTTCTAAACATATCAGATTATACGTTGTGCAACCAGTATCCTATCTAGTATCTACTTTTCTAGCTAAAAGATCCGCCACGCCTACGGGTCATGATTCCCGATTACCAGTTAAATCTTCGTGTTCTTATGTTTGTGGTACACGCAAATCATCAACCCCTAATTGGTCGAATCACGTTAAATCTTTGTGTTCTTATGTTTGTTTGTTGCTTGTTTGTTTCCTTTTTCTTTTATTGTATTAGCCTAACACTGCTATATACATGCTACACATCCACCTTCATGCAAGTATGCAACCCAATTAACGATTAAAGACTATATGTATTTTTTTTCTCTCTTTTTCCTGTTTTGCAATTATATGATGTTGCATATAAGAGTCTATGTTTTAGGAGCAATATAGTTTCAATTTCATCTGATTCAAGTTCAAATATTTGTGGTCAATGTTAAGATCATAAATTTGAACCTATTCCGAGCTGTCTGACATCACGGCCTTGTATAATTTGACACCCTACTTTAGTTGTATGCCTACATATAAATTTCTGATGCAAATATCTACTGCAGGGTCAAAAAGATTTTTCAGTCTTTTAACTTCAAAGGAGAATCTGGTTCACTTCAGTTCTGGGAATGCAATGCTGTTGGGAGTTCAAAAGACATTGGGTGTAGTCTTACATTGGTAGATCAAATTTTTGTATCAACAAACGATAACAGACTGCTTGAAGAATACAGGATGAAATGTCTTGTGAAGAATTACTCTTTTATCGGACGAAAGACAAATGAAGGAAGCTTTATTGGAGTAAATACAAAAGCTGGAAACTGGTTTGCTGGTCGAGCAGTTCAAACAGGGGTTGCAGATCATAGAACGAGACATGCTGTGCTTAATCAAGGTCATCAATACGCTGATGAAGCATTGGGTATGGGACAGTTAGTTGTTCCTGTCTATTTTTATCATTCGAGTGCTGGGCTCAAACTTGTTGGAATCATTGAGCTTGTCACAACTCAACCAAAAGAGAGATACATTCGAGATTTCAATCAAATTCAAAATTTGCTGAAGGTTAGTTATTTAAACTGAATCATTGTCATATCAATTGTTTTGTATAATCTTATGTCACAAAAAATTACCCTAAGACCTAAAAGAGAGAATAATAGGGGTGTTTGGTTGAAGGTTTGAGTATAAGAGTAAGAGTTTGATAGTGTTTAAATATGTTTGTTTTAACTTTTAAGGGTTTTGATACGAAAGACTGGGTTAGGCATCCTCAATATGTACATACCAATAACCATTCCCTTATATATCTTCCACTGATACTGATTTCCAGACCAACAAGTTTTGTTCACCTATATTATACCTATATATGATGCTTAAATACATTATTTTTACACCCTTAGGTCCTTACTATCTAGCTACATCTTATTTGAAAAAATAGTTTTTATATTATCTTTCACCTTTTTGTATCATTTCTCAAGTATTATTGCACTTTATAGAAATGTTGAATTTAAAAGGTAACAAGATTTTGCGAAATAATCTTTTTTGGTGGTTTAATTATTTGTAGATGGCGAACTTAACATCCACATATATGGGGAAAATGATAAAAGTGGAATACAATCATGAGATCGTCAAGTTCATATTGCCATGTTCGGCCAAACTCCCAGATTTGGAGAAGCAAGTGACAATGAGGTTCACGAAATTGAAGAGCAAAACTTTTTGTATCCGGTATGAAGACAGTCGTTATATTTGTAACAACCAGGACCTTGAGTTTTGCTTAAACGACTCGATCTCAAATATGGCAACTGCCATCAAAATATTTGTTAAAGACGTGGCAAGAAAATAGTTTCTTTTTTTATGTATGATAGCTAATTTATGTTTGCATACTTATAGAATTATAAATAATGATACGAACTGTTCTTTTATTTTTCTTTAATTGATGTGTGTTTTTTCATAGTACACAGTATTTGGTTATTGACTTATTTATGAGTAAATAGTGTCAAGTCTTTACATGTTTTCCTAATATAAGTGTATCTATACTGGGAAAGGTGTATTCTTGTTAATGGTTGCAATTAGCTCAGAGCCGAGATTTATAACAGAAAAAAAAGTGAGAGCTAAAAGAACCTGTATCTGATCAAGTAGAACATGTATTGAACAAGTGCGACTATTGTTGACTTTAGCTTTCTAGGTTATCATTGCAATTGCAAAATTTTTGCACAAAAGGTTTTTTCAACTATGAGTTTTTAGGGGATTTTGCATTGTTAATACTTAATACTAAAAAAATTGAACTGTTGGAACACGAAAAGTGTAAATCATTTGTTACGGACTTCTATTTATATTTTATCATAGTATAGGGTATGTTGTGTAATATTAGTTGTATGCGACACAAGTTTACCATCACGAAACTTGTATATCCGCGATGAAGGCTTGACTAAACATTGGGTATAAATACCCCTATACCTCATGGGTTATGAGGTGTGTGTTTTCTATTCAAGCTATGTGAGACTTTTGTTCTCTCTCTCTCTCTCTCTCTCTCTCTCTCTCTCTCTCTCTCTCTCTCTCTCTCTAAAGTGCTCACACCCACTTTATAAATATAGATAAGTTGTAGATGTGATATTATTGGTACAACAATTGGTATCAAGAGCCAAATAAGAATCGTTGTTTCTCGTAGTGATTGTTTTAGTGTTGTTTAATCTTCTCTTGTCTTTAGAAGCTTTGTTTTTCTTGGTATTCTTCACTTTCTCTCTCTAAAATAGCTTATGCTTCATACGTAGTGATTAGATTACTCATTTCCGTGGTTAATCTTGTTATACGTATATTAGGATAACTTATTTCTGAAAAAGAAAGAGTTTTTCATCATTATATTCATAGTTTTTAAGTATTTAGTGAAGATTTAGGCTGATTTTTGTGGTTTAAAGGTTTTTGAAAAAGTGTACTTTTTGCTCGTAAAAGTAGGGGTTAAGATTTTGTTCGCATTGTTTTGCTCGCATCGCAAGGGTTTAGGCCGTGATACAAGGGTTTTGGATTCCGCGATAGTTGTCTGTGATAAGAGTTTGTGTGTGATACGAAAGAATTGGCTGCGATACTTTCTCTGCGAAAGTTTCCGTTACCCACTATTTACGAAAGAAAACTCTGCTCGGATATCATTGGATTTCTACGATAGCTCTTGTATAAGTGTGATACTTCTAAGGCTCTACGACATTAGATTTTACGAGACTTACTGTTACCCACCTTTTACGAAAGAAAACTCTCTCCAATTTTCACCAGTAGCTGCAATAGTTACTGTTTACGAGACTCTTCTGCGATACTTTGACCTAAAGACTTTTATAATTTAACAAATCTCGCAAAAAGATTTAAAATTAGTAAAAGACTTTAATCATACTCATAGCACTAGATTAATTCTCCAAACATTTAACCATCACAACTCAAACAAACTAAAACATCTCACTCAACCAAAACAACATCTCATATAAGAAGATCCATTATCACAATGTCTACTTTTCATGATAAATTGTATTTTGACAATGGACCACCAATTCTTCACCCTGGAACATATACCGTATGGAGACTTAACTTCAAACTATTTCTCACTAACTTTGATATAATGCTGAACTCATGCTAAGCTCAATCAAACATGGACCATTGAAATGAAGTTCATTGCTGATCAAGGAAATCCAGGGATCATTAGACTTCAGTCTGAAGAAGAATTGAATGAGTCTGAAGGTGCTCAATATACAGCTGCGTGAAGAAGAACTTCAACTCATCAAACAAGAAATTCAACATGAATATGGTATTTACACTGATCCTATGCAAACCATTGTTTCTACCTCATCATCAACCACCCAAAAGATGCAAGCTCAAGAAATTGATCATGGCACTATAACCTACACTCTAGATGGATTTGTTTACACTCCACCAAATGAGCCAGTCATTATCCCTTATTATCACCCAGGATCAATTCATGATTTTAAGAAATCATTTCTAGACAACCTAGTCAATATTGTAAAGAACCTCCACTTAGACTACTCTCACCATGAAACAAGCAAAATGACTGCTATCACCGATTGCTTAAAAGGGATTAACTGAGAACGGTGCTAAATGGAAGACTCATGATGGATCTACTAGTGCATGGAATGACTGTGAAGGTGATGAGGAAGAAGAAATTTCTGGACCAAGCATGGTGTTCATGGCTCATGTTAAAGAAGTGGCTGGGTTGGATAACTTAATGGAACATGACCTTGAAGTTCAGGATGATGATTCAACTCCAAGCAATGACACAGATGATGACACTCTTGGTAACAAGGTACACATCTCCGATGCTTGTGATAATGATGATACTCTTGATGAATTTATACATGGTCACATTAGTACCACTAGCATGACAACTCAAGTTAGCACAAGTAGCGCAACATCTACGAGTACTAAACCTACGTTATCTACTAATAGTACCAATAGTAATCATGTATCAACAAGTTAAGATCATGTTGATATGCTTTAAAACTATGCCACTATTCAAACACAGATTACAAATTATGCTAACTTGATAAAACTTGAACAAGATAAAAGTGCTTCCTTAGAAAAGAAAATCAAGGACATGTTGTACGAAGAGAAGTCTGAACGACCTTTAGTGCTAAAACGAAAAATTCAAGATTTACAAGAAGCAATTTTCTCTTTTAAAAGAAATATCACAAGTTTTGAAAAAACCGAAAAGAATCTTGAAAATGAAGTTTCTAAACTTAGAGAAGAGAAAGCTAATTGTATTCAACGATTAACTAAACCTGAACTGAAAATTCGCACTACTGGTCAGACTCCTCAGACTATGCACATGTATCTTCCCAAATCTGATCCTATTTTTGATCTAAGACCAGGACTTGGATTTTCTAACCCTTCTTATCTTGAAATGGTCAAACGTAAAGCACCAAGTTTGTATAATTCTGATTATATGAGATGTGACACATTCAAAGATTCCATGTTTGTTCCAAAAGACATCTCAAATGAGGAAAACCAAAAATGTTTAATGGTCAAACAAAAGAAAACCAATTTCTCTTATTTTAGTGTTGATTATGGTGTGATTAATAAAGAAAATGCTCTTGAACGAAAACCAACAAATGCTATGAAACATGTGGATGTACCTACGGTCAATCCATATCACTCTAGCAATTATGAGAGTTTAGCAAGAAAAACCTTTTGTCATCTCAGAAATCAAATAAGTCTATCGCTAAGAACTATTCGCGAGAAGCAAGAATTCTCAACTGATGAACTTGTGAGATCTAATTCCTACGAAATAGATGTCTCAAAGGAAGTTAAGAAACAGATAAAACTGTTTATCGAGCCTCCCGTGAAAAGTATTAACGATAAACTTAAAGTCTTTGAAGACACATTGATGACTGAAATGCAAAACGATTTGAAATACGTAACATCTCTTGAAGATGAATACAATCTTGTTTGCTTAAACTCGGACATTCAAAAGGAATATTTTCATAATCAATTTGAATCTATCAAACCAGCATTTGCACTAAATGAGGAGAAAATTGTGAGTTTAGAGAATCGACAAACATCACTTGAAATGGAAAACCTTGTTTTAAAAGAGAGTCTAGAATAGTGTTTGCAAAAGAATGTTGAGTTGAACGAGGAATTGTCTTGTCAAAATGAAAATTTTGAAAACTCGTTTGCCAAAATTGAAAAACAATCTTTGATATTCGAATCAAATTGGCAAAAAAAGATTGAAGAAAATAAGTATGACAAGCTTTCCTACGAAAATTCTTTGAAACTAATCTTAAAAGAGAATGAGGAACTCAAATCTAAAGTGCTTGATTTGACAAAAACCAAGAATCATGAGTTTGCTTCAAAACGCTAGTTGGAGAATACAAATTTTTCATACTTTTCAAATCAACCAACATTTTTGGCATCTTCAAAGCAACAAACTCATGTTCTTGAGCCAAAACAAAAAGAGGTTTTCATTAATCCTAAAGTAATTGCTCATGGTATGTACAATGTTGCTTCTACTTCTAAGTGTGAACCTTAAGGTACAAATGATATGTTTTATAAGAAAGAATTAGAAAAAGCTAGGATGCAACCATTACTTCGCAAGGATACACCTCTAGATGCACCAATGTGTTCTTTGACTCCTCCCCTAGTAGAAAAGAATCCCAAAGAGTCAAGGAATCACAGGTCTAAGAATCGTAAGAAATAGAAATTAGTTCAACATGATCAATCTTCAAAATCTCCTAACAAAGATTTGCTTGTTGGTCCAGATTTATAAACTACTTGTAGCAGGGAGAGACCACTTAAGAGTAATGCTTGGAAGACTAGAGCCTCTCAGCCTCAAGTTGTAGACAAACCTAGATATTTTAATGCTTTCAATAAAAAAATGCTCAAAGCGAATGGATGAATATAATAACAATAAAATGCATGGATATATTGCTTTGAATAGCATGAATGCTTGTTCCAATTCTGTTCCTCTTAATACGGTTTCTGATAAATGTGTGCATGCTAATATGAATTGTGTGAACATGAATGCTAAGACCACTAGGACTAACACATCGAAGCCAAGAAACACTAAGCATCAACAACAAAAGCCAATGATTCCTAAGGGCAAGAATCTAGACCACTATGACTCAAACCCTAGATCATGCTTTAAGTGGGTTCCTACTGGAAGAGTGTTCAAACACGTAGGGTGTAGATGGAAACCAGTTAAGAAGCAAGAATCACCTACTATGTCTACTGTTTCTACATTTAATCCATTAGGTGTGCATACCGTGGAAAACTAGAAGGGGGGTTGAATAGTTTACCGTTTAAAAACTTTAAACTTGTTTGATTATCTTTTGAAACTTTCCGTTTAATCAAAGATATGAACACAAACAATATATAACATGCAAGTATAAAGAAAGAAACGATCAAACCACAACACGAGTATTTATCGTGGTTCGGCTACAAGGACTCTTTTTCCTTGCCCTACGTCCACGCCCCGAGTGTCCAACTCGAGAGTTTCTTTCACTAGTCAACAAGCTCCTTTCACCGGCGGAGAAAACCTTACACGTCGCTTATACACATTTACCGACACTAAGCTAGATGTCGAGTTCTTTTACAAGGGTACAACCACTCCCGTTAGTTCTTTTACAAGGGTATAACAACTCCCGTCACACTTTGTATTTTGAGGCCTAAAATACTAACCGATCACTACTGAAAATATACAATCAAATGAAGTGTAAACTACACAAAGTCTACACGATGCTAAGCTAACAAGTCTTGCAACGTTGTGTTGAATACTTGTAACTTTATATGAACTTGTGAACTTCTTTGCTACAAAAGAAACTTCACATAGAAATGAGATGTTAAAGGGTTAGATGAAAGAATGAATGTATGTGTGTGAAATCTAATGTAGAGTGACAAAGCCAAAATTTAAACATATGGCTTGGTATTTATAGCAAGGCCCTCTGCAGGTCTGGCGGATATGGCGGAACCCTCAGATGGGTTCCGCCAGGCTTGCAGTTGGTTTTGCAATAAATCATTCAAACCAACCAAGGTCACATCAAATAAAAACTAGTCAAACACAAACTTGTGTAAGAAGACTTATGGTTAGTCAAACACAAAATCTTTCCTTAAATGTATATTGACAAACTTACCATAAATGTGATGTGACATTTTTATTTTAAGAAATAAAAAGTGTTGTGTTTTATGTGAAATGTAAAATGTAGCAAATGTTTAATTATGCAAGTCTTTAAATTAAAATTAAGTTTTACTTAGAAACTAAAGTTTACATTTTGTCGTTAACAAAACTTAGCAAAGATCGTAAAATATAAATAACATTTTTAGGCGATATTTATATTAACAATCTCACCCTTTTTGTTTATGACAAAACATAAACTTTGTTTTTAAGTAGATCACAAAATTTTAGTGTTTAAGACTTAAAAAAAATTATATTAAACTTGTTTTACTTAAGTGATGAAAATCATTTTAAGTTTAAAGGTTAATATATGTTTCTACCCCTTTTTGTCGAAACAAAAAATAGAGTAGCGAAGCGGAACTATGCACGTGCTCCCCCTTGGTCGATACTCGCCCTAAAAGGAGTGCCAAGATGGGAAACATGGATTTTGAACCTACAAAAAAATGGTTAGTTGGTGATAATAACATATAATCAAGCTTGTAGTCACCACACAATATGCAACAACAATAACAACTCATATATGATCAACCAACAATGTAAGTAAGAAAGTAGTAAAAGATGTCATTTTAAGTAAAATGTGACTTTGCAAAAGTCAAAAACAAGAAATGAAAACTATCTTCCTACTTCTAAAAACAAAAAAAAGATAAAAATAACCAAGAAATAAAAGAAAAACAAAATCCTACTTCTACAAGTAGAAGACATTAAACACATCCTAAATGGGGCAAAAGACCTCCAAATACGCTCTAGGAGTTGTTTGGATGGGAAAGAGCATCCAAACGTTCTATGATGTGTTGTATAGCAAAACGGGTTTCATTTTGAAATTGGTGAAGCAACATCTTGATGCTTTCACCTTGTTTGAGCATTTGCTCACATTATGAGCAAACATGGTGATGAGTGGGTGGAAACGGGTCATTTGATGATGGTGGTGGTGGTGGGTTGGTTTTGGTTTCTTGGTTGGAGGATGGGTTTGGTATGGAGTCAAGCAAGGTGGTTTGAAATTCCATTGCTTGATGGAGGTGATTTTCAACCATGCTTTGAATTTCCTCATACTAAGGAAAGAAAGACTCAAAGGTTTGGGATTGGGAATGTGGTGGAGTTGGGTGATCATGATTTTCAAAGTTTGGTTCTTCATATAGAGGACAATGGATGTCATTGTAGAGAGGGTGAAACAACAATGGTTTTGGTTGATGGTATTCTTGTTGTGGTGGTTGGTTGTGGTTAAAAGACTCATTTTGGTCAAGCAATGACCTTGGTGTTTCATTTGTGAAAGGTGGTGGTTTTGTTGATCTTGGTGGAAGATCATTGAGGTCTTGAACAAAAGGATGTGGTGATGTTAGAGGAGACCCAAATAACTCCATTGGTTCAAGTTTAAGTAATGGTGATGGTGATGGAGTTTTGGATGGTTAGGTTGGAGCACTTGGTGGAGTTAGGTCAAGGGGTGATTTTGTTGGTGGTGGAGTTGTAAGCTCATTAGGTTTATTGGGTGATGGAGATGGAGATGCAAGGTTTAGAAAATGTTCATTTTTGATGGGTGAGGAGAATTCATCTGAGGATGAAGAGGTTAAGTTGATTGTGTTGTTTGACCAAAGTGGTTTGACACTTATGCGTGCGGTTCTCCGAACGGGTCGTGATGGTTGAGAGGTTATTGTTGACTTAGTCATTGTCAAAATGGTTTATTAGAGGTTTAGAATCAGAGATTGTGATGGTGATAGTGTGATTTGAGAGTGTTCTAAGGTGGTTTAATTTATAGTGGTGAAGAAGTATGGGAAGGAGTGTTTGGATTTGATGTTTAGCCATACAAAAATGGAGGTTCCTAATGATTTGGAAGACTAATGAGGGTTGTCAAATCATGGAAGTCAATCCAATGAAAATGGTGAAGTAAGAAGAAAAAGATTTGCACTAAATGCTTAGTGGTTTTGGCAAATTTATAACACCCCCAAAATCGATCAATACAGCGGAAGACTTAAAATGTCAGCGAAAGACTTTTGGGGTATTATATCGTGAATCTTTGTCACAATTATAGAAAACGATTCAAGTGATCGTTTTAAGTTTTATTTAAAATACCAAATATTCATAACTCCAAGAGAATTCGTTATTCAACAACAAGTTTTTATTTAAAGAGAAATAAACGTTTCTTTATTTGCCCACTTCGTGCCTTTGCCATCCATTCCATTTAGTTACCAGAGATAAACATGCTAAAAGTCAACAAAAGTTGAGTGAAATTCATAGGTTTATAATTAAGAGTTTGAACACAAGAGATATGTGCTTATTGTATATAAATACAAATAAACAAGTAAGAGAAAACGCATTCATTATTGACTTAAGCTCATGACACTCAACGATTCAACACACATCAATATTTTCCGTAATAATGATGTAAAATGTATAGCCCCCAAGATAGGTATTTGCCAGTAACCTATGATATTTAAATAAAGTGCATTTGGTAACTTTCCTCTAGCAACCAAATGGGGATTATCAATCCCTAATAGATCTATTCACAATTATTTACGTTCACCCTTCAAGTAATTAAGGTTCATGATCGAGGGACTTTTGGCAATAGCTACTTAAGCAATAATAAGATCAGGAAAAGACTTGTGTTCGGTTTTTGAGCATGTATCCCCCCCCCACAAAAATAAGTTAAATGTGGGCTATGAACTCACCTTAGTAGGATAGTAGAACAATTGTAATCTCAACGATGCAAGGCAACGGCTTCACACACAACCTATAAGATATGACACGTTTTAGTTCTCCAGTCTCGTTTTATTGCGAACGTTTATTATTAATTACGAGTAATCGATAAAGTGCATAGGCGATGTGTCACGTCGTATATAAAATAGAAAATAGTTACGTATTGTTTTATTCGTCTAAATCTAGTTATCGTTATATAAATTTTATACGTATAATATATATATATATATATATATATATATATATATATATATATATATATATATATATATATATATATATATATATATATATATATATATATATAAAATTATTATTAAAAATCAATATTACTATTCAATCCTTTATGTTTCTCAATTTTACACTTTTTACCCTTAACGGATTATATTTTCATCGTTAGTCCAAATTTATATATTATTACATTTTAGGTCCAAAATATCAAATATTTACATTTATTATCCTAAGTTTCAATATTTACAGTTTATACCCTTAGAAAAATAGTTTTTATACTTTTCACCCAAAGTTTACAAACTTGACAATTTTAGTCCCTAACTCTCGAATATTTGCAAAAATAGTCCAAAAATTTCCAAACTTAAATTTAACATTTTTATTATTTCAATAAGCTCATAAGGTCTCAAACAGCTTATATTCACAGCTTATTAGCTTAATCTCAACTTATTTCACAAACTGGGCTTATCGATCCAATATTAAGGGCCCGTTAAGGATTTATGATCCAAGGGGTTTGGGAGTATACTTGTTTTATCAAAATCCATATTTTTAAGTTATAAAATCATTTCAAAAGAGCTTATACGCTCAGCTTATCGTGATAAGCTAAAATGAGCTTTTTGGGCTTTACGGCCCACGTAAGGTTTTTAATAATCTGAAAACTGGTTTCAATAGCGATTAGCTTTAGGTCTCGTTAAGTGATCAAACTAAGTTATTAAGTCGACTTATTTATCATTCCCGTTAGTATTTCAAGTAAACAAATAGGTCGTGTAAAAATAATGATGGGTCGTGTGTTGAAATTAGAAATGGCGAGGCCAAAGTGTGGCCAAAAACTCATGCGTAAAACTTTATAAATCTTGAAAATAAACTAAGTGTTTTAGCATATGTCGTATAGGTCCAAATGACTTAGAAACGTGTGATTTATGTTGTGTTCTCGTTAATATAAGTCCAATGTTATCATAGATTCTCGTTAAGGACTTAGTAAACATGTAATACGATATATAATATATACATGTCGCGTTTAAGTTTCACGTTTTATCTAGGTAAAGTGTTCGTGCAAAAACAAGTAATACGTATATGTATACAATGAAAATAACGATTTAGGAGTCTCACCTCACCTCAAAAGGTGGAGTAAAACAAGCATATGGTTCGTGGAATGGTTCAAGTGCTTCGTGGTTCACTTCACGTCCTTCCAAAGGTTCAAAAGGCTCCAATCCTTGCTTCCTAGGTTCTCTTCAAGGCGTGGTTGTTCTAGCAATCCGTACGTCCTCCACAACTTCCTCTCGTTTCTATTTTTATGTAATGTGGTGTGTTTTAAGTGCATGTAACATTTTAAGTTTACATGGGAGGTTTATATAGGCAGTTTTGAAGGGTGTAGAGACAAGATAAGCTCACAAGAGGGGAGGGTGCATGTGAGGGCGAATAGTAATGCCACAACCATTGCCCAATCGATTTTGTACAAGGCTAGGATCTTGTGAGATCTTCCCTATTCATTCCTGACAGTCCTTGGATGCACATTGTTAGTTTACTTGCCATTGGTGAGCATGGGTGGTGCTAAGGAATGTATTGCCACGTTTAGAGCTTATCTTTGCAAGGTGAGTTTGGTGGTTTACTTAGGGTGTTTCTGGGGTAGTTAACGAGCAAGAACAAATGTAACTTATATCGTTTCTGTATCTTGGGCATTAGGTGATACGAGACAAGCAAAAACATGTTTGTGTTGTGTGTAAAAATCGTAAGAACTAGGGGTGTTTTTGGGTGAGGTCGCGGCAGGGAATAAGAAAAGAAAACAAGGAAAATACAAAGGGTGCGTTTTGGGCTTGTAACTTGGGCTTAGGATTTGTGTCGGCCCAAAGAAAAAGAAAAATAAAAAGGAGTCCGTTTGGTTGTGTATTGTGTAACCGTGGCCCAAAGGGTGTTGGGGGCCTACCTAGTGTGTCTCGATTATCGTGTTGAAGTCCAAAAATATTAGTGAGCGTTCTCGGGAAGTTTCGTAGGTTCGGGGAATATATAAATAGTATACGTTATTTAGAAGAAATGTATTGTTTTAAATATAAACGCGTTATATAAATATTTATCGTTCGCAATAATTATAGGCTATCTAGGTTGTGTGTAAGCATCGTTCCTGGGTAAACGGTCAATCACAGTTATCGTAGTGGTTCAATATCAAGCCGTATTATAAAAAAAAAAAAAAATTGTTACCCGTAAAATGCTGTTAATTTATCATAACATCGTTATATTTATTCGTATGCATTTACTAATCGTAAGGGAAATTTACGAGAGGTTACATTACCTACTTCTTACAGGGAATTCCGTCCCAGAATTCTAGTCTAAGATAGTTGCCAAGGGTGTCTTAGGTGAAGAGATGTGGGTACTTGGAGCGAATCTGATCCTCACGCTCCCAAGTATATTCTGGTCCTCGCTTGGAGTCCCAACGAACTTTGACAATAGGGATACGGTTTTGTTTGAGTTGTTTGACTTCTCTATCCATGATTTCAATGGGATCCTCGGTAAAGACAAGGTTATCATCTAGTCGAATCTCTTTCAATGGAATCACGAGAGATTCATCGGTTAAACACTTCTTAAGGTTTGACACATGGAAGGTGTCGTGGATCCGACTAAGTTCTTCGGGTAGTTCTAGTTTATAAGCCACGGGTCCTATCCTTTCCAGGATTTTGAATGGACCGATGTATCTGGGGTTCAACTTTCCATGTTTTCCAAATCGTACCATTCCCTTCCAGGGAGATACTTTCAATAAAACTCTGTCTCCTATTTGAAATTCCATGGGTTTCCTTTTTAGGTCTACGTAACTTTTCTGTCGGTCTCGGGCTGCTTGTAAGCGTTGCTTAATCTTAACGATTTTCTCGGTTGTTTCCCGAACAAGGTCAGGTCCTATAAGTTGTCTTTCTCCGACTTCTGCCCAACAAACGGGCGATCTGCACTTTCTACCATACAGTGCTTCGAAGGGTGCTGCTTTTATGCTGGCGTGGTAACTATTGTTGTATGAAAATTCTGCTAATGGTAAGTGCTTATCCCAACCTTTTCCAAAATCAATAACGCATGCTCGGAGCATATCTTCCAAGGTTTGGATAGTTATTTCACTTTGACCATCAGTTTGAGGGTGGTAGGCGGTGCTCATATCTAGTTTAGTTCCTAAGGCTTTCTGTAACGATTTCCAAAAGTGAGAGGTGAAACGACTATCTCGATCCGAGATAATTGAAATTGGTACTCCATGTCGAGTGACAATTTCCTTCACATACAGCTGAGCTAGTGTATTCATCTCATCGGTTTCTTTGATGGGTAGAAAATGAACGGATTTTGTGAGACGATCCACAATAACCCATATTGTGTCGTATCCGGATGAGGTTCTTGGGAGTTTGGTGATGAAGTCCATAGTGATTCGTTCCCATTTCCACATAGGAAGTTCTGGTTGTACAAGTAAGCCTGAAGGTTTCTGATGTTCTGCCTTTACTCTTGAACATGTCAAACATTTATCGACATATTCTGCGATGTCAGCCTTCATGTTTGGCCACCAATATAGTCTCTTTAAATCCTGATACATCTTGTCGGAACCTGGATGAATGGAGTATTTTGACTTGTAGGACTCGTACATGATGAGCTCACGAATACCTCCAATCATAGGGATCCAACTTCTGTCCTTGAAACACAGTGTTCCATCGGATTTCTTCACGAAACCATTCTTATTCTCGGGTATACCGTAAATCTTTTCCTTGGGTCGGTTTTCTTCTTTAAGTGCTTCGTTCTGTGCGGTAAGGATTTGGGATGGAAGGGGTGAGTGGATAGTCATCCCTAGTGATCTAACTCGAAGGGGTTTCAATCGTTCCTTTCGGCTTAACACATCTGCTACTACATTAGCCTTTCCTGGGTGGTAACGGATCTCACAATCATAATCGCTGAGCAACTCTAGCCAGCGACGTTGCCTCATATTCAAATCCTTCTGATCCAAAATATGTTGAAGACTCTTGTGGTCGGTGTACACGGTACATTTGGTGCCATATAAGTAGTGTCTCCATAACTTAAGCGCAAACACTACAGCTCCTAACTCCAAGTCATGAGTCATGTAGTTTTCCTCATGTTTCTTCAGTTGCCGGGATGCATAAGCTATTACTTTGCTTCTTTGCATCAAAACTGCTCCTAGTCCATGGTAAGATGCGTCGCAATATACTATAAAGTCCTCATTTCCTTCTGGGAGGGCTAATATTGGAGCTTCACAAAGCTTTCGTTTTAACAACTGGAAGGCTGCTTCTTCCTTTTCTTCCCATATGTACTTCTCATTCTTTTGGGTTAGCTTAGTCAAAGGTTTTGCAATCTTAGAGAATCATTCTATAAATCTTCGGTAGTAACCTGCGAGACCTAAAAATTGACGTATCTCCGTGGGGTTTGTAGGAGATGACCAACCTTTAACAGCCTCAATCTTTGCAGGGTCTACGTGAATGCCTTGACTATCGATGATGTGTACTAAAAATTGTACGGTGCGAATCCAAAAGTCGCATTTGGAGAACTTAGCGTACAATTCTTCTTTCTTGAACAGTTCTAGAATGATTCGTAAATGCTCTGCGTGTTCTTCTTCATTGCGAGAGTAGATCAAAATATCGTCGATGAATACTATTACAAACTTATCCAAGTAAGGTTTGCATACTCGATTCATTAAATCCATGAAAACTGCTGTTGCATTGGTCAGACCGAACGACATTACTTGAAATTCGTAGTGACCATAGCGCGTTCTGAATGCAGTTTTCAGGATATCCTCTTCTCGAACTCTTAGCTGATGATATCCTGATCTCAGATCAATTTTTGAGTACACACTCGATCCTTGCAATTGATCAAACAGATCATCAATTCGAGGCAATGGGTATCGATTCTTTACCGGAAGTTTATTCAACTCCCGATAATCGATGCACATTCGAAAGGATCCATCCTTCTTCTTAACAAATAAAATTGGAGCTCCCCAAGGTGATGAGCTTCGTCGAATAAATCCTTTGTCCGACAATTCCTTTAGTTGTTCTGACAACTCTTCCATTTCAGATGGTGCTAGCCTATAAGGTGCTTTAGCCACTGGTGCCGCTCCAGGCACTAGTTCAATCTGAAATTCTACTTGACGTACGGGTGAAATACCAGGTAATTCTTCAGGGAATACTTCAAGAAAATCCCTAATGATAGGAACGTCATCGAGCTGCTTCTCAGATGTCTTATTTTCCGTAACTTGGGCCATGAATACTTGACATCCTTCCTTCATGTATTTTATCACTCGCATACATTAGATAACTCCATATCGAGGTTTGCTTTTGTCGCCCTGGACAATGAGTGTTTCATCCTTGAGTGGTATATGGACGGCCTTTTCGTCACAGTGAATCCTAGCACGATGGTGGGATAGCCAATCCATGCCGACGATAGCGTCGAAACTACCAAGTTAAACCGGCATAAGATCAATGGCAAAAGGTTTTTCGGATAAGGTTAGGGTGCAATCTTTCATGATAGTATTGGTATCTATTAAATTCCCGTCAGCCATTTCGACTTCGTAGGTGGGGTGACGTTAAGTAAAGGGGCAAATGTGTCTGATATAAAACTCTTATCGGCGCCCGAATCAAACAATACTCTAGCATTATGATGGTTTAGTAGAAACGTACCGGTGACTACATCGGGTCCGTTTCCATCTCCGAGTAGGTATACCCTAGCTGGGGCGTTGACTGGTTCATTTCCTTTTGGGTAGTTTCTCCGGATGTGTCCTACTTCTCCGCATCCGTAGCAAGTGGGTGATACAACCCGTGTGTTGCTTCCGGTAGCCGGAATCCTACAGTTTCTGGTTTGATGACCGATCTTGCGACATTTGTCACATCGGACGGTACAACGACCCTCGTGATGAAGTTTGCATCGCTGGCATTGGGGTTTTTGTCCGTTGTACCCTACACCTTCCGTGGCGGCTTAGACTCGGGGTTTTTCTTGTCTTTGATTCTGTTGTTGAGTGCTTCGAGTGTTGTGATATTGTTGGTGGTTCCGATTATTGTTGCGGTGGTTGTTATTGCGGTGATGACTGTTGTAGCTTTGTTGGTTGTTGTTGTGATGATGGGTGGTTCTCTTATCGTCCAATTTCCTTTTAAGCTCATTGCATTTCACTTCTCGGTCTAGAAGTTTCTGAGCAAGTTCCATTGCTGCTTCCAAGGTCGGTGGGTTTGCTGAGGTGACATTTCCTTCAATACTCCTAGGGAGTCCTTCGACATATTTCTCTAATGTCTTCTCATGATCGGGTACCATGGTAGGGCATAGTATCCTGAGTTCTTGGAATCTCCAATTGTAACTTCTCAAGTCAACTCCTTTCACTATTAAGGCATGGAACTCATCCTCGAGTTTTCGCAGTTCGGAACGGGGACAATACTTCTTTAGTATTTTAGCCTTGAATTCAATCCAAGTAAGCTGATGCGCTGCCTCTGCTCCTAGTGTTTGAACGGTAGAGTTCCACCAGGATAGAGCGTCTTGCATTAGTGTTCCCGTTGCGAAGCTTACCTTGTTGTTTTCCGAGCATCCACTTCTTTGGAAAACAGTTTCACTTCTTTCAAACCATTGAGCTAATTCCGACACTCCTTCAGTTCCTTTGAAATACGTTGGTTGACATGCTATGAAGTCTTTGTACGTGCAGTAGCGGGGTGCCGGTGCATTTCCATCTCTATTACGGGCTTGTCCGGCTAAAACAGCATTAACGCCATCAGCAATTGCTTGCTGGATCGCTGCCGGGGTCATAACTTCGGGGTTTGCTGGTGCGGCGTTTGTGGTTGTTCTCCTAGTTCTAGCCATGTTGCTATAAAAGAAGGTATATTATTAGAACATTTATAATAATCCTATCACGTTGAAAATACATATCGAGTAATAAATAGTTAAATATAGGTCGTAGTTACAATGATTCGATCATTGAAAGGTTTTAAATCGTAAATTATCGTATGTTGGGATGACACACATTACGAATAAGTTTGACCTGTATGAATCAATATATTACGATATAATGTATAAAGTTTGCAACGTAAATAAAGATAAAATAAACTTCCATAAATCAATGTCAAGGTGTTACAACACTTATTGATACTTGTGCAAATGTTTACAAAACACGACAAGATATTCTTATTTGTAGGACATTGATTTTTACTTAACAAGGTGATGGTCTCATGGTTTTCCTAAAGCTTTGTCTAGGCGGTTTTGGAGTTCTTGAATGGCAGTGGACATAGTTTCCATGGTTTGATCTCGAGTCCTTTCCTTTTCTCGAGATTCTAGCAGGGCTTGCCTAAGGCGTAGGTTTTCAGTGTTGATCCTCTCAATTTCTCGATCTAAAGTTCCCAATGCTATTTCTGTTGAAGTGTTAGCCCCACATAGTGCTCCTATAAATTCCATTGATTCCCAAAATTGAGAATCCAACTTTTCAACCTTATCTTCTATTGCAAGATGACCAATTATGAGACTGTTCATATCATCTTCAAAGGTTTCTAGAAGTTCATGTGGAATCTTGTTGAGTATACTAGCGATGGAATCAAGTCGATCTTCGTGGCGAACCATTCTTGCAGCTAACAATGGTATGGTATGGTGTATGGGTTCCCCAGTGACTGGTAGAATTCGGGAGGTAGAGTAAGAACTTTCCCCAAGTTCCCTTGTTGTTAGTGTTCCTTCTTGAGATCTCCAATATCGCATAATAGGCAACAAAAAAGACCATCTACGAGCATCTACTCGCTTGTGGGTCCTTCGGCGTCTGCGTTGAACACAAGATTCTGAGGTGGTTGGGCGGATTGGGTAAGTCCTTCGGTGAGGTGATAGTGGGACACTTCGGTAAGGTGCAGGTGGTGATGCTAGGGGAGGTGATGCTATGGGTGATGGTGTTAGTGGCACAGTAGTAGTTTGGCTGTAGAAGATAGTTGGTAGTGGTGGTATCACTGGTGGTGCAGGTGGTGATGGCACAACTGATTTAGGTGGTATGACAAGAGCTGGTGCTGGTACAGCAGTACTTGCTTCATACGGCTGAAGTTGTCTAATTTGCCTAGATCGGCGAATCGGACCAGATGTTGCCAGAGGAGAAGCCTCTATGTCAGATTCTGGTAGAAATTGTTGGCTTTGCATGTATCTGTCGGTAGCAGGAGACATAGGCATAGGTGAGGTAGCATAGGCTGAAGTAACATCTTCAGTTCTTGAGTTTGAGGACAAGCTGATAGGGTGGGTGTTCGAAGACATGACACTGTAATAAATTTCCCGATTAGTGAATGTAAGCATAATTATAACCAATTTAAAATGCTATAAAGTAAATAATACTTTTTACCAATTACTGGGATGCGTAGGCACGAAGGGCGTAGGATGGTATTTTATGAAAATTTTTATCCCGTTTAAAGTGTAGTTATAGTCCAATGTTCCAAAAACACTTGGTTCACTATAACCGTAGCTCTGATGCCAATCTATAACACCCCCAAAATTGATCAATACAGCAAAAGACTTAAAATGTCAGCGAAAGACTTTTGGGGTATTATATCGTGGATCTTTGTCACAATTATAGAAAACGATTCAAGTGATCGTTTTAAGTTTTATTTAAAATACCAAATATTCATAATTCCAAGAGAATTCGTTATTCAACAACAAGTTTTTATTTAAAGAGAAATAAAGGTTTCTTTATTTGCCCACTTTGTGCCTTTGCCATCCATTCCATTTAGTTACCTGAGATAAACATGCTAAAAGTCAACAAAAGTTGAGTGAAATTCATAGGTTTATAATTAAGAGTTTGAACACAAGAGATAGGTGCTTATTGTATATAAATACAAATAAACAAGTAAGAGAAAACGCATTCATTATTGACTTAAGCTCATGACACTCAACGATTCAACAGACATCAATATTTTCCGTAATAATGATGTAAAATGTATAGCCCCCAAGATAGGTATTTGCCAGTAACCTATAATATTTAAATAAAGTGCATTTGGTAACTTTCCTCTAGCAACCAAATGGGGATTGTCAATCCCTAATAGATCTATTCACAATTATTTACGTTCACCCTTCAAGTGATTAAGGTTGATGATCGAGGGACTTTTGGCAATAGCTACTTAAGCAATAATAAGATCAGGAAGAGACTTGTGTTCGGTTTTTGAGCATGTATCCCCCCCACAAAAATAAGTTAAATGTGGGCTATGAACTCACCTTAGTAGGATAGTAGAACAATTGTAATCTCAACGATGCAAGGCAACGGCTTCAGACACAACCTATAAGATATGGCACGTTTTAGTTCTTCAGTCTCGTTTTATTGCGAACGTTTATTATTAATTACGAGTAATCGATAAAGTGCATAGGCGATGTGTCAAGTCGTATATAAAATAGAAAATAGTTACGTATTGTTTTATTCGTCTAAATCTAGTTATCGTTATATAAATTTTAGACGTATTATATATATATATATAAAAAATAAGTTACGTTTATTATTTATCATTTTAATATATATTCAAATATATATATATATATATATATATATATATATATATATATATATATATATATATATATATGTATATATATATATATATATATGTATATATATATATATATATATATATGTATATATATATATATATATATATATATATATATATATATATATAAAATTATTATTAAAAATCAATATTACTATTCAATCCTTTATGTTTCTCAATTTTACACTTTTTACCCTTAACGGATTATATTTTCATCGTTAGTCCAAATTTATATATTATTACATTTTAGGTCCAAAATATCAAATATTTACATTTATTATCCTAAGTTTCAATATTTACAGTTTATACCCTTAGAAAAACAGTTTTTATACTTTTCACCCAAAGTTTACAAACTTGACAATTTTAGTCCCTAACTCTTGAATATTTGCAAAAATAGTCCAAAAATTTCCAAACTTAAAATTTAACATTTTTATTATTTCAATAAGCTCATAAGGTCTCAAACAGCTTATATTCACAGCTTATTAGCTTAATCTCAACTTATTTCACAAACTGGGCTTATCGATCCAATATTAAGGGCCCGTTAAGGATTTATGATCCAAGGGGTTTGGGAGTATACATGTTTTATCAAAATCCATATTTTTAAGTTATAAAATCATTTCAAAAGAGCTTATACGCTCAGCTTATCGTGATAAGCTAAAATGAGCTTTTTGGGCTTTACGGCCCACGTGAGGTTTTTAATAATCTGAAAACTGGTTTCAATAGCGATTAGCTTTAGGTCTCGTTAAGTGATCAAACTAAGTTATTAAGTCGACTTATTTATCATTCCCGTTAGTATTTCAAGTAAACAAATAGGTCGTGTAAAAATAATGATGAGTCGTGTGTTGAAATTAGAAATGGCGAGGCCAAAGTGTGGCCAAAAACTCATGCGTAAAACTTTATAAATCTTGAAAATAAACTAAGTGTTTTAGCATATGTCGTATAGGTCCAAATGACTTAGAAACGTGTGATTTATGTTGTGTTCTCGTTAATATAAGTCCAATGTTATCATAGGTTCTCGTTAAGGACTTAGTAAACATGTAATACGATATATAATATATACATGTCGCGTTTCAGTTTCACGTTTTATCTAGGTAAAGTGTTCGTGCAAAAACAAGTAATACGTATATGTATACAATGAAAATAACGATTTAGGAGTCTCACCTCACCTCAAAAGGTGGAGTAAAACAAGCGTATGGTTCGTGGAATGGTTCAAGTGCTTCGTGGTTCACTTCACGTCCTTCCAAAGGTTCAAAAGGCTCCAATCCTTGCTTCCTAGGTTCTCTTCAAGGCGTGGTTCTTCTAGCAATCCGTACGTCCTCTACAACTTCCTCTTGTTTCTATTTTTATGTAATGTGGTGTGTTTTAAGTGCATGTAACGTTTTAAGTTTGCATGGGAGGTTTATATAGGCAGTTTTGAAGGGTGTAGAGACAAGATAAGCTTACAAGAGGGGAGGGTGCATGTGAGGGCGAATAGTAACGCCACAACCATTGCCCAATCGATTTTGTACAAGGCTAGGATCTTGTGAGATCTTCCTTATTCATTCCTGACAGTCCTTGGATGCACATTGTTAGTTTACTTGCCATTGGAGAGCATGGGTGGTGCTAAGGAATGTATTGCCACGTTTAGAGCTTATCTTTGCAAGGTGAGTTTGGTGGTTTACTTAGGGTGTTTCTGGGGTAGTTAACGAGCAAGAACAAATGTAACTTATATCGTTTATGTATCTTGGGCACTAGGTGATACGAGACAAGCAAAAACATGTTTGTGTTGTGTGTAAAAATCGTAAGAACTAGGGGTATTTTTGGGTGAGGTCGCGGTAGGGAATAAGAAAAGAAAACAAGGAAAATACAAAGGGTGTGTTTTGGGCTTGTAACTTGGGCTCAGGATTTGTGTCGGCCCAAAGAAAAAGAAAAATAAAAAGGAGTCCGTTTGGTTGTGTATTGTGTAACCGTGGCCCAAAGGGTGTTGGGGGCCCACCTAGTGTGTCTCGATTATCGTGTCGAAGTTCAAAAATATTAGTGAGCGTTCTCGGGAAGTTTCGTAGGTTCGGGGAATATATAATTAGTATACGTTATTTAGACGAAATGTATTGTTTTAAATATAAACGCGTTATATAAATATTTATCGTTCGCAATAATTATAGGCTATCTAGGTCGTGTGTAAGCATCGTTCCTGGGTAAACGGTCAATCACAGTTATCGTAGTGGTTCAATATCAAGCCATATTATAAAAAAAAAAATTTTGTTACCCGTAAAATGGTGTTAATTTATCGTAACATCGTTTTATTTATTCGTATGCATTTACTAATCGTAAGGGAAATTTACGAGAGGTTACAAAATTGGTTGAAGGTATATATTCCACGGATTGCAAGGAACCTTTAGAAGGGTTCCTTCCTTTATAGGTGAAGGTTCCTTGAGGTGGTTATGGCTAATTTTGAAATTTGGCAGGAAATAGGTTTCTCTGAGTTCTAGAGGATGAGAAAGACCCTAATGTGCTTAGCAAATAGTAGGGAATGGGTTTTTATCTAAAAGTATGGTTTGTTGTTGAGTGGATGTTGCCATGTCGAAAAAAAAAAATTTTTTTGCAGGAGCACTGGCGGAACCCTCAGAGTACACAGGCGGAACCCGTGTGAGGGTTCCGTCTGATCCGTTGGGCCATTTCTGGGTTGCCCAGAAAATACACTGGCGGAACCCATTTTAGGGTGCCGCCAGATCTGCCAGGCCTGAAAAAGTAGGTAGTCAGCGTTTTTGACCCGCGAGACGATTTTCAAATTTTTTGAAAATTCCTAAAACAAAAAATATAATTCATATCTGGTTAGGAAATGCAAAAATTGGACATGTAAACACGCATACCATTGGACTTTGATCGGGGGCTAGCGAATTTCACTATACTTAGTGAAAATTTCATAAACATGAAAATTTGACAACATGCCAAATGTTGTCATCCTGCATCATAGTTAGTTCAAACATGTTCCAAATTGTATCAAATATCCTACCAACACACAAATACATAACACATATTGTTTGAAACGACCAAATTGTTCAAATAGCACCTTGTGCCAAACACTCCTACACTCCCGATCTCATTGACGGTCGATCTTCTTCTTGAGCTTTCCAAGGAATCTCCCAAGATTCTTGAACATCCCCTTTGTTTGCTTGAACTCTGCCGACTCATTCGGAATATCCAGAAGTTGGGAAAGGTATTCTAGAGGTGGGAGCCTAGAGTTGGGCAAAGTGTCATCTTCACTCATTGAGGATGATGATGAGGAGGTAGGAGGATGAGGACGTTTTCCTAGGGCTTTGTAAACTCTCTTATCACTTAGTGGGACAAAGGTGTGTGGAATGAGAGAGTAGTCAAGGTGAAGACCGTTAGGAGTTGGTGGAATGGGAGAGATGAACCTAAAGAGACAGGTCAAGAGCATTCCATACGGAATAGCCGTTGTGCCATGCACGGGAATGTCGGCCATTCTCTTGGCCATGTAGTAGGCAAGGTTGAAGGGTTGCCTAACGGACAAGGAGTAGAGCATGTAGCAAAGGCAAAGATTTATATGATCTCGGTTTCCTATGGTGCTAATGACATTGGCTCTAAGGACTTCCTCCCATTTCTTGAATTGGGGCTTAAGTTCATTAAGTTTCATTCCATATGGGTCCTTATCGACCTCATTTCCCGAACGGGTTCTCCTATGGTGCTAATGACATTGGCTCTAAGGACTTCCTCCCATTTCTTGAATTGGGGCTTAAGTTCATTAAGTTCCATTCCATATGGGTCCTTATCGACCTCATTTCCCGAACGGGTTCTCCTAGTGTTGGTTGTCCTAATGAAGAGGTGGTCACGAAGTTCATCTTTGGACACAAGAGGGGTGTCATAGGGATGTATGCGGTCAAAGAGTGTGTCAAGAGTTGAGAGGGAGTGCAAGTCGGAGTAGATGCAAGTACCACGGTTTGGGACACCTAGGATTTGAGCAAACTCCTCGAGAGTGAAGGAGTATTGATGACTACTAGCCCTAAAGTTAATAGACATGCGACCATACTCATCCGTGGAGAGGGTGACGGGTGCATAGAATTCTAAAATGAACCTAGGACAAATAGGCTCGTCGATTTCTAAGAGACACTCAAAGTTGATTGTGGCAAGTTCCGTGTAGAGGTTTGTGCCTTCTAGGAAGGATGGGTCAATGGTTCTACCCTCATGGACATAACGTTTTTCTAAGGCTTTGAAAACGTCGATTTAAGTTGGAGTAAGACCTTTGGTTTTGGGGTGTTTGGGTAGGTACTTAATGGTGTCCTTGTGGTCGTAGTGGGTTAGAGGAGGCATGATGATTCAATGATGATAGATGAGCAATGTGAATGAAGGGAAGACCTAGTTTTCGTGGTTGTGGATGAATGTTAAAGTGAATAGTAGCAGTTTGGAAGTGGTGGTATGAGATAATGGGTGTTTGGTTTAATATAAACAAAGAAAATGGTTCTGCAGGTCGGCGGAACCTAAAAATGGGTTCCGTCCGTTATGGCTGAGGGTTCCGCCGACCCTGCTGAGAAAAAGAGTTATTGATTTGTTTTGATTTTTGTGATTTTTGTCTAACTTCTAGAACTACAATGTAGGTTCCATGAGTCCTAAGCCTAGCCTAAGAAGGTTAAAAGGTTCTCGTTTAAGAGGTTTTGTGAGAATGTCGGCTATGTTGTCTTCGGAAGAAACTTTCTTAATTGTGATATTTCCTTTTTGAACGTTATCATGAAGGAAATGATGACGGATTTCAATATGTTTTGTACGAGCATGTTGAACTGGATTTTCGTTAAGTTGAATTCCGTAGTCGACAAGAGCTTGCTTCATCCAAAGAGCTTGTTGACATGCCTTTCCGGCCGAAACGTACTCGGCTTCCGTTGTTGAGATAGCAAGAGCCGTTTGCTTCTTAGAGAAACATGAGGTGAGACAATGTCCAACAAAAGTACAAATACCACTTGTGCTTTTTCTATCAACATAGTCACCGGCATGATCCGAGTCGGCATACACTATGGTGTCTATTCCCGTTCCTTTGGGATACCATAAACCTAAATGTGTAGTGCCCTTAATATATCTAAAAATCCTTTTAACGGCTTCGAGATGAGTTGTCTTAGGATCTTCTTGAAAACGAGCACATAGACAAACACTAAACATAATGTCGGGTCTACTAGCCGTTAGGTAAAGTAGACTTCCAATCACACGTCTATATTTAGTGCTATCTACGGATTCACTTTCCTCATCCTTGGTGAGTTTTGTTTCCGTGGACATGGGCGTTTTGATTGGTTTCGAATTGTCTAATCCAAATTTCTTAAGCGTGTCCTTAATATATTTAGATTGGTTAAAGAAGATACCATCTTCTAGTTATTTAATTTGGAGTCCTAGGAAAAAGTTGAGTTCTCCCATCATACTCATTTCAAACTCATCATGCATGATTTTTGAGAAATCCACGCATAATTCTTGACAAGTTGATCCGAATATAATGTCATCAACATAGATTTGGACTATGATAATATGTGAATCTTTCTTCTTAGTGAAGAGAGTATTATCAACTAAGCTCATGGTATACTTATGGTCAACTAGGAAGGTTTTAAGTTGATCATACCATGCTTTTGGAGCTTGCTTAAGTTCGTAAAGAGCCTTTTTAAGTTTGTAAACATGATTGGGTTTTTCAAAATCGATGATGCTCGGTGGTTGAGCAACATACACTTCTTCATTAATGACCCCGTTTAGAAATGCACTTTTGACATCCATTTGAAAGAGTTTAAAATTGTGTGCACATGCATATGCAAGTAAGATTCTAATTGACTCGAGCCTAATAACCGGAGCAAAAGTTTCATCGTAGTCAATGCCTTCTTGTTGATTATATCCTTGTGCTACTAGCCTAGCTTTGTTTCTAGACACAATTCCATTTTCATCCATTTTATTACGAAAGACCCATTTTGTTCCAATTATTGTTTGACTCTTTGGTTGAGGAACTAATGTCCATACATCATTCCTAACAAATTGATTTAACTCTTCTTGCATTGCTATTACCCAAGACTCATCTTTAATGGCTTCATTAATGTTTTTCGGTTCGACGGTTGACACGAAATAAAAGAAGTTGCTTTCATTTTGAACTTTTGATCTTAGTGTTCTTTCGTTAATTTTTCCTATGACACCATCTAATGGATGACTTTTAGATTCTTTGACATTGACAAATTCTTTGTTTAATAGTTCATCTTCCTTGTCATTACCTAAGATCTCTTGACTTTCTATTGCTTGGCTTTCAACTAAGTCATCATCTACCAAAGGTGATGTCTTAGAGGGAGGTGGACTCTCGTCAAATGTTACGTTCAACGATTCCTCGACTCTTAAGGTTTCTTTGTTCAAAACAATGTAAGCTTTACTATTTTGTGAATATCCAAGAAATACACCTTCATAAGACTTTGGGTCAAATTTGGTGAGATAATCCTTGGTGTTAAGAATAAAGCATTTACTCCTAAATACTCTAAAGTATCCTAATGTAGGCTTTTTACCTTTATATAGTTCATAAGGAGTTTTATTCAAAAATGGTCTAATTAAGACTTGATTTAAAATGTACGTTGATGTGTCAACGGCGATACACCAAAACTTTTGTGGAATGTTTTGTTCATTAAGCATTTTTCTACTCATCTCTTGCAAAGTCCGGTTTTTATGTTCTACTACACCATCAGATTGAGGAGTGCGTGGAGCCGAAAAGTTATGAGTAATTCCATTTTTATCACAAAAGTTTCCAAATTGAAATTCATTATCAAATTCACGACCATGATCCGTTCTAATAAACACAATACTAGACCCTACATGATTTTGAATTTTCTTATTTAGAATCTCAAATTTATCAAAAGCTTCAATTTTACTTTTCAAAAATTTTGTCCAAGTATATCTTGAGTAATCATCTACTATGACCAAAGTATAGAAGTTACCTCCATAACTTTGTATAGCGGATGGACCAAATAAATCCATATGCAAAAGTTCTATTCACCTAGATGTAGAAACTAAGTTTTTAGCCTTATGGCTACTATGGACTTGTTTACCGACTTTGCAAGCGTCACAAAAGTGTTGGTCATATTTCAACTTAGGTAGGTTTTGAACTAAGTCTTTGGAGGAGAGGTTTTGAATTAGTCTCATGTTAGCGTGTCCTAAACGTCTATGCCATAAAGTTGAAGATTCATCTAATGAAGTAAGACAAAGTTTGTCTCTAGATGTTTGATCTATCTTCATGATGTATATGTTGTTCTTAAGAACACCTTTGGCTATGGTTATACCGTCTTTAAGTATTTTACTTCCATTTTCACTAAAAAGGACATTATACTTATTATGGAAAAGTTGACTAATACTAAGGAGATCAAAACCTAAGTTATCAACATGAGCTACATCATCTATAAAAAGGGAATCATGAGAGATTGTACCTTTTCCGATGATTTTGCTCTTAGCTTTACTACCAAAAGTAACATTACCTCCATCACACTTGTGATAAGTTGAGAAGAGGCTTTTGTTACCCGTCATGTGCCTTGAACAACTGCTATCTTTAATCCATTCATCCGGTTCCAAACATACTTTGAGGCAAACCTATTTTACGAAAAACACTCAAACATTTGGTCCCCAATTTCTCATGGGTCCATTTTGGTTAAGCATACCATTAACTTGATTCAAGCATGACAAAAGAACATAAGGGTTCCATGACATGTAATTTGGAGTTTGGTAATGTCCAGGAGTGTTTTGGTTCCAAACATGTTGGTAGTTTGGTCGTGTGTTGTAGTTACTCTTTGGAAAGGGGCGTTTGGGAATTGGAGTCTTAGGTCTTGGTTGAGTAGTTCTAGCTCTAAATTCGCTTTTACTAAGTCCTACTCCAGTTTTAAAAGAAGGTTTTGTTCCATTTTTATATGTGACTTTAACAAATTTTGAACGATCCGATATGGAGGATGTTACTGCTGCAGCAGACCTGGCGGAACCTTTGGGTTCAACGGGCGGAACCCTAATTTGGGTTCCGTCTGTTCCGCGGGCTGCTGTAACAGTTTTGTGAGTTTCTTGTGCTTTCTTTTCTTGTTTCGTTTGACTCTTTGAAGTTTCTAATTTCATGAAACCTAGTCCTGTTTTATCAAATGGTGACTTTTGAAGTTTTATAATTTCATCTGCACAAGAAATGCTCTTATCGAACTTCTTAAACTTTGTGGTTTGTTTTATTAGATCATCTTGAGTAATTTTAAGTCTCTCAACATCGAGTTTAAGCTCTTCACATGATTTGCACGATGTGTCAATACCTTTAGTCTTTTCTAATCTCTTAGCTTTTTCTTTTAACTCATAAACTTCATTTTCTAAAAACTCCTTTTTAGTTTTCAAAAACTTATTTTTGTTTATGATTTTTAAGCTCAATTCACAAAGTTTGTTATATTTTTTTTGTAAGGTGTCATCATCAATAGAAGAATAAGATGAGTCGGAGAGTACCTCATTTGAGTCGTGAGCCATGAGAGCAATATCATCATTATTTGGCTCATCGTCATCTCCTTCATAGTCATTCCAAGAACCACCCACAAAGGCTTGTTGAGACTTGCTTTTGGGTGGTTTTGGACATTCTCCTACGAGATGACTTGTGTCTCTACACCTATAGCATTTTCTTTCAACCTTTCCTTTCCTATCATCACGATCTTTTCGGAAGGTTTTCTTGTCATCTTTAGGTTGCCTTACAAACTTCCCTCGTCTACGAAAGAACTTCTTGAAGTCTCTAACGGCCATAGCATATTCTTCATCATCACTATCCGAAGTAGATTCTTCATCATCACTTGATTGGACTCTAGCTTTCAAGGCAATGGACTTAACCTTTTCTTTCTTGCCTTTAACTATTTCCGAATCTTTTTCCATTACCATTTCATGAACTTTGAGGTTTCCAATTAGCTCGTCAAGTGACATGCTTGAAAGATCCTTGGATTCTTCAATTGCCGTCACTTTTTCTCTCCACTTCGGATGGAGTGCTCTAAGGAATTTCCTGATAAAATTCTTGCTACAAAAAGATTCATCAAGTGCTTTAAGTGAAGTAATAATAGTGTTAAACCTAGCAAATGCACTATCAATTATCTCATCTTCGGGAATAACAAATTGTTCATATTTTTGAACAAGAAGATCAATTTTGTTATCCTTAACTTGTGAGTTTCCTTGATGAGTGACTATTAAAGATTGCCAAATATCTTTGGCGGTTTTACACATAAAGACTCTTTCATATTCTTTCTTAGGCAAAGCATTGTAAAGCATCATTTTAGCTTCATTATTTTTAGCAATCAATTTCTTTTGATCATCATCTTTACTATTAGTAGCTATATTATCACCATCAATGATTATATACCATAAATCTATATCTTTAGATTTCACGTAAGTTTCAAAACGGTTTTTCCAATATATAAAACCATTTGCTTCAAAAAGTGGTGGTCTTTGCATAGATTGCCCTTCTTTGTAATTTTCAAAATTCATGGATCGTTTCAAGTTTTAAAACAAAATGTATTTTAAAAGTTTGAGTAACGTAGCTCTTGATGGCAATTGTGGAAAACTAGAAAGGGGGTTGAATAGTTTACCGTTTAAAAACTTTAAACTTGTTTGATTATCTTTTGAAACTTTCCGTTTAATCAAGATATGAACACAAACAATATATAACATGCAGGTATAAAGAAAGAAACGATCAAACCACAACACGAGTATTTATCGTAGTTCGGCTAAAAGGACTCTTTTTCCTTGCCCTACGTCCACGCCCCGAGTGTCCAACTCGAGAGTTTCTTTCACTAGTCAACAAGCTCCTTTCACCGGCGGAGAAAACCCTACACGTCGCTTATACACGTTTACCGACACTAAGCTAGTTGTCGAGTTCTTTTACAAGGGTACAACCACTCCCGTTAGTTCTTTTACAAGGGTACAACAACTCCCGTCACACTTTGTATTTTGAGGCCTAAAATACTAACCGATCACTACTGAAAATACACAATCAAATGAAGTGTAAACTACACAAAGTCTACACGATGCTAAGCTAACAAGTCTTGCAACGTTGTGTTGAATACTTGTAACTTTATATGAACTTGTGAACTTCTTTGCTACAAAAGAAACTTCACATAGAAATGAGATGTTAAAGGGTTAGATGAAAGAATGAATGTATGTGTGTGAAAATCTAATGTAGAGTGATAAAGCCAAAATTCAAACATATGGCTTGGTATTTATAGCAAGACCTTCTGCATGTCTGGCGGATACGGCGGAACCCTCAGATGGGTTCCGCCCATGTACCCCCAGGGTTCCGCCAGGCTTGCAGTTGGTTTTGCAATAAATCATTCAAACCAACCAAGGTCACATCAAATAAAAACTAGTCAAACACAAACTTGTGTAAGAAGACTTATGGTAAGTCAAACACACAATCTTTCCTTAAAATTATATTGACAAACTTACCATAAATGTGATGTGACATTTCTATTTTAAGAAATAAAAAGTGTTGTGTTTTATGTGAAATGTAAAATGTAGCAAATGTTTAATTATGCAAGTCTTTAATCTAAAATTAAGTTTTACTTAGAAACTAAAGTTTACATTTTGTCGTTAACAAAACTTAGCAAAGATCTTAAAATATAAATAACGTTTTTAGGCGATATTTGTATTAACACATACTTTACTGTCTAACTACGTGGAACCACTTTATCAGCGGATTCCCAATTTTTTGTGTCTTGCTTTGATGTACAGCTTGTCCAAGTGTGCCTCTGGTACCTCGACTCGGGGTGCACCAGGCACATGACCGGGAACAGGGCACTGCTCAAGAACTTCCTGGCCAAATTCTTGGGTATAGTGCGTTTTGGGAATGATCACGTAGCTAAAATCACCAATTATGGAGATCTCATTCATGATAAGGTCACAATTCAACGTGTCTACTTTGTCGAAGGACTGGGTCACAACTTGTTTAGTATTGGTCAATTCTGTGATAGCGGTTTAGAGGTGGCATTTCAGAAACATTAGTTTATTGTTCGTACCCTTGAAGCCGTTGATATTCTCAAAGGCTCCCGGGATTCGAATCTATACCAAATTGCACTTAAGGAAATAACATCACCAAAACTGATTTGTCTGCTTGCCAAAGCAACATCATCACAAACCTGGCTATGGCATCGTCGCTTCTCTCATTTGAACTTCTGAACGATCAATGACCTTGCTCAACATAATTTAGTCAGAGGTTTACCAAAACTATCTTTCAAGAAAGACCATCTTTGTTCTACTTGTGAATTGGGTAAAATGACACGTGCAACACTCAAATCCAAACCCGTACCTAGTTCCACTGCTCCTTTGCATTTGTTACACATGGATTTGTGTGGTCTCATGCGCGTCGTCAGCAAAAATGGGAAGAAATATATTTTGGTTATTGTTGATGACTACTCACGATATACTCGGGTTCATTTTCTTGCTTCTAAAGCCGAAACTTCAAATGTCATCATCACGCTCATCAAAAGAATTCAAGTTGGTTTACAAGCTCAAGTTAAATTTATTAGAACAGATAATGGAATGGAGTTCACGAATCAGATTCTTCAGAATTTCATCGATTCGATTGGCATTACTCATCAGAGATCCATAGCTTACACTCCTCAACAAAATGGTGTAGTTGAAAGACGAAACTGTAGCTTAGTTGAAGTTGCCAGAACAATGCTATCCTCCGCAAACCTACCATTAAACCTTTGGTCTGAAGCTGTATCAACCGCTTGTTTCACACAAAACCGATCTATCATTAATAAACGATTCAACAAAACCCCATATCATATCCTTCACAAACAAAAACCCGGTGTAAAATATCTCCACACCTTTGGTTGTAGATGTTACCCACTCAATGATCGAGAAGATAATGGAAAGCTCAAAGAAAAAGGGGATGTCGTTCCACATAATCAAGTGCTTATCGAGTTTATAAACGCAGAACAAAGCTGATACAAGAAACAATCCATGTTCATTTCAATGAAGTAGAAGAAATGACTTCTGATCATGTATGTTCAGAACCCGTGCCAACGACTATGACTTCTGAATAACACGGTTCAGGACTCGCACCTAACCCCACATCATTAACACCAAAACTTAACCGTATTCAAAAGAAAGTGTTAGACGGACTATTTGAAAACTTCTACGATGAATCATGTGGTGGAAACAAGATGAAAATGTCAGCATTATCCGCTGCACCTCCGATTATCGAAGTTAACAATCAAGAAGACATACCATCTCCAGTATCCGGTTCATCAACAACTACTTATGAAGCTGCTGATCCCGTACCAGATACTTCTCCATCCACTAACATTCAAATAGAACGTTCACCAAACAATGTCACTCCAACCTCCCACACAAATGTTGATGATCAGATAATTACCAATGTATCGTATGAAGAAGAAACTTTCATTAATCCATTTGCGACTCCAGAAAATGAGGTTGGTGAACCTTCAGTGCCGTAAAACATCAATCCTTCAAACATGCAACAACATTACCAACCACTTCCGCACAGAAGAAGTTGGACTCATGATCACCCTTTAAACCAAATAATTGGACATCCTTTTCTACCTATTCAAACACGAAGTTCTCCCGCTGATTTCTGTTTCTACAATTCTTTCCTAAGTTGTATAGATCCCGCCAATGTCAAAGCAGCACTTGCTGAACCAGACTGGATCATTGCAATGTAAGAAGAAATCAATCAATTTACACGGCATGGCGTTTGGCGAAGGGTTCCACATCCTCTTGGAAAACTTATAATTGCTTTGAAATGGATCTTGAAGAACAAACTTGATGAAGATGGTGATGTAATCCGGAACAAGGCTCGTTTGGTTGCCAAAGGTTACAATCAAGAGGAAGGAATTGATTTCGATGAATCTTTTGCACCGGTTGCTCGGATCGAAGCAATACGCTTATTTTTGGCTTATGCATCTCACAAATCTTTTACCGTCTATCAAATGGACATGAAAACGACCTTTTTATATGGGGAGTTAGAAGAAGAGGTGTATGTAAGCCAACCAGAAGGCTTCGTTGATCCAGATTACCTAGATGATGTATATGTTCTTGACAAGGCCGTCTACGGACTCAAGCAAGCACCTCGTGTATGGTACAAAGTTCTGTCAGAATATCTCCTCAAGAACAAATTCGTCAAAGGTTCAATCGATCCAACTTTATTTTATAAGGCGTAAAGGTGATGATATCATGCTTGCCCAAATTTACGTCGATGATATTATTTTTGGATCTACGAATCCTAAGTATTGCAAAAAGTTTGAAAATATCATGCGACAAAAAATTGAGATGAGCATGATGGGGGAACTTAAATTCTTCTTGGGTCTACAAATCATACAAACTCTTAGTGGTATCTTTATCCATCAACACAAATACACCATGGAAATCTTGAAGAAGTTTGGAATGGATAAATCTGACTCCATAAGTACTCCTATGCTTCACAAATATAAATAGATGAAGATAAATCAGGAAAACTAGTTGAACCTACAAAATACCGTAGTATGATTGGTTCACTTATGTATCTCACATCTAGTCGGCCAAATATTCAATTTGCCGTCTGCATGTGTGCCCGTTACCAATCCAGGCTAATGGAAAAACACCTCACTGCTGTCAAACAGATCTTTCGGTACCTGAAAGGAACAACTCACATGGGCCTTGTGTATCCAAAAGACTCCGGTTTTGAACTTATTACCTATTCAGAATCAGATTATGCAGGATGTCAAATTGATTGCAAAAGTACTTCTGGATCTGCTCAATTCTTGGGGGTGAAATAAATTAGCTGGTCTTTAAAGAAACAAAATCATACTGCACTTTCTACTGCTGAAGCTGAATATATTTCCCTCTCTGGATGCTATGCCCAAGTATTATGGATGAAAACACAATTGACGGACTATGGTTTCTTTTACGACAAAATCCCAATTTATATTGATTCGAAAAGTGCCATTGCCATCTCTTGTAACTCAGTACTGCATTCAAGAACGAAGCACATCGCAGTCAGATATCACTTTATCAAGGAGCATGTAGAAAAGCGGACAGTGGAATTGTACTTTGTGAAAACTGACTACCAAATTGTCGACTTTAACACAAAATCTTTGCCTCCCGAGAGATTTGAATACCTCCGACAACGGTTAGGAATGGCAAGTATTCGTGATGATCATGACGAGGAAACTTCAAAAATCAAAGCAGTCAACAACGTAGCAGACATCACACGTACATCTGGTAACTCAAAACGGTAATTATTCAAACATAATGGTTGTTGATCACATAACTGATCAACACTCGTAATAAAAAGAAAGGACCCTGAACATACGCCTCAGTGCGTCAATCCTTAAGAAAAGGAGAGAAATCTTCTTATTATTATGAGCAAAATCTATACAAGATTTTACAAAAAGATTTTTCTAAAAACCTTTTTATAAATATTTTTGCTCATGATAATCAAATCTTGATAATAGCTCGAGCAAGATTAAAACTTTCAAAAACAATGCCTCACCTCATCAATAGATCAAAAACAGTTTAAAAAGCATTGAGCTATTTTTGAGGGGGAGAAATTTAGAAGTTTGTTTTTGAAATCATGAATAAGTCGCAAACAAGTGTTGCTAAAAGGTTGTTAAAAAGAAAAATGAAAATCACGATAAAAGTTGTTGTAAATATTGAATAATACCATCACTTCGATGGGGAGTGATTGATTTTTAAAATCAAAAACAATTTTGATATAACACAAACGTTCAATTATTTGAACCAAAATGTTTTCAAAAACTTGTTAAAATTTTAAGAATAAAATCAAAAGTGTTAAGTGTAAAAAGGGCTAATGTCAAGGGGGAGTTTTGTTAAAATACTCAAAAAGCTGATTTGAACCCTCCCCTAGTCCAAAAACACTCGCAAACCTGAGTTCAAAACAAAAAGAGGTCGAAACGGAAAAACACGGGTCAACAAACCCTACTTATGGGATGCGAGAAAAACACACACACACTTTTACCAATCACTCTCATTCTCTCTCTCCTAAACAAACACACTTTCACTCGCATCCACAAGAACTCTCGTATCACTGATTTTATTGCCTATTCACACCGTTTCGTGCAAAAAGTAAGCTTTTAAATCAGTTTTAAATGATGTTTTACATATATATCTTGCTTATCTATCCTTAATTTTAATTGTTTCATGCCCAATTGGAATGTTAGGGTTTAGACACCAAGAATACGTATGTCTCACTATTGAGTTTAAATTGTGATGTGTTTGTGTCAAAACTTTGTGGTTTGATAGAACTCATGCACACCATCTTCTATAAGTTCTATGACCGTTTTGGACTCCATGTTGTTTAGACATTGATCTAGGATAAACAATAAAGCACAATAACAATGATAATAATAAGCACAATGGAATAACATAAAGATTATTATTATTATCAACAAGGTTCTTCATCACCATCTCTAATATATATTTACAGCCCCAATTCTACTTGATCAAGGTAGAACGACTTAATCTTGAGGCTGAACTAACTTAAACACTAACCACTAACCCTAGACATTTTCCCTACGTCTAGGTTTACACACACACACACTTTTAGTGTTTTACATCTTGTACGTACAATTAAAACTAATGACCCTATGTCTCTTTATATACTAGAGACATCTAGGGTTTACAAGAGGAATCATAATGCAGTTAGGAAACTAAATATTCTTCTAGAATCTTCCAAATCCTCCATCTTTTTGTAGTTTCCCTTCTTGTCACTTCAAGCCCTTCATGTTTCATTCTTCTTGTTTTGTAGCATCAAATCAATAAATATAATTCCCAACATGGTTAGATGACTGAGATAGACCGGTTTGATCACTAATTTGAAAGAAAATGGGTTTTTGAACGGTTTGATTTGGTTAAAATGGGTTGATTTTGGGAAGAAGATGAACAGTTCTTGATGCGACATCCTGTTGGATGCGATACGAGACTTTAGAAAAGAGGCAAAATGTGCATTTAATATTATTTAAAAAATCTGAGATTTACCTGCGGTGAAAAATTTTCTTCGCGTCGCGGATAAAAGCTCCGCGATACGAGCCTTTCTAAATTTCATGCGATGGCTTGCCATCACAGTTTTCAATACGAACGTTTTGGATCCAAAACTTTATGTGATGGCTTACCATCACATCTAGTTTGTTCCGTGATACCTATCTCACCTTTAATGTGAAGTTAACTTTCATTGACCATTTGCCCGCGATACCAAATCTGCGATACCAGATATTGCAAAGCTTTTTTCACCCACTTAAACTAAATGTTACTCTGCCCAAATTTTTTAAAATCTTTGCAAAACTTTTATAAATCTTATATTTATACAAAGTTTTCAAACATTTTAATAAATTTTGACTAAGTAACAAACATTGATCAAACATTCTTTCTCAAATTAAGTCACAATTTGTTCTTAATGATTTCCTGAAAAGCTAAGGTGATTGAAAAATCTACACAAGTATTTTTCTCAATTTGTTTTCATCGAATACAATTTTTTCTCATTTTAAGATGAAATGAAAACCTTTGAGACATAGAATATTGCATATGCCTAGTTTTCCTTGTTAATTAGACTAGGATTGTATCACTATTATTGCCTTAACAGAATATGTGATGCATATGTTTAATTACTAGACTTAGAATTTTCTATGATTGCAATTTTTTATGAATACTTTGTGTACATGACTAATTTGATGGATATGTTTACAAAATGTTAGTGATTGCCAATGCCATGAATCTAATTTTAAAACTGATTCATGCCATCACTTAACAGATTTTTCACTCATATTTGTTTTGATTCAAATGGTTTTGAGACGACTCGACACTATTTAAACTAAGGGTATCTCATCTTCAAGGTAGTTATTGGGGCTAGTTATCACCTAAAAACTGATACTGCATCCCTTTAGCTACACAATGTAACAGAGTATCCAAGGTCTAGATATGTTTCGAGAAATCTCACACTTATGCAACAAAAGCTCTTTTAAGACGTATTACAATTGACGTCACCTAAGACTTCTCATCTTCAAGATGGTTACTAGGACTAGTTATCACCTAAAAGCTGATAATGGAATCCTTTAACTAGCCCACGTAATCGAGAGTCTAAAGTATTGTCATTTGTTAAGAAATCTTATGCTCATGCAACAAAATTTTCTCTGACAGTTTGACATCCAAAATAAAGTTGTCTAGTTTAACTAGAAAACTTATGTTTGAATACAAGTTGATACTTTTTCGCAAAGCTTCAAAAGGGTTAGATAAATGTATTTTCTAAAGCATGAGCATTATAAAACAATGTTTAATCTATACCTTAAACAATTTTTTGAAAAAGTATCACAAATCAACAAATTTTTGGTGAGGCGAATAAAAACAGAAAGAGAGAATAAAATCGCATGTGAAAAGACAAGAGCATGCACTTATGCTACAAAAGCAAGAAAGCATAAGAAAAGAAAAATAAAATGAAATATGCTCGAAAAAGAAATGCCAGAGCATAAAAAAACAGACACAGTGAAAAATAAATATTGTAAACTTAATAAAGATTCTTACATCTTTTATGTCATTTCAGAATCATTCATAACAATGGCTCAAGAACAAGCTCATGATCAACCACAACATATTCAAGAAGATGCTCCAGCTGTACTAATACCAACAAATGAATACATCAGACTTGGTGAATGCAATCACCAATTCCGCATCTCTCTCTTTGAATGTGATCACCCAATCATCCCAGCAATCCTTAAAAATCATCCAACTTATCCCATGCTCTCATTATCCGACTCTAGTACTCCCATGATATATCTTCAACAATTCTGGCGTCATGTTGTGTTCCTCACTGAAACCAAACCCGACACAATCCAAAGCACCATTGAAATACAACAGATTACACTAACATCAGAAGATCTTCGAATGGAACTCAATCTTCATGCAGCAGTACATGGCAACCTCACAGCATACGAACAACCACCAACCATCAACCAACTCAAAGAATTCTTCATAGAGCTTGGATATGATAAAGATGCTGATGAAACTCACAAGTTCAAAGTCCTATCGACTTTCAAGAGGAAATGCCTACCTGCAAGATGGGCTACGCTCTTCTCAATTCTTAATCGGTGCATTGTCGGTAAAGAAACGGGAATGGATAGAGGCACTACTTCATTATATCAAATCATGTATGGTATAGTGAAACAGTGTCACTACGATTATGCGAAGCTTCTATGGACAGATGTTGTCGACCATGTCTGTAGATCGGAGAAGAAGAAGAATGTATGCATTCCGTTTGTCACATACTTCAAGATACGGATTGCTCAGTTCATGAGGCAATATCCCAATATCACAAGAAGACAAACAGGTCCAACACCCAAAGTGCCGTATATGCACAGCACAAGTGGTGACTCAATAGTTACCACCAATGCACCAATGCCTATACCACGAGGCTTGTTGGATCTTGTTAACAAGGAATCACATGCATATAAGGAGTACATGGGTTTAGTAAACGCTCTTATGGATAGCTCAAAACCATGTGTTCCTACCCCGGATGCGTCTATGGTTAAAATAGAGTCTAGCGCCAAAGTAGGAACCTCTAGGACTCATCGAAAACAAACTGATAGGAAGAGAACAAAGAAGGGTACAAAATTAATGCAGTTAGATGACGAAGAAGGAGAAGAAGATGATGAGGGGACCGATAAGGAGGATACGGATAGAAAGGAGTCTAAGGTTAGTGATGAACGTCATGATGACTATGATGGAGATGATAAGGGGGACAAAGATGACACCCATAGACCGGAGATTAAGAAGAAGATGAAGTATGACAACAGTAGGTCTAGGTCCTCTGAGCAACACCAGCTTACCCCTCCCATCATTATCGATGTAGAACCACCATCATCACCTCCAACAACAACAACAACAACTACAACAGCAACAACAACTATTTACACAACAACAACCCCACCATCAACTTACTTTCAACAACCGTCAACATCAACATCTCATCCAAAACACAAACTAAGAATGTCCACCTCCACATTGTTTCAGAAATTCAGAGCCGATCCGATACCACTTGTAACAACCAAACAATTCAACGAAGTAATGGGAAAACTTCGTGCTGACATGGAGTCAAGGTTTGCAGCTCAACAACAACAATAAACACAAGCTGGACCTTCCACATCCTCAAGATCCTTATCACTGGACCGCATCTCCGAACTAATGCTTGATAAGATCTTGAATAATGAATCACTCATGGCAGCATATCACAACCTCTACAATGGCTTACTAGAACCCGAAGCTCAACTACCGACACCAACTCCTGTTACGAATCAAGTCTTGAAAGTCGAAAAAGAAATGACAAAGTTGAACTCTGAGGCAATCAAACTTATTACAATATTATCCTCAAGTCACGGAATTGAAAAGTCAATGTCGTCCACAGTCAAGGAAGCGCAATCAAGATGATCTAGACTCGGACAATCCTGAGGGGGAGAAAGCGCTAAAGACAAAGAACAACAACCACTGCAACGGTCTCATCCCAAAAACAAACATCATCTCAACAACAACAACAACAACAACAACAAAAATCAAGCTCACAAAAACAAACAGATAATCCAGAAGAAGTGAATGCTGAAGATGTTAAAGTTGAGATTGATACTCAACAAGAAGATGCAGGTGGTGACAAGGATGACTGGGACGATATGACTTACAGGGAAGGTGAAATACCTCCAGAGACTGATGGATTCGATGTGTCTGATGTAGAAGATGACGATGTGTTTGATGATGTGCTAAGGGATCCGATACAAACCGAAGAACAAATTAGAGATCCTACAACTGAAAAGCTTGACTGCATGTTCTCAGATCTGCATTAAAGGTTTGGAATCAACATTCAGGAAGACGACACAAGGGATCAAAGAGTTAATAGCATATATGACTCCTTAATATACAAGTTCAAAAGCAACAGAGATTTCAATACCAGACTTGTAGATCAAGAGGTCTCAAAAGCTCTTGGCATGTCTTCTTCTTCAACGTTTGTAAGAGAGAGAGAGAAGAGAACGCTCTCCATCGTGGAAACAGATTCCCAAGGTTCTAAGATCTGACTCCGCACCCTTAGTTCCGTACTTCAACGACGATCTAAAAAGTATGCTGAACGGTCCAAAAGAATACCTACCATCTACAAAGGAAGTTACCACATATGAGGAAATTCCGGAACCATTTCTAGAAGAAGAAAGATTTTTGGATATATTCTCTGAAGAAGAAGTTGATCGAGAGGACTACAAATTCAATGCATTCATAGGTATTATTAATGTTAATGAAAGATCAAAGGGCTTCTACCGACTAAGGAAACTCAAAAGGAAGCTTCGTGATGAAGTCTACTCAAGTTCCAGAATCCTTAGATATGTTGAAGTTAACTCCGAGTATCAGCATTCACATGGTTATTTTAATTATCACGTAGTTCGTACTGACAATCAACATACCACTTCAGCGAATCAGATTATGTGAATCTTCATCCTCATGATCTTGAAGATATTCTTAAAAGAAGAAGAGACTGCTACAACAAGAAAGCCATCGATCAAGACGTGATCGAATCAGTCCTAATTTTCATGAAAGCTTATGTTGTAGTAGTTCACATTGAAGACTTCCAGATGGGGATCGAAAGCTATCAAAGGAAAGTCAACCTGACTCCTCCAATGTTAGATTGCGTCGGTATTCAAAAGATCAAGTGCTGGACCTGCTACACTAGACCCGGACTTGGACTTTGTGTTGTTTACAAGACCGATAAAAGGCAGAAAAGATTATTCAGATTCGTTGAAGTAGCTAAGTTCTCCTCAGGTACCTTAATCAAGATACTAAAGAAACTTGAGCGAATTAAGAAACGTGTGGAGAGGTTGCAGATTGAGATGACAGCAAGCAATCATCATTTGTTGACTATAGTTGTAAAAGTGATAAGGGAAAGGCTCACACTTCGTGCATCATGGAGAAGAATGGAACAAAGAATCAGATGTCGAAGCTGGCCTAACCGAATACCCATAAATAGAAGACCCGAATGATCTAGCCTTAGGGGGAGATTGTTGGAACACGAAAAGTGTAAATCATTTGTTAGGGACTTCTATTTATATTTTATCATAGTATAGGGTATGTTGTGTAATATTAGTTGTATGCGACACAAGTTTACCATCGCAGAACTTGTATATCCGTGTTGGAGGCTTGGCTAAACATTGGATATAAATACCCCCTATCTCATGGGTTATGAGGTGTGTGTTCTCTATTCAAGCTATGCGAGACTTTTGTTCTCTCTCTCTCTCTCTCTCTCTCTCTCTCTCTCTCTCTCTCTAAACTGCTCACACCCACTTTATACATTAAGATTAGTTGTAGATGTGATATTATTGGTACAACAGGAACAATGTACTAGATTCGTTATTGGCATTCACCGGCTCTATCTTCTTAGTTCTGCCATCGAGTTTGACAAATGTAAAGCTGAGCGTACTAGGGACCAAACCATTCGGTTGGTCTACCTATTTTTTTCGGTCTCCTATACACAAACCAAAAGGGACGCGTCCTCTCTTTATTTGCATTGGTTCGGTCTGTTTGTGGATCGAATGAATTGGAAGAAATTGATAGGTTTGTGTGTGTGTTTTTTGTATATATTTTTTGTGGGGTATGTTTTTTGGTTGTGAGTGTGGTCCCCTTAATACGAGTATTTAAACCTTTTAAAGATGTAAAAATTTTACTTTCTTACCAATGGTACACGCAAATCATCAACCCTAATTGGTCGAATCACGTTAAATCTTTGTGTTCTTATGTTTGTTTGTTGCTTGTTTGTTTCCTTTTTCTTTTATTATATTAGCCTAACACTGCTATACATGCTACACATCCAGCTTCATGCAAGTATGCAACCCAATTAACGATAAAAACTATATGTTGTTTTTTTCTGTCACTATTTTTCCCGTTTTGCAATAAGCTGTTGCATAAAAGAGTTTAAGTTTTAGGAGCAATATAGTTTCAATTTCATTTGATCAAGTTCAAATATTTGTGGTCAACGTTAAGTTAGTAAATTTGAACCTATTCGGCGTTGTTTGACATCACGACCTTGTATAATTTGACATCCTACTTTAGTTTTACAAGCCTACATATAAATTTCTGATGCAAATATATACTGCAGGGTCAAAAAGATTTTTCATTCTTTTAACTTCAAAGGAGAATCTGGTACACTTCAATTCTGGGAATGCAATGCCGTTGGGAGTTCAAAAGACATTGGGTGTAGTCATACATTGGTAGATCAATTTTTTGTATCAGCAAACGATAACAGACTGCTTGAAGAGTACAATTGTTCTTTTCTTTTTCTTAAAATGATGTGTGTTTTTTCATAGTACTTAGTATTTGGTTATTGACTTATTTATGAGTAAACAATGTCAAAAGTATTTCCATGTTTTCCTACTATATAAGTTGTATGTATACCGGGTGTATTCTTGTTAATGGTTGCATTAGCTCACAGCCGAGATTAATAAGATCATAGGGTGTCATGACCCAAAGCTAAACTTTAACTCAGTGTCACATAATCGTCACATCAGTTTTAACAATTTTACTTTAACTTAAAAAAAAAAAAAAAAAAAAAAAAAAACAACTTATCATAACCTAACCATGACTCAATTATATACAAATTCAACCCCTAAACTAAAACTAATACTTCATTTAATAAATAACATAACGTTAAATCTTAAACATTTTACAATATGAATTCATTGAAATACGAAAATAAACGTTACATAATAAACATTAAATAAACGTTACATAAAATACACTACGATACGTTACGATACAAAATACATAAATCTAATTTAATCTGAGTACTTCCCGCATGCAGAATCATACGAAGGAGACCTATACCCAGGAAATTCCTAAATGAAAGCATTATGTTCTGCTTCTTCCTTCCTTAGTTTCTCCTCCCACACTTGTTGAAACTTTGCTTGTTCTACTTCAACTTCTCTTAAAGCCTTTTCGCCAATGCTAATTTCATACAGCTGTTGGGCAGTTAAGCCAAAAGGATTATCTGCCACGTCGGCATAACCCGTAAATGAGGGAGACTGTTGTTGCTCAATAAATGTGGGTGCATTCGATGAAGTTGATGCACCTAGCCCAAGTTGAGTTAATTGTTGTGATACAGAACCAACCTCTTTGTTTTCCTCATAGCTCCACCAGATTTTGTTGCTGATGTTGGTTTGTATCTGTGTAATACAACCCCACAACTTGTCACTAATGGCCTTGTTTTTCTTGGCTTCCTCGTTCAAAAATTGGTCAATCACAACTTTTCTTTCCGAAGAAATGTCTGTGCATTTCGCGTATCGTTGTCTCATATGTTCTTTTTTTTTTTGCTTTTGCAAGATGAAACTGATTGATAACGTAAATCATAGCCTTTTGTCGATCAGCATCTTCTTTATCTCATTGTTTTTAATAAACACTTGCATTTCTTTGACAGAATGTGACAGACGACAAGCCATAAGGGGCATTACTGTATTTTTTATTTTTATTTTTTGATTAATGGTGTATGAAAAGTGTGTGAAACTGACTTGTAAACGTTGGTATTTATAGAGGCTTTTGAATTCTAATTCAAACTAGCCGTTAAGGGGGTATTTTGAAAGTTTTTTTTAACCTAAACTAGCCATTTAAGAACCAAGGGAGTGTTTTGATTTTTTTTACTTTTTCGATTTTTGATTTTTGATTATTTTTTATTTATTTTTAGTATTATTTTTTTAATTCAAATTTTACCACGTTAAGGGGACAAAGGTGTAATTTTTTTATTTGAAATACCTTTAACGCTGTGTTAGGGTGTTAACTTGACCCATAACACAGCACCTTAACACACATGCTCGGTATCATAACTCCCCCCTTAACGCGATTGAGTTAAGCCATAACTCACAAGTTGAGTTATAATACCGCATGCTCTAACAGAAAAAAGGTGAGAGCTTAAAAGAATCTATATTTGATCAAGTAGAACACGTATTGAACATGTGTGACTATTGTTGACCTTAGGTTTCTAGGTTATCATGGTAATTGCAAAATTTTTGCACAAAAGGTTTTTCCAACCATGAGATTTTAGGGGATTTTGAATTGTTAATACTAAAAAATGGAAGAATGGACTACATCGGTTATTGACATTCACCGGCTCTATCTTTTAATTTTTGCCATCGAGTTTGAGAAATGTAAGGCTGAGCGTAATAGGTACCAAACCATTCGGTTGGTTGATTGGTCCTAAATGGTCAACTAAGTTTACCAGGTGATGGTCAACCAAGTCAAACGTCTAAAACCAACTAACCAAGGAGTACAGTGTATTCCCGGGTCGTTATTTCCCAGCGAGGTAAGCAATTGTATTTGAAAACGTTTTAAGTGATCGGGTGATTTAACAGGAGGATCAGGAATTTGATTTGAATGATTATACTACGAGATTAAGATTGAAAATAACTTAGAAACACTATTCTAACAGTTACTGATGATTAGATATCCTAAAAACGTAAGTTAAACCTAAAAACGCGCGTTTGAATTTAAATTAAACGCGAACGCGCAAAATAAAAAGTGAAACGTGAGCAAATAAAGTCCTACGAATGTGAAAATTATATTTTTACAATCCTAATGTTATAAGAAATTTTTTGGAAAATTAAAATTATTTTTACAACTATTTAATTAATTACTATTAATTAATTACTAATTATTAATTACCTTTTAATTACCTAAATTATACTAATTATTAATTAATTATGAACTTTAACTAGAAAAATGAAAATTAAATTTAGAAAAATCTAAAATATTATAAAACTAATTTTAAAACAGAAAACCTATTTTTTCTACTTTTTAATTATTTATTATTAATTAAAACTAATTATTTAATAAATTTAAACTAAATTAAATTATTAAAAGTATTAAATGATCAAGGAAAAATCTGAAAATATTCCTAAAATTATTTTAACCTACAAGGAACCTGAGAAAAATTTAAAAATGAGAAATGCTTATAAATAAGCAGAAAAATAAGCCAAATGACTTAAATAGAAGCTATCACTTTATTTAATTTTGGTTTTTTCTAATTTTTCTTTTATAAAACTGTTTAACTACTCAAAATAACCAACTTTTATGAAAGGACTTTGACAGAAGCTCAGAAATAAGCACTTTGGGTGCCAAAGTGCTTAACAGATGAGTAACTAGCTTATTAGGACTTATGAATGGTGAAAAAGCTACTTAAAAAGCTACAATAAGGTGTCACTGAGTCATATAAGCTACAACAAGCTAATTTAACTAGGAATAAACTAAAGGGACAGAGATGAGCTCAGGAAATAAGCAAATAAGCTTAGGCCAAATCCATAGCTGATTACTAAATTCAAGCCAAAAATGGTCTACAGAGCAGGTCTGTGGGGTCCACTAGAGTGAATGAGAATACAAGGTGAGACTTGATCTCAAAAGTAGACCTGGCAAGCTTCAAATTAAGCCAATAGATCAGGCTTATGGCTTAATTTCAAGCTCTGTGTGGTCCTTGAAAGGTTGAGTCAAAAACTGAGGACTCAGCTTAAATTAGTTAATGGGACAAAAAAGATAGGACATGCAGCCTTGCCAAATGAGCAAATAACCAATAAATAAGCTCAGGTTCTGGAAGAATGGCTTAAGGGCTTTTCAAAAAGCCCAAGCTCACACTGTTGGAGCCACAGGTGAGCAAACTATGACTGATTGAAAAAGGGTGGTGTGGACTGAGTCTGAGTGCAGGGCATCCCCTTGCCCTGCAGGCTACTTTGAACCAAGAAATAAGCTTTAAGAAAATTTCTAAAAATAAGTTGATTATGGACTTCCAAAGACTAGCTGGGGTACAGTAACTTGTAAAAAATCTCAGGTCTTGAATCAGCCCACAAAATTCAAAATAAATCTTAGAACTTTTGACTTTTCTACCAAATGGAAATTTTGACTTTTTCAATTTCTTGTAGATTTTGACTAAACTGAGATTACATCTACTCACCTTGATTATTTATGATGTTTTAAGCTATAATACAACTAGATTAGGCTAGACTGACAGATTTGTTGGCTAAATTAATGATCTACCAAACCTAAATTCATAACAGTTAACCTGTTATGAAGTCTAAATGTGACTTTGACTTTTTTACCAAGGAGATGCTAGAGTTTATGCTTAAACTACCTAACTATTCCTAATGGAATATGTTACAACAGAGAATGGCCACAAAAACAACCCTGATCACAGGGAACTCTACTGTCCCAAACACCACTTATATGAGCTGATTTAAGTGATTTTCAAAAGGAAAAGATAATTTAAACTTCAAAAGTGATGTATAAGGCCTCAATTAGCTATTTGATGACTGAATTGGCAGGAAGCTTTCAATAATAATTGGTTTCAAATAACTAAACTCAAATGTGTAAAATAACTATATGAGACAATAAACATGGAAATTAATTTAAAATCTAATAAAACTGTAATATCTAAACTAGATTATGTCTAAATAACTAGAATAACTTGAATAAGCAATAAAAACCAGGAAATTAGCATGAAGCAAGCAATAAGACAGTAAACTCAGAAACTTGGAAAAATGAAACTCACAAATGCTCAAGCTCAGAACCAAGGTGAACCAAGACCCAGAATATTATCCTAACACTCCCATGAGTAATAAACCAGAGCAATCCAAGATTTACTCTGCTCCAAAGCTTCTTCTTGCATTATTTTTTATTTTCTTTTCTATTTTTCTGATTTTTTATATTTTTTGTTATCCAACTAAACTGAGTTTTAATGGTTTCTAATAGCTTAAATAAGCTTCACAGGAACCTATATGGGATTATTAGTCCAACATGATATCCAGAAACAACACTTCCACTTTTTAAGAATTTTGAATTAAAATAAAAATGCACAATGCTTGGAATTTAAATGAAACTTGAGTTTATTAATTGGAAACTTCAATACAACTGAGATTACATAGTACTTAAACTAACTTTTGACTGAAAAACATTAGAACATAAAATTGACATAAATTAACTTAAGATAAAAACTACACACCCTGCTCCAGGTCTTCCTCTTCTTTTTATACTCAGGAATTAGGGTTTCTGAGTGCACATTTGTCTTTTCCCAGCAAGCTTCACAACCCTTGGATGAAAGGCTTTTAATCTTGGCCGTTTAAAATTTTTTTTCCGCCAAAATCCTTTTGGCTCTTTCTCTTGATAATTGATGCCAGGGGTCAAATTTGGAGTGTTGTGTTTGGAGGGTTAGCCAGGGGAGTGGGATTGAGTGTTGCAGGAGTGAAGGTAGGGGTGATGATGGGGCTTTGGATGGTAGCAGGATGGTGGGTGGTGAGGTGGAAGGAGAGGTCAAAGGTGGGGGTTTGACTGGTTTTAATATTAAAATGGGGAGTGTTTTTTTGTGGTGGGTTTGACCGAGGAAAAAAGGAGGGTTGACTTGGGCTTGGAAGGTGGGCTTTGGGAGTTATAAGGGGTGTGAGTTGGACTTGGATTGGGCTGGTGTAGGATTTGGATTTGTAGGAGTTTAGATTTATGGGATAAAAGGTATCCGTTTGGTTTGTATAAGAACTAAGCCTAAGGACCAAATTTGTAATTTCTAGATTCTTGAAGGGCTGAAAATACAAACTTCCAAAGGTATCACAAGGACTATTCATGCCATATTATAATCCCATAAGCCTTTATTTGATTTATTTTTCAATTTTAAAATTCCAGGGATTGATTTTGCCAAATTGCAAAGTACAGGGACCAAACATGTAATTTTCTCAAACTTTTCACCCAAGGACTTATTTTGACAACTTTTGAATTCCAAAGGACTTGGGTTGACTTTTCTTTCAATTTAAACCTTCAGGGACTAGTTTTGTCAATTTATGAAACTTGAGGGACTGAAACTGCCAATTATGCAAACTTTGTTCGTTTTTCATTTGTTTTTAAACATTTTGCATCTAAAACATATAAAACACAGTTTTGGGATAATTTCTGTATTTTGATGCATTTCTGAGTGTATTTGGATGTTTTGGCAGTTCAGATATGATAAAAATGATGAGTATTTACACACTCTTCAATCCCCCACACTAAACTATTGCTAGTCCCTAGCAATCTTTTTGAGAAAAATTAATGGATTTGAATCTCTTTACCAAAAGCCATTACTTCTGGAGTAGCCAAATGTTTCAGTTCAAGTAAGAACTATGGTCCACCTGATAACCATGTGATTTTGAGCAAACCACCAGCTGTCAACGGATTTGATTTGTCTTTACCAGAAGCCGTTTGCTTCTGGACTAGCCAACTCTTGATGGAATAGTCAACATCTTGGTGAGCTGATTACCAATTATGGTCTTTCCACTACCTTTACCTCAAGCCATAATCTTGCGGGCTAGCCAACTCTTTCACTTTTTAGGATATGGCGAGTTGAGATACCATACAATTTTGGGCAAATTGCAAGCCGTTAACGGATTTGAGTTATCTTTACCAAGAGCCGTTTGCTCCTGGATTAGCCGATCCTTTTGTCGTTTAGACACGGCGGATTGATAACCACAAAAATTTTGAAATAAAGTGAAAAATTTTTGAAAATTTTGGGCAAAAAACGGGGGTACTAGAGGATATAATGTGATAAAATTCGCTAGAATTCCCCCCCCCCCCCCCCCCCACACTTAGAATTGAATATTGTCCTCAATATTCAAAGTCCCGGCTATTATGCCGATTCTTTGAATGTAAAAAGATAATATTATAAGCTAACTGTGGAAATATTGTTTTTCATTTTTCACTTTATTTATATGTACATACAATCACACCTTTTTTTTTTTGTTTTTTTTTCAAAGATATATACACTTCAAATAGCTGCAGGGGACGACCACTCCCCCACACTAGGGTGTTAGAAAGTAGAAAGAAGTCAGAGACATGGGTGAAAACCCATGTTGTTGCTACTGTTTTTGTTTATCGAGTCGCTAGCTTGACTCGATACCCGAATTCAATTGTCCTTGGGGAATGTTTGGAGATCCGGGACAACCATGGATGGTATGTCCTCTCCAAAGTAATGTTTCACACGATGCCCATTCACTTTGAAATTAGGACCGTCATTTTGAGATAACTCGACAGTGCCATAAGGATAAACCTTTGCGATAGTGAATGGACCAGTCCATCGGGTTTTGAGCTTTCCCGAGAAGATCTTAAGTCTAAAGTTGAAAAGAAGGACTCGATCACCAACGTTGAAAACGCGGTTCTTGATTTTTGAGTCATGTATCTTCTTTGTCTTTTCCTTATAGATCAAAGAGTTGTCATAAGCTTGATCACGAAGTTCATTTAATTCATTCAATTGAACTTTCCGATGATCACCCGCAGTTTTAAGGTCAAAATTTGCATGCTTGAGGGCCCAATAGGCTTTATGCTCAAGCTCGATCGGTAGATGGCATGCTTTCCCGTACACAAGCTTGTAAGGCGTACACCCGATGGGTGTTTTGTAAGCTGTACGGAAAGCCCAAAGTGCATCATCTAATTTATCCGACCACAATGCACGATTTTCACCAACGGTTCTTTCCAATATTCTCTTAATGCCTCGATTGGAAACTTCTACTTGTCCACTTGTTTGAGGGTGGTACGCAGTAGAAAGATGGTGAGTTACACCATACTTTTGCATGACTTTATCGAATTTGTCATTGCAAAAATGCGTACCGCGATCACTAATTATAGCACGTGGAGTTCCAAATCGAGCAAAAAGAGCTTTCAAGAATTTCACAACTACTCGGGCATCATTAGTGGGTAAAGCTTTCGCTTCAACCCATTTTGAGAAATAGTCAACAGCCACGAGTATGTACTTGTTTCCATGGGATGACGGAAATGGCCCCATAAAGTCTACGCCCCATACGTCAAAGATTTCACAAACTTGAATTACATTTTGTGGCATTTCATTCTTTTGTGAAATATTCCCGGGACGTTGACATGCGTCACAGGATTTGACTAATTCCTGGGCATCCTTGTAAATCGTGGGCCAATAGAAACCGGAGTCAAACACCTTTTTGGCGGTGTAGTTTGGATTGTGGTGGCCCCTTGTGGGACCAGCATGGCAAGCCTTGAGAATGTCTTTGGCTTCCTGTCCATAAACACACCGCCGGATGACTTGATCCGCACAGATTTTGAAAAGGTAGGGGTCGTCCCAGAAGTAATGTTTCACATCTTTAAAGAATTTATTTTTCTGTTGGGACGACATCCCTTTCACCACAAAGTTACCCGTATGGTAGTTTGCAAAATCGGCAAACCATGGGGTAATAGAATCTCCATGAAAGGCAACCGCATTGAGTGTCTCCAGAGGGAAGGTTTCATTAATTTCCTTCTTTTCGAAGACATCTTGGTGGGGGTTTTCCAAACGGGAGAGATGATCAGCTGCAAGGTTCTCAGCTCCTTTTTTTATCACGAATTATGATATTAAATTCTTGCAGGAGGAGAATCCAACAAAGTAGTCTCGGCTTTGCATCTTGTTTTGCAAAGAGATACTTCAAAGCCGAGTGATCCGTATACACTATGCTTTTGGTCAATATCAAATATGACCGGAATTTTTAAAGGCATACACCACAGCTAATAATTCTTTTTCAGTGGTGGTGTAATGACTTTGAGCCTCGGTCATCGTTTTGCTTGCATAGTGTATAGGCTGAAAGTGTTTAGATTTGCGTTGCCCCAAGACTGCCCCTATTGCATAATCACTAGCATTACACATAAGTTCAAAGGGCAAGTCCCAATCGGGGGCAACAAGAATTGGTGCCTCAGTAAGCTTTTTCTTTAGAGTTTCAAAAGCTTCTACTCACTCAGGTGAGAAGATAAAAGGAGCATCCTTTTTGAGTAGATGGGTCATAGGCCGGGCGATTTTGGAAAAATCTTGAATAAACCTACGATAGAAACCGGCATGACCCAAAAAGCTCCTAATACCTTTGATGGTAGTGGGATGAGGTAATTTTGCAATGACATCAATTTTGGCTTTGTCAACCTCAATCCCATTCTTTGAAATTTTATGGCCGAGGACAATGCCCTCTTTGACCATAAAGTGACTCTTCTCCCAATTTAGACATAACCTTGTGTCTTCACAATGTTTGAGCATGTTGTCCAAATGGAAGAGACATGATTGAAACGAATCCCCAATGACCGAAAAATCATCCATAAAGACCTCCATAGTTTTCCCGATCATGTCGGAAAATATGGACATCATACATCTTTGAAACGTACCCGGAGCATTACATAAACCAAATGGCATACGTTTATAAGCAAAAGTTCCATAGGGGCACGTGAAGGTGGTCTTTTCCTGATCTTGCGGATCAATGGGAATCTGAAAGTAACCCGAGAAACCATCGAGGAAGCAATAATACTCATTCCCCACTAATCTCTCGAGCATCTGATCCATAAGCAGAGGAAAATGGTCTTTGCGGGTGGCGTCATTTAACTTGCGATAGTCAATGCAAACACGCCAACCCGTAACCAATCGAGTTGGAATCAACTCATTTTCCTCGTTTGTGACAATAGTAATGCCTCCCTTTTTTGGAACACAATGTATTGGGCTAACCCAAGGACTGTCCGAGATAGAGTAAATCAATCCGGCATCAAGAAGTTTTAAAACTTCTTGTTTGATCACCTCATGAATTTTTGGATTCACCCTTCTTTGTTGTTGGACTGCTGGTTTGAAGTCATCCTCCATTAAAATCTTGTGGGTACAAAATTCTGGGCCAATGCCCTTGATGTCGGAGAGTCTCCAAGCAATTGCTTGTTTATGCGACTTCAAAACCTTTATTAGAGCAGCCTTTTCCTCAACACTTAAATCTTTAGCAATTATGATGGGTAATTTATCATCACCCTCCAGAAATGCATATTCAAGATGAGGTGGCAAGTCCTTAAGTTCAATCACAGGAAAGTCATCAGTTATTTTAAAATTTTTGACTTCCTCTTTATGAAGTACTTTTGGAGGAAGAGGGGGAGATGGATCTTCGTTTAACAATTTTTTTAGCAAAAGAATATCCCCCTCAGGATCAAGATAGTCCTCATCAAATTTACCTGAAATTGAACTATCTTGGGCGAGAAAAGCTTCGACTTCTTCCAAAAGGAAGTCACTTCCCTCAAAAGGAGTGAGAGAAGGGGAGGAGTCGGCTATGATGGGATGAGAAGATTGAGTGGGATTTTCACTCGAAGACTCATCAGTGAAACCTAAAACCTCTTGAGCGTATTCCTCCGCAGCAACATCGATAGCATCCAACCGGTTAACCAATTCGGCGCATAATTAGACGAATACCTTCCTGTTTGATTAAGGTTGAAGGTTACAGCTTCAGTACCAACACGAAGAGTTATTTCCTCTTTGAATACATCGATTAACGCACGACCCGTCCTTAAGAATCCTTTCCCAAGAATGAGAGGAACTCGTGGGTCAGCATCGAAATCAACAATCACAAAATCTGCCGGAAAATGAAACTTTCCCACCTTTACAAATACATCCTCGGCAATACCGAGGGGACAAGATGTTGAGCGGTCTGCAAGCTCGAGAGTCATGCAGGTGGTAGTGAGTTCTGGAAGAGAGAGCTTTTTCCATATTGAATAAGGCATCAAGTTGATGCTTGCACCTAGATCGGCCATGGCGAAGCACTCAACCATTCTGGGGAAAACACATGGAATGAGAAATTTTCCCGGATCTCCTAGCTTCTCGAGAAGCTATTTCAAAAGAACTGCAGAGCAGTTTTCATTGAGTAGAGTTCGTGCCATTTCGAATAGTTTTTCCTTATTGTTCAACAGATTTTTGATTGTCGATGCGAATTTAGGCATCAAAATGAGAGCATCCGCGAAACTGATATCAAAATGAATATCTCGGAAAATTTGAAAAAACTTTTCCATTTGATGATTGGCTTTTTCGCGGAGCTTCTGGTCTTGTAACCGAGATGGATATGGTAGTGAAGGTTTAGATTTTGGGTTCTCTCCAAGAGTTGTTGGTGGTTCAAAGACAACTCCTGGTTTTGGCACGGTTTCTGGTACAACCTTAGGATGGACGTGCGCGGTACTTCGTGGACTAGTAAATTGCACCTTGTCCTTTGTCACCTCAGGCTCACGTTCTACTACCTTGGGAGGAGAAGAAGAGGTAGTAGGAGCTTTGGGTCCATCATAGGAAACACCACTTCTCGTTGTGATCGCCCCTCAGATTAGCGATCGTGTTGCTAGGTAAAGTAGTACCTGATCCCGAGGGTCGATCATTAAAAGACCTCTTAAGGTCTGCGATCCGAGTCATCATTACCCTATTCATTTCCTCATGAGATTTCATGAATTGTCTCAACAACTCATCAGATGATGGGCCAGTTGGAACAATTTCTTGAGTATGGTTAGGAGGAGCTTGGTTAGGGTAATTCTGAGTAGTTTGGGTGATGGCTTGATTTTGATTGGGAAAATTTTGGGCCCGGTTATTTTGATGGGAACCGTGGTTTTGAAAATTTCCCTGATGTTGGTTGCCATGTCCATGAGAATTGTTTCCCTGATAGTTGTTTTGACCTTGGTTTCGATTGAGGTTTCCTTGATTTTGGAAACCTTGGTTTTGGTTCTGATTGACATTTCCTTGGTTTTGGTAACCTTGGTTCATTCGATTCTGATTTTGGTTCTGGTTACGGTTTTGGACATTAGGGTTTTGATTGAATCCGGGAGGTCCAGGAAATTGTTAGAACGATAGCTTAGAAGGTTGCGGTCCCCTTGCGGTTGGTAGCTATTACCTCCTGAATTATAGGAACCTTGAGCAGCATATACGTCCTCTTGAGTGTAGCCACTAGTGGCTGGACACTCGGAATATGAATGTGGATATCCACAAGTTTCACAACTTTGATTGACAGCCTTGGCTTGTTGATTTTGGATTTGTTGATTTTGGATACTTTGGTTCATCCTCAACATAGCCGTAGCGAAATCATCCATCTTTTTAGTGAGGACCGCTATTTCAGAAGATGTTGGAGTGACAGACTTACATGACTCTTCCCTCTCAGCTGAGGAATCCCATAAATTATGGTGGGAAGTCATGTTCTTAATGAGATCATAGTACTCTTCCGGGCGCCTTTTCATAAAGGTCCCACCAGCAGCAGCATTGAGAATATCAAGGTGTCTCATGGTCAACCCATTATAGAAAGTATCAATTTGAGTAACGAGTAACATGTTATGGTTAGGACACTGATCAATTGAGAGCTTATAGCGTTCCCATGCTTCAAACAAAGACTCATCGGGATGCTGACGAAAGTTACTAATGTCATTTCGTAACTTGGTAACCATGGATGGTGGAAAGTATTTGTCTAAAAATTTCGTCACCATTTCTTTAAAACTGTGAACGAATTCTTAGGAAGTCGATCAACTCCTCCATCGTTCGGAGATCAGGAGCTGCATCATCTATGATGGGTGGTTCTTGGTTACCGTCCATTTTCAGAACTGGATCCTCAACAATAGGACGTAACTCAGTTACTTTTATCAGTTGACGATTTCGTTTCGTTTGTGAACGAGTGCACATGCACTAACAACAAAATTTCAATAAAACAAGATCGAGGCAAATCAACAGTGAACTTAAACCAATAATCACAAATGAATGGCTTCTTTGAAAAAGGTACACTACTCACAAGGATACAAAGGCAAGTTTTAAATCTTTTATTTGGGAACTTATTATGTTCACACCCCCAGTTGGTAGGTGTTCTGCCTTGGTTTGCGACGGTTTATTTTTATGTAATTTATTATTCACAAGAAAGAGGCGAATGTTTTTGGGTTTTTGTGTATGGGTTAAAAACTTTTGGGCAATATTTTTGGTATCGTTTCGTTTACCAAAATCGTATCTCTTTAAGAATCACCTTAAAAGAAACACGATATAGAAAACGTAACGATCTGTTTTGTTTGTTTTTGATTTTTTTTGGGTGTTGTTAACACTTTAGGAAAAGTGTTAATGACGTTTTTGTTTTATGATTAAGATTTACAAAAAGGTGGTGGTATTTATGCAGTGATGAATGAAAAACCACTAATCTTTAAAAAACGTTTTGAATACGCAGCTACCTCCCCGGCAGTGGCGCCAAATTTTGATTGGTCCTAAATGGTCAACTAAGTTTACCAGGTGATGGTCAATCAAGTCAAACGTCTAAAACCAACTAACCAAGGAGTACAGTGTATTCCCGGGTCGTTATGTCCCAGCGAGGTAAACAATTGTATTTGAAAACGTTTTAAGTGATCGGGTGATTTAACAGGAGGATCAGGAATTTGATTTGAATGATTATACTACGAAATTAAGATTTAAAATAACTTAGAAACACTATTCTAACAATTACTGATGATTAGATATCCTAAAAACATAAGTTAAACCTAAAAACGCGCGTTTGAATTTAAATTAAACGCGAACGCGCAAAATAAAAGGTGAAACGTGAGCAAATAAAGTCCTACGAATGTGAAAATTATATTTTTACAATCCTAATGTTATAAGAAAATTTTTGGAAAATTAAAATTATTTTTACAACTATTTAATTAATTACTATTAATTAATTACTAATTATTAATTACCTAAATTATACTAATTATTAATTAATTATGAAATTTAACTAGAAAAATGAAAATTAAATTTAGAAAAATCTAAAATATTATAAAACAAAATTTAAAACAGAAAACCTATTTTTTCTACTTTTTAATTATTTATTATTAATTAAAACTAATTATTTAATTAATTTAAACTAAATTAAATTATAAAAAGTACTAAATGACCAAGGAAAAATCTGAAAAAATTCCTAAAATTATTTTAACCTACAAGGAACCTGAGAAAAATTTAAAAATGAGAAATGCTTATAAATAAGCAGAAAAATAAGCCAAGGGGCTTAAATAGAAGCTATCACTTTATTTAATTTCGGTTTTTTCTAATTTTTCTTTTACAAAACTGTTTAACTACTCAAAATAACCAACTTTTAAGGACTTTGACAAAAGCTCAGAAATAAGCACTTTGGGTGCCAAAGTGCTTAACAGATGAGTAACTAGCTTATTAGGACTTATGAATGGTGAAAAAGCTACTTAAAAAGCTACAATAAGGTGTCACTGAGTCATATAAGCTATAACAAGCTAATTTAACTAGGAATAAACTAAAGGGACAGAGATGAGATCAGGAAATAAGCAAATAAGCTCAGACAAAATCCATAGCTGATTACTAAATTCAGGCCAAAAATAGACTACAGAGCAGGTCTATGGGGTCCACTAGAGTGAATGAGAATACAAGTTGGGACTTGATCTCAAAAGTAGACCTGGCAAGCTTCAAATTAAGCCAATAGGTCAGGCTTATGGCATAATTTCAAGCTCTGTGTGGTCCTTGAAAGGTTGAGTCAAAAACTGAGGACGCAACTTAAATCAGTTAATGGGACAAAAAAGATGGGACTTGCAGCCTTGCCAAATGAGCAAATAAGCTCAGGTTCTGGAAGAATGGCTTAAGGGATTTTCAAAAAGCCCAAGCTCACACTGTGGGACCCACAGGTGAGCAAAGTATGATTGATTGAAAAAGGGTGGTGTGGACTGAGTCTGAGTGCAGGGCATCCCCTTGCCCTGCAGGCTACTTTGAACCAAGAAATAAGCTTTAAGAAAATTTCTAAAAATAAGCTGATTATGGACTTCCAAAGACTAGCTGGGCTACAGTAAATCCCAGGTCTTGAATCAGCCTACAAAATTCAAAATAAATCCTAGAACTTTTGACTTTTCTTCCAAATGGAAATTTTGACTTTTTCAATTTCTTGTAGATTTTGACTAAACTGAGATTACATCTACTCACCTTGATTATTTATGGTGTTTTAAGCTATAATACAACTAGATTAGGCTAGACTAACAGATTTGTTGGCTAAATTAATGATCTACCAAACCTAAATTTATAACAGTTAACCTGTTATGAAGTCTAAATGTGACTTTGACTTTTTTACCAAGGAGATGCTAGAGTTTATGCTTAAACTACCTAACTATTCCTAATGGAACATGTTACAACAGAGAATGGCCACAAAAACAAACCTGATCACAGGGAACTCTACTGTCCCAAACACCACTTATATGAGCTGATTTAAGTGATTTTCAAAAGGAAAAGATAATTTAAACTTCAAAAGTGATGTATAAGGCCTCAATTAGCTATTTGATGACTGAATTGGCAGGAAGCTTTCAATAATAATTGGTTTCAAATAACTAAACTCAAATGTGTAAAATAACTATATGAGACAATAAACATGGAAATTAATTTAAAATCTAATAAAACTATATTATCTAAACTAGATTTTGTCTAAATAACTAGAATAACTTGAATAAGCAATAAAAACCAGGAAATTAGCATGAAGCAAGCAATAAGACAGTAAACTCAGAAACTTGGAAAAATGAAACTCACAAATGCTCAAGCTCAGAACCAAGGTGAACCAAGACCCAGAATATTATCCTAACACTCCCATGAGTAATAAACCAGAGCAATCCAAGATATACTCTGCTCCAAAGCTTCTTCGTGCATTATTTTTTATTTTCTTTTCTATTTTTTTGATTTTTTATATTTTTTTGTTATCCAACTAAACTGAGTTTTAATGGTTTCTAATAGCTTAAATAAGCTTCACAGGAACCTATATGGGATTATTAGTCCAACATGATATCCAGAAACAACACTTCCACTTTTTAAGAATTTTGAATTAAAATAAAAATGCACAATGCTTGGAATTTAAATGAAACTTGAGTTTATTAATTGGAAACTTCAATACAACTGAGATTACATAGTACTTAAACTAACTTTTGACTGAAAAACATTAGAACATAAAATTGACATAAATTAACTTACGATAAAAACTACACACCTTGCTCCAGGTCTTCCTCTTCTTTTTATACTCAGAAATTAGGGTTTCTGAGTGCACATTTGTCTTTTCCCAGCAAGCTTCACAACCCTTGGATGAAAGGCTTTTAATCTTGGCCGTTTAAAATTTTTTTGCTGCCAAAATCGTTTTGGCTCTTTCTCTTGATAATTGACGCCAGGGCTCAAATTTGGAGTGTTGTGTTTGGAGGGTTAGCCAGGGGAGTGGGATTGAGTGTTGCAGGAGTGAAGGTAGGGGTGATGATGAGGCTTTGGATGGTAGCAGGATGGTGGGTGGTGAGGTGGAAGGAGAGGTCAAAGGTGGGGGTTTGACTGGTTTTAATATTAAAACGGGGAGTGTTTTTTTGTGGTAGGTTTGACCGAGGAAAAAGGGAGGGTTGACTTGGGCTAGGAAGGTGGGCTTTGAGAGTTATAAGGGGTGTGAGTTGGACTTGGATTGGGCTGGTGTAGGATTTGGATTTGTAGGAGTTTGGATTTATGGGATAAAAGGTATCCGTTTGGTTTGTATAAGAACTAAGCCCAAGGACCAAATTTGTAATTTCCAGATTCTTGAAGGGCTGAAAATGCAAACTTCCAAAGGTATCACAAGGACTATTCATGCCATATTATAATTCCATAAGCCCTTATTTGATTTATTTTTCAATTTTAAAATTCCCGGGATTGATTTTGCGAAATTGCAAAGTACAGGGACCAAACATGTAATTTTCTCAAACTTTTCACCCAAGGACTTATTTTGACAACTTTTGAATTCCAAAGGACTTGGGTTGACTTTTCTTTCAATTAAAACCTTTAGGGACTAGTTTTGTCAATTTAAGAAACTTGAGGAACTGAAACTGCCAATTATGCAAACTTTGTTCATTTTTCATTTGTTTTTAAACATTTTGCATCTAAAATATATAAAACATAGTTTTGGGATAATTTCTGTATTTTGATGCATTTGTGAGTGTTTTTGGATGTTTTGGCAGTTCAGATACGATAAAAATGATGAGTATTTACACACTCATCATTGGTCTACCTATTTTGTTCGATCTCCTATACACAGACCAAAAGGGACGCGCCCTCATCATTTGCATTGGTTTGGTCCGTTTGTGGACCGAATATATTGGAAGAAATTATTTTGTTTGTGTGTGTGTTTTTTGTATATATTTAATTTTGTGTGGTATGTTTTTTAGGTTGTGAGTGTGGTCCCCTTGCTATAAGGGTTTGACCTTGGTTTGGTCTAGTAAAGAAAAAGCTGATGTGGTGTTGATATGTCGATGATGGATTTCGTCTTGGTGTGAACTTATTTCTATTAGTCTAAGAAGGATAAACATGAATGCCTTTTAGAAGTATATTGTCACACCCCCAAAATACCTGAATGGCAGCGGAATGGAATACCTGGGGGTGACTGTCATAGCACCATAGTTACAGTTATATTGAACGACCTAAAGTGTCGTTTAGAAAATACAGCGTTTGATCATTAAAACATTCAGAGTTTACAAAGCTTAGGTCCCAAAAGAGTTTGCCAATTTTGTCAAAATAAGTTCAACAAGATCAAACGTTTCATAAGTGCAGAAAATCTGGTGAGACGCGTCGACTCCGCGACTCCATGAAGGTCCAAATGTATGCAACATGAGCTACCTTAATAACCTGAGAAATACATTGCGAAAAACGGTCAACACGAATGTTGGTGAATAATCATAAGTTTATAAGTAAAACCTAGTGTACATATGCCATAAGTAAAGCCAAGAAATAGGATGTCCGGAAAATATATACATTGGCTCTTAAGCTCATGACCCCGAAGCTAGACGATACTTGGCCCCAATGAGTGTTTACCAGACACTCTAATAATAAAGACATGAAATGCATCTGTAATACTGTTGGAGCAACCCAAACACAGATGGAGGAGTCACCCTCAATAGATCTATCCACTCACTCTCGCTTAGTATCAGAAATTAACGGTCCATGATAATAAAAGGGGACTTGTCAAGACGTGGTAAATAAGGCAACTTAAGCAATGTATGAAATTTTATACTTAGGCATGTACACAAAAACAAGTAATGCAATGTATTCTCCCCCGTGGGATTTGAAATCAAAATATAGAATTAAAACGGGGCTATGAAACTCACCTCGAAGTGATGGTACAAAGATGGTGCAATGAGGTAAAAGTAGTCGGGACAATGAGGCGCGAGTACTAGCCGCAACCTAAATGAATAATCATGACCTAACTTAGATCAAGCCGTAATGAAATGAATGCACATGCACATGATACCTATACCACTCGTAATTTGGAAATACTAGTTATCGTCATAGTAAAATAGTTTCCATACTTAGGAAAAATAGGTCCATTTATAGAAGTATATAACTTGTCGTATTATCTCGTATGAAAAAAATGTTAGCGTTAAATTCCTTGGATCGAAAACCTTGAAATAAAGTCGTTAAGTCGTATAAATATTCTCTTGGGTCGTACGTATTCATTTGTTAAGAATATAGTCATTAGTATCGTTTCTAGAAAATATACCATTTAGTACGTACGTTATTATTTTTATTTGTGACCAAATATATATATATATATAGTTTTGGTGATCTTAAAACGCGTATAACTTGCTCGTTTTAGGTTCGTTTTCCTTGTTCTTTATGTCCACGGATTCGTTTTTGTATATAGTAATATATTTTTGATAACTCGGCTCCTCTAGGTTACGTTTAATACCCCTTTTTGCACGGCGAAATCTGCCAAACAGCGAGCAGTTTTTAATAAAATAGTTTTCGTCGTTAAATTTGCAAAAATCATATCTCCTTCGTTATAAGCTTGTTTTAATCCGTTCTTTCGCCTAAAGTTTCGTTTTTGAATGTATTTTCTAAATCTTTGGTCAAAACTTGGCCACCATCTACTGATTTTCCCACGAAATTAAAATAGGGACAGTAGGTAATCTTATTGTTTCAAAAACCATTTTCAAGTCTCCAAACTAGTTCCATCTTCCATCAAACCACTTTCAAACACCACAAAGCTAATCTAATCCTACCATACACCTTCTTAGGGTGTCATGGGTCCTTAAACATCATCAATCCACTAGGTCTAATAAGGGTTACTCATGTGTTCATTTCTAGGGCTCAAAGTTAAATATGTACAAAAATAGAGTGGTATAAGTTAATGCATGTATGAGATCTTGTAAGAAAATTATATAAACATGGTAATAACTTGTAAAAATCATAAAAATGAGTTTGTTAACTTACTTGAAGGTTTAGGGAGTTTGGATGATAAAAACCTACTAATCCTTGAGTTTTTATTTCAAAACTCCAACAAGGATGACTATATGAACTAGTTTAAACCTAGATCTTGTAAAATTTGTGGTTCTTGCTCCTTGACCACCCTTGGTCGATTACTCCTTAAGAGAAAAAGAGAGAAGAAAAGTTTACTTGAACTAGAAAATGATTTTGTGATAAAGGAATGAGAAAAAAGTTTAATTTATACTTAGGGGACAATAGTTTGGTAGCATTTAATTTGGTTGGTGAGATTAGCTCATTAGGAGGCTAGGAGGGGGGGGGGGGGGGGGGCGGTTCACAAAGGAGAGAAAAAGGGGGTTTGTGTTGGGTAATTATTTAGGAAAGTTAGTGGTATTATGATGTAATGTTAGTTTTAAGTTTAATCGGGTACCGGGTTTCTTAGAAATAAATTTTATTGAAGTTATTTGGGACATAATAAAGTCGTAAAAATTGTAAAAATATGTCGGGCACAAGTACGGAGAGTTTGGGTGATTATTGTTTAATTTTGGTGAAAACCGTCGTTATTAAGTTAGACGTACGATACGTAATAAATAAGTTTCCAAAATACCGGGTAAATTAATATTATAATTTTTATATTATTAAAATGAATATAAAAATATATTGGGATAATAGTCGGAAGTGTCGGACGTGTTAGTTTCATTTATAGTTCGCGTATTAGTGTTTATTTAAAATAAACATACGTAAATCATTAATTATATTAAAAATATAATTTGAATACCCTACGAGTGGAATAGTATGCAAGTGCCATAAAGATGATATGCAGACTATTTCTAGCCTGTATGAAATGTCCCCATGATAATGCATGAATTCGCTCCTGAACCAATACGGTTACGCGAATTTGAATACTCGTAAACTATGTTTACAATGACATGAGTAATGCACGTGAATAGTGGTTTTCTCTCGGAAATGAATAGTGTCAAGTGAATAGTAAAATTTCTGAATGTTTCCCGGAATGTCAAAATGACCTCGAAAACGATGAATAGTGATCGATGAATAGTAACTTGTGAATAGTAAATTATCGAGGTTTAGAAAATGACCGGAAATTACGAGTTGTGACAGTCTTCCCTTCTAACAGGAACTTCGTCCCGAAGTTCAGTTTTGGTTGGTCTCTGAAGTTTATTTGGTCAAAAAGACGTGGATACTTGAGTTGCATTCGGTCCTCTCGTTCCCAAGTAAATTTGGGTCCTTTTCAAGAATTCCAGCGAACTTTCACGATAGGAATTTGACTTGCTTCAACCGTTCGACATCATGGTCCATGCTTTCTACTGGTTCTCTTACCGAGTTGACGTTTGTCTCAAGGTTGGATTCACTTCCAAATGGGATTATGATTGACTAATCTGAAAGTCATTTCTTGGATTTGATTAGGTGAAACATGGTTGTGTAATCCGGCTGTTCCTTAACAAGGCTCAAGTCTGACGGCCACTAGGCCTACTCTGTCTGAACTATTAAGTCTTCCAGTGTATATCGGTTTTAACTTTCCAAATCTCTCCGAATAATATCATGCCTTTCCTAGGCAGAACTTTCAACGTGATCTGGCTACCAACTTGAAGTTTTAGTGGCTTACAACCTGTAGAATTTGTAATTGATTCTTGACTTGTAGGAAATTTCTGGTTATTTCCTGAATGCCTATTGGAATAGTGAGTTTGACTTTTTCCGAGTTTGGTTCGTCAATAGATGATCAGTGCTTCTTCAGGTTTATAATGTAATATGGGTAATATATGTTGCTGAACTATGTCAGAACTCAAATCTTATACGTCAGTTGGTCGATTCTAAAATGAATCTGAAATGGTCCAATATACTTAAAAGTTCAATCTCTCGTGTTACCAAAATCGTATCATGCCTCTCCAAGGCAAAGCTTTCAACTTAGTTCGTTCTTTCCCGTGAATCTGGTTAGTTTGCCGTTCAAGGATACCCATCTGTATGATGTGCGTCATGTACCAACCTAACCTCTATCAGTTTCTCGTTTCTTGTAACGGGTTCTTGACTTGTGAAATTTCCTTTGTTGTTCCATAGTTTAGTTCTAGACCAGTGAATTTAACTTTCCGATTTCGGTCTGTAAATGGGTAATTGGTACTTCGACCATAAAGTGCCTCGAATGGTGTAGTCTCTACGCTCGTGCGATAATTATCGTTGCAAACGAATCTGATTTATGGTAAATGGTTAGTCCAACCATTTCTAGAGTCAATCGCTCACTCTTTGAGCACAACCTTCCTATGTTTGAATCGTTCTCTCGTTCTGACCATCGGTCTGAGGATAGTAGGTGGTGTTTACATCTAAATGAGGTTCCGAAGGAAATCTTAAAATGATTGCTAGAAGTCCAAGGTGATTCGATCACCTTTATCAGGAATAATTGAAACGGTACAATAAATCTTGTGACTAATTCCACAATGTTACGTCTTTCAAACACGGCTTTATACGAAGAAGATAGAATACGGTTAACAATGTTTGATTCTTTGTGTTTTGGTCTAATGGATTGCTAAGGCATGTGTCATTCTTTGCCTACTGTGCTTGGTCTCCATTACTGACGTTTGTAATCGCTCTATGGTGTTCCTCCTAATTTCCTTCATCACATATTCAAATATTCCTTATTGTCAAATCACCAAGCCCTAAATGCATAAGCGACGTAGCATGGTGATTGGTTTTCAAAATTTATCTCGCGATTTTTGAGTTTTTGGTCGAAATCTTTTTCTGAATAAACGAATTTAGAAAATGGAGCAAATGGTTTACTAAATAATATCTTTCTTGATGATTCAAAATTCAATAGTTAGGAAATGTGACGCGGTTTTCAAATAGGTTGTGAATAGGACTGTTTACCAAAGTGTGATGTTTATATATTTCCCATTGTACAATGGTTTTGCAAAATATTGACTAAAAAGGATCGTATTTATTCAAAATAGGCAATTCAAAAATTATCTTCTACAAGATATGTGTTTTGTATAAACACAAATTTAAAATCGACTTTACTTAAAGTGAAAATACTAACAAGGATAAAATAGTAGGATAGGCAACGTTCGCATAATGCATAGATGTCTAACGTTCGGTTTCTGATATTGGACGGTACCTATTGGTGGTTATCTGGCAAAACTACAAGCCTAGGTATTCAACCAACTTAAGTCTTGAGATGGTTTATCGTTGAAATTGCCATCATGTTGGCAATATGAGGGTTTCAATTGATACTATGTCGATGAATTTTCGTATTGTCTTCACATGTAGCTGGGGAGATATTCTTGAGTCTGATGTCTCTCTCGATGTATAGGTGAGGTTATCTAGAATTTCCTGAGAATATAATGCTTTAGGGGAATCTATATCGATATCCATAATTCGAATCAATCATTCTTGTCGTAAACTCACTGCAGGGAAGTTTGCGTATGGATGAGACCATGTTAACTCAAAACACTTTACAGTATCGGTTAGGAGGCTTGGTTTATTCCCATGGTGTTGCTTAGCGTACCTTCACAATGTGTTCGATCCTATAGCTCAGTCTAGCTAGTACTTTGAATAATAAATTGGACAACTAGGTCAGGGATGGTGGGTCGGATGGTCCAGTGGCCTCTTAGAACTGTTATTGAGCTATAAATTGCCTTGGTGTATACTTCTATTCTAGGTTAGTAGTTTTCGTAACCCTTTTATTGTTTTTCTTGTATCGAGGAATCCTCCTAGTTCTTAATATGGGAAGTCTCTCCTAAAGAAGTCAATGGAAAGTCCAACTTAATGACTAAGTGTGTGACAGGTGGGGTAAGTATCCAGGGAGAATTTGTCAGAAAGAAATATTTATAAAAGAGTTTATTTGTTTAAAACGCTTTTGGATGAAGATTGTTATTAACAATACTTTATAAAGTAACTATTCCCTTCATGGCATAATCCTTCCTGAAGTATACATAGGTGATCAGGCTATGTATAGTTGAGGACTAATGATGCGATGCTTGATTTAGTCAAAATAATATTATTTTCCTCAAAAGCTTTAGATGGTGTTCAACGCGTTGTTATTAAAAAATGGTATACTAATTATTTCCTTCCAAAGTAATATAAAAATTGTTTCGCGTAATAATAGTAAATGTTTGGCGTCATATTGGATAATCAGTTTATAGTACGGTAACAAAACGACTTATTTTAGAAATTCGGTAAAAACAATTTCCCCATAAGGTAGTAAAATAGTTTGAAATAAAACTCGTTGAATGGTTTGTTGGATACATGGGTAAATACTATGGATTGGTAATAATCTACTAATCCGTCAATTACGAAATCGGTCAAATCCTTAATAAGACAATGGTATAATGTTGCTAAACGATTGAAAATTGCGCCATTGCAATAGAAAATGGAATAAACAAAGGCTACGGTTATCACAGAGGTAACAAAAGATAGTCATTACATTAGATAGGAAAGTGCTTAATATAACTAGGTTACATCAACGTACTTATGGAAAGTACCAAAAGAAAGTACAACCCTAGAGGGCTCAAACTATAGTTCACATAACTAAAACATAAACTTCTTCCTCCAATTCTGGTTTCCCAACTCCGGGCATTCACTCTTGAAGTGTCCCACTACTCCACACTCGCGGCAGGTTACCGAGAGTTTCTGATGCTTTGCGAGGGTGGGAGCCTTGCAATCCTTGGTTTCATGTCCAAGCTTTTGGCAGTTTTTACATTGAGAGGGGCAAGATCCTTCGTGATGAAACTGACACTTGTTGCACTCGGGTAATGTACCAACATACCTTTTCTTTTGGCTTGACCCCACAGCACAGGTCTCCACCACTTGTTGTATCTTAAACGGTTGTTGAGAAGCATTAGCATCCAGATTACCGACCCACTTTCTCTTGTTGCTACTATTGCCTCCAAGAATCTTGGTGTGAGCTATGCGCTCCTTTGCTTCGATTGCCATTCTGATAGCTTTCGGCATGGTATCGGGTTCCAGTGAGTTGACCAACATACGAATTTCAGGAGAAAGTCCTCCTATGTACCTTTCAAGTTTCTTGCTTTCTGGTTCATCCATTTCAGAGCCTAGTCGAGCGAAATCATAAAAAGAAGCAGTATACTTAACAACATCATCTCCTACCATGGTAAGGTTTAGTGTTTCCTGTTCGATTGCTTGTAATTCGCTTTTCACACAGAACTTCAAACTCATCATCCTTTTTAGTTTCTCCCAAGAGTGTGAGTAAGCAGCATCAACTCCTACTACCTGGACATACTTAGTCCACCATTTCTGGGCATGCTTCTGAAAAGTGCAAGTGGCGAACTTAACTTTGTCTTCCTTACGGCAGTCACCACTTTGAAAGATTGTTTCTAATTCTTCGCACCATTTGAGAAATTCTTTTGTGTCTATATTTCCGCTAAAGGAGGAGGGATTACAACCCATAAATTCCACGTGAGTAAGTTCCTTGGTGAGGGCGGTAGTTACGTTCCTGGCAATGAATTGTCCAACATCGGCTTGCGTCATGCTTGGAGTGGTTTGCTTAAATCTATCTCCATCAAATCATAAGAGTCCATGAGAATCTATAGGTAATAAAAATCATCATATTCATAATACATGAAGGTTTCGGTCTATACGGGCCAATATCATAGATAGCACAACCATTCCCCTATAGTAGAGTCAATACTTGGTGATTCCGTTTGTACATCAATCAAAATACTACAAGTTTCTTCGAACTATGCCACACCTCTCGTGGCTAGGATAATAGTAACAGCTAGTAAAGATATAAGTCTAGTCTAAAGACTTCCTGTAGTCCTTCTAGGTGAAATCAGGTTTATGGCATCATAAGGTCAAGATAGTCCTGAAGTGGTATCTGTAGTTGTGCATCGATCAAGTTCTAGATAGCGTAGGTTCTAAACCATTCTTGAGGAACCTGCGGATGTTCCTATTGAGTCCGTAATCTTGGTATTATCCACAAGGTGTTATCTAATTCGTGGCAAGTGGAAATGGAAAAGGGAAATGACAATGGTGGTATTCTAAAGGATGAGAATAACACTGATGAAGATGAAATCCCAGTGATGAGCTAGGAGATAATGGTGATAATAGTGAATGGGATACTACCCTCATTCGCGCTATCTCGCGACATCCAAGAGGTAAAGTTGAAGTATGCACTATGGGACGACCAATAGTGAAATAAGTAACTGACGGTGGTGGTAGTACCTGAGTAGTGAGCGTCCTACTAGTGGAGGAAAGAAAACATGCTATCTCCCTTGTAATAAGCATCCTAATAAGTCCATTAAAATTAAGTCTGAATACTTTACCAAACGGCATTCTATGTATAGGCTGAATGAGAACCTTGCTCTTATGACAATTCAATAGTGCTAATGGTGGTGTAAGTACAGCTGGTGGTATAATGGTAGTGGAAGATGACAAGGCATCTTCAATGTCGGAATCCGACGAAAGGATAACAGCGTGGGTATCTGAAGACATGTCACTTGTGAACCAGGTCAATATAATCATATATACATATATGAGTATGGGTATGAATAACTCGTACAGTGTGTGCGTAAAACAACATGTATAGTGAATATGCACCTATGATGAAATGATGAGATGCTATGATGATGTGGTTATAGTCTAGGGTCCAAGATACATCCTAGTTCGCTATAACCTTAGCTCTGATGCCAATCTGTCACACCCCCAAAATACCTGAATGGCAGCGGAATGGAATACCTGGGGGTGACTGTCATAGCACCATAGTTACAGTTATATTGAACGACCTAAAGTGTCGTTTAGAAAATACAGCGTTTGATCATTAAAACATTCAGAGTTTACAAAGCTTAGGTCTCAAAAGAGTTTGCCAATTTTGTCAAAATAAGTTCAACAAGATCAAACGTTTCATAAGTGCAGAAAATCTGGTGAGACGCGTCGACTCCGCGACTCCACGAAGGTCCAAATGTATGCAACATGAGCTACCTTAATAACCTGAGAAATACATTGCGAAAAACGGTCAACACGAATGTTGATGAATAATCATAAGTTTATAAGTAAAACCTAGTGTACATATGCCATAAGTAAAGCCAAGAAATAGGATGTCCGGAAAATATATACATTGGCTCTTAAGCTCATGACCCCGAAGCTAGACGATACTTGGCCCCAATGAGTGTTTACCAGACACTCTAATAATAAAGACATGAAATGCATCTGTAATACTGTTGGAGCAACCCAAACACAGATGGAGGAGTCACCCTCAATAGATCTATCCACTCACTCCCGCTTAGTACCAGAAATTAACGGTCCATGATGATAAAAGGGGACTTGTCAAGACGTGGTAAATAAGGCAACTTAAGCAATGTATGAAATTTTATACTTAGGCATGTACACAAAAACAAGTAATGCAATGTATTCTCCCCCGTGGGATTTGAAATCAAAATATAGAATTAAAACGGGGCTATGAAACTCACCTCGAAGTGATGGTACAAAGATGGTGCAATGAGGTAAAAGTAGTCGGGACAATGAGGCGCGAGTACTAGCCGCAACCTAAATGAATAATCATGACCTAACTTAGATCAAGCCGTAATGAAATGAATGCACATGCACATGATACCTATACCACTCGTAATTTGGAAATACTAGTTATCGTCATAGTAAAATAGTTTCCATACTTAGGAAAAATAGGTCCATTTATAGAAGTATATAACTTGTCGTATTATCTCGTATGAAAAAAATGTTAGCGTTAAATTCCTTGGATCGAAAACCTTGAAATAAAGTCGTTAAGTCGTATAAATATTCTCTTGGGTCGTACGTATTCATTTGTTAAGAATATAGTCATTAGTATCGTTTCTAGAAAATATACCATTTAGTACGTACGTTATTATTTTTATTTGTGACCAAATATATATATATAGTTTTGGTGATCTTAAAACGCGTATAACTTGCTCGTTTTAGGTTCGTTTTCCTTGTTCTTTATGTCCACGGATTCGTTTTTGTATATAGTAATATATTTTTGATAACTCGGCTCCTCTAGGTTACGTTTAATACCCCTTTTTGCACGGCGAAATCTGTCAAACAGCGAGCAGTTTTTAATAAAATAGTTTTCGTCGTTAAATTTGCAAAAATCATATCTCATTCGTTATAAGCTTGTTTTAATCCGTTCTTTCGCCTAAAGTTTCGTTTTTGAATGTATTTTCTAAATCTTTGGTCAAAACTTGGCCACCATCTACTGATTTTCCCACGAAATTAAAATAGGGACAGTAGGTAATCTTATTGTTTCAAAAACCATTTTCAAGTCTCCAAACTAGTTCCATCTTCCATCAAACCACTTTCAAACACCACAAAGCTAATCTAATCCTACCATACACCTTCTTAGGGTGTCATGGGTCCTTAAACATCATCAATCCACTAGGTCTAACAAGGGTTACTCATGTGTTCATTTCTAGGGCTCAAAGTTAAATATGTACAAAAATAGAGTGGTATAAGTTAATGCATGTATGAGATCTTGTAAGAAAATTATATAAACATGGTAATAACTTGTAAAAATCATAAAAATGAGTTTGTTAACTTACTTGAAGGTTTAGGGAGTTTGGATGATAAAAACCTACTAATCCTTGAGTTTTTATTTCAAAACTCCAACAAGGATGACTATATGAACTAGTTTAAACCTAGATCTTGTAAAATTTGTGGTTCTTGCTCCTTGACCACCCTTGGTCGATTACTCCTTAAGAGAAAAAGAGAGAAGAAAAGTTTACTTGAACTAGAAAATGATTTTGTGATAAAGGAATGAGAAAAAAGTTTAATTTATACTTAGGGGACAATAGTTTGGTAGCATTTAATTTGGTTGGTGAGATTAGCTCATTAGGAGGCTAGGAGGGGGGGGGGGGGGTTCACAAAGGAGAGAAAAAGGGGGTTTGTGTTGGGTAATTATTTAGGAAAGTTAGTGGTATTATGATGTAATGTTAGTTTTAAGTTTAATCGGGTACCGGGTTTGTTAGAAATAAATTTTATTGAAGTTATTCGGGACATAATAAAGTCGTAAAAATTGTAAAAATATGTCGGGCACAAGTACGGAGAGTTTGGGTGATTATTGTTTAATTTTGGTGAAAACCGTCGTTATTAAGTTAGACGTACCATACGTAATAAATAAGTTTCCAAAATACCGGGTAAATTAATATTATAATTTTTATATTATTAAAATGAATATAAAAATATATTGGGATAATAGTCGGAAGTGTCGGACGTGTTAGTTTCATTTATAGTTCGTGTATTAGTGTTTATTTAAAATAAACATACGTAAATCGTTAATTATATTAAAAATATAATTTGAATACCCTACGAGTGGAATAGTATGCAAGTGCCATAAAGATGATATGCAGACTATTTCTAGCCTGTATGAAATGTCCCCATGATAATGCATGAATTCGCTCTTGAACCAATACGGTTACGCGAATTTGAATACTCGTAAACTATGTTTACAATGACATGAGTAATGCACGTGAATAGTGGTTTTCTCTCGGAAATGAATAGTGTCAAGTGAATAGTAAAATTTCTGAATGTTTCCCGGAATGTCAAAATGACCTCGAAAACGATGAATAGTGATCGATGAATAGTAAATGATGAATAGTAACTTGTGAATAGTAAATTATCGAGGTTTAGAAAATGACCGGAAATTACGAGTTGTGACATATATTGCATTGCTCTTAGATATATGTTACAATATATTCTTGATTTGTTTAGCCCAAAATTTTATGAAAGAAGACAAATCTCAGTAAATCATTCTTCTTCTAAAAAATAAATAAATAAAATATAAGATTAATTAATATATTTTGATTAAAAATTAAATGCAATTACACTTATCTCTACTACGTGTATAACATTAACATGTATTTCTTAAATTTAAAATACTTCAAATTTGAGTAATGTTAATTGCCTATAATACCTTTTACAAAACAAGTTCAAATGGAAAGTTTTTAAATGGCAAGTTTTTAAAATACCGTTTATTAAAAATGGTAACAACATATACTACAAAATTAAAGAGCAAGGTTGGTCAAGTGGTTAACACCCTTGCCTCTAGAGACAGAGGTTAAGGGTTCGATCCTCACCCCTTGCAAGGCCGGAGGTCCTTTTCTACCTTTGGTAGAACTGGAAGCAGCCTCTCTACCTTAGGTAGGGGTAAGGCTGTCTACGTCTCAACCTCCCCCATACACCGTGGAAGACGGTATTGGGATCCATAACCCGTGGAAGACGGTATTGGGAGTTACTTTGCTTTACTTTTTTTTATACTACAAAATTAATAGTTTAAAGATTGTTTGATCCTCAAACTTTAATTATTTTTCGTTTATAACCCGTATACTTTTCTTCTCGCAATGACTACAAATTAGACTCGTAAGTGTTGCATCAAGGGTCTACTACAACACTAGTTCGCAAGTATACACCATTATTTTGTGCGGGTATTCATCTAGTCTTTTTATAATTTGAATGTCTCATTAACCGACACGACGATCATTTTATTATTTTTCAATAGTTGAGTATTTTCATATACTTTCGACGAATTAGTGTTCTTTGTGTTTTTATGTTTTATGTTTCACTATTTAAAATTCGCATGACATGTCACACATGGTTTAACATTAACATGAAAGTTTGAACACTAAACAGTTGCTATAAGTAATTGTGTTTATATCAAAGATTTAATTTGTTTTTTTCAATATAACACACATTTATGGCTTTCCAACCATTATCATACACACTATATATTAAGTTATAGATTATAGCCATTCATTTATGAAACTTTTAATATCACATTTTTAACGAATCACATGTGATTGAAATTACGTGTGGTAAAAAGCACATGTGATTTTATGTGTTTTATGGAACTTTGACAAATTAAATGCACTACTCTACGATTCGAAATATAAAGTGTTATGTATGGTTTGAAAACTATAAATGTCTAGTTTACATGAAAAAAGTGGTGAAACTTTTAAAATTTGTTGAAAAAGTTACGTTTATTTTACTATATGTTTAATAGTTAGAATATTCAAATTAGTATTGAATCATATGTGATTTCTTATGCAGGTTTCATAAAAAAAAAAAAAAAAATTCGAAAGTATATCAAGTGCCTGTATATTAAAACATAATTAAATGGTTGTCGCGATTGCATAATTTTTTTCTTAATGATTAACGGTCGGAAATACATTAATTTTTGAAAAAAAAAATAAAAGCGGGTTTTTTATTTTATATATATATAAAAAATAGACATTAGGATTGATTTATATAGATGATGTCTCTTATTGGACTTTGCTGGGGTCTTGACTTATTAAGGGGTTGTTTGGGAGTGCGTTTCCACGCTGATTATCTGATGATCAGGTTTTTAAACCACATATAATTAGTTTGAAGTTTGAAGTGTTTGGCAAAAGATTTTGAAAAACCGATTTTTTTGTAGTTTTGGGTTTCTAAAATGTGTTATGATTACCGATTACCTTACGTTCACCTTAAATTTTGACTTGTAGGTCAAGTGGCAAGATCTAAAGTTGACGATGAAGGTGTAGGAAGATAAAATATACTAAAACCTTAAAAGGGCGTTTGGATGGGGAATTTGAAATTCCAGAATTTTAAATTTTAGAAAATTTAAATTCTTGAAAATTTAAAATTCTAGAATTTAAAATACTTTCGCATGTTTTGTTGACAGAAATTTATAAATCCCATCCTAACCTATATAAAACACAAGTTTGATTGCTATTTTTAGAGGCAAAAATCACTCCAAAACTCTATAAAAACGCCACGTGGAAAACCCCTACTAATAGAAAGATTTCAAAAATATAACACAATTCGGCTGAACAAATTTCATAACAGAATCCCCTTAAATCAAGAAAACCTACACAATCGGAGATCAAATCAAAGAATCATATCTATTCCATTCTAATAATCAAAAAACAATCCATAACAATCTGAATCAAACTATGGAGATTCGGTTATCTTGAACAAAAAATAAAACCTCCGTACCAATCTCATCATTAAATCAGTTCTTCCCAAAACCCTAAATTTAAACTTGAAGAGACCAACAATTCGAATCGAAGCAATTGAAGATCGAGAATCAACCAAACCGATTGGATACAACGTGATAAGATCAAACGAATCTTCAAAATTAGGTGATTTCAATATATATCATCCTAATTATCATCATATTTGTTACTATTACATTGAAAGAAATAATTACGAATTTGAATTATTTCTTAAAAAGCAAAATCTAAATGAAGCTTTTTTCTTAAGATTAACATGGTTGATTGTTTTTTTTCAGGTACATGAATCTCATAATGAATTAATAAATAGAAAGAAGATGGTGATAATAAACTTAGATTATCAATTGCCATTATACCAAGGTAAAATCTCTTATTTCAACACTATTCAATCATTTTTTAATTTGATTTTTCTAAGTTCTCTATGAAATAATTATGCACACCACATGTTTGTTGAAAAGTTTAGAAACCCAAATTACTTATTAGTTAAAATGTCATGTTATTTATATTGAGTAATTATCAAAGGTATAAAGTTTGAATGTATTAAATATTGTCAAGCGTATACCTTTTGAGATTAATATACCTAATATGATTTTGGGAAATGTGACAAGTAAGAAAGGTTTGGTTTCGGATGAAAACAAATGCAATTGCTTAGGGTGTAGTCTATATAACCACCTGAACCTTATTGTTACATTTGCCTATTTGATGTCGCTGATGTCGTATTTAATTGCCTTTTAGTGTTGTGTATTGTAATAGCCTATGATGAGTCTGAATGGGTTTCGCTAAACCTGGGATTATTGGCATCTTGGCGGGGCAACATACTAAGTTTGCAACTATAGGAACCATGTCTTCTTTTTTGATTCCTAAATAATTTGAGTCTGATTGTTCCATTTAGTTGTTATACATACTTGAATGCTTATTATTAGAGTATGAATATCTGGCGATGATGCTAATTTTCTGAAACTGTGGGTATTTTTGGAATGTAACTCACTGACAGTCATATCCTGGTAAGGAAATCACGTATATGACGTGGTTGTAGCCATGATTAGCAGATCGTGTTGTTCCAACTGTTGCAGATCTGAGCCTTAGTTTCTATTGTTTCAAAACCAACCCATGATTCCATATTTAACAACTCTTCTAGGTCCACCCATGCAAAAAAAATTTCTTATATGCTAAGCCATCTGTCATAATGCTCAATCAGAAATAGTTTTGTTATATTATTTGTCAGAAGGATGAGGGAGAGTATCCGCACATATAAGAACATAACTTTAGTAGGTGCACCAATGATGTATTTGCAGCACCATGGTTGATCTCATTATTTCTCATAACAAGGAAGAATATAAGTTATTGATAACGAACATGCTTCCTGGTCTGCCCTCACATTTGTGCAGTGTATAAGTAATGGCCATATCTAATATGTAATTTGAGTGCATGTGACATCCATAGTTACCTATTTCAGTATTTCTTATAGGATTCTAATATTGATGATGATTGATTGATTATAATGTTAGTAAACTATATTTATTTGCTGGTACTTGATGATCAGTTGGAGTTGGATTTAAGTAACATACATATTGGTTTTTCTGGTTTTCTTTTTCACATCGCGACACTGAAAAATATAATAGAGATGAACTGCCCGGAGGAATATGTAGAAAAGAAACTGGAGAATGACAATTTGACAAATATGGTTGACCTTTGTGTTCAAATGTCAGGTGAGGATAGTTATGGAAGGAAACCGGCGAATGGGAATGGTAGATACCTATCTATTCTTTTTTCATTCCTATTATCTAAGGTGTACCAATATAACCAGCTTAACTCTTTAGTTTAGGCCTGTTTTTAACTGTTCTCATAATGTAGGTTATCCCAATTCTACAACAGGATGTATCGCTGAATATGAATGTGATGTGGAAATTACAGAGTATGTTTCAGTCATTTTTCATGTTACAAGCTATATCTTACACACAAAAATTTTGTCTCTAGCTAATATGTCACAGCTAATAATCTGTTTCAAATAATGCAGTTGTGAACCACTTCCAGATAGGCGCTTTTTTCTAGGATCGACATTATAATTAAGAATATTTGATCATGGTTTAAAAAAGCGGTCTGAGGCGGCGCCTCGAGGCGAATCGGACATAAAACGCATATGAGGCGGCGCCTCAGATGGTTGACGCCGGTCAACGCCAGATAGATCTAAAAAATGAAAAACCAGTACCTACCTTAGATCTATTATCAAGATCCTGAATCCAAAACTAGTTGGTGTGATTAACAACTATCAAAATACAAGGTTAAGAACACAAAGGATTCTTATCAGATGATTACATGAAGAATAAAAGCAGATCAAGATAATATGAAAATAATACAATAAAAGAGAGTAAATTTTTGGAGAAAGCAGATCAAGAAAGTTGCAAGGCTGCATAGCAAAGTTTTGGAGATAGTGAAAGAGAGAGAGGGAGCAGATAAGATGTTACAGTATATAAAATAAGATTTTGCAACAAAGCCCCTCAGTAATTAATGGTTAGTCCTTGAGCTATTATTTCTTAGAAACTTGAAGCATAATCTAATAAGAATAATAATAACATCAATAAAAATATATAAATTATGTGGATTTATAAGACATATAATTTCTATATATTTTTTTTAATTACGCCTCGACCTTACGCCTCGGTTCGCCTCGAGGCTTACGCCTCTTGAGGTGAAGGGAAAACGCCTCGAGGCTCGTTTCCATACTTTTAAACCTTGTATTTGATTATATATTAAAAATGTATACAATTTTACATATATTTGATCAGTGTGTTTTTCTCATTTTTTTAAAGGTTGAAAGTCGACGAAGATGCCACATACTTCGAAACTGGGATCAAGATGGGTTAGCCTTACCGTCATTCTTTGTTGATATTTTTTCATGTCTGCTTTGCATTTTTTTTGGTTAAAAATTGTTTTTAAGTTGGCCACATGATCTTTAGATTTATGAAGGTACCGTGTTTATGAGATTGAATGGATACATGATTTCTCTCCAACAGAAGGAACTAAAGAGAGATATGAGGTGATTATACTTTTGACCTCAAATTTGTAATTTTACATGTTATTTCATGAATTGTTCTAAATACAAGAATATCAGTAATCTAGGTTTAAGATGAAGGGTATAATGACAAACATTTTCATTTAAGTTATTCTTGATGCATACAGTTTGATCAAACATTCTTTCTCAAATTAAGTCACAATTTGTTCTTAATGATTTCCTGAAAAGCTAAGGTGATTGAAAAATCTACACAAGTATTTTTCTCAATTTGTTTTCATCGAATACAATTTTTTCTCATTTTAAGATGAAATGAAAACCTTTGAGACATAGAATATTGCATATGCCTAGTTTTCCTTGTTAATTAGACTAGGATTGTATCACTATTATTGCCTTAACAGAATATGTGATGCATATGTTTAATTACTAGACTTAGAATTTTCTATGATTGCAGTTTTTTATGAATACTTTGTGTACATGACTAATTTGATGGATATGTTTACAAAATGTTAGTGATTGCCAATGCCATGAATCTAATTTTAAAATTGATTCATGCCATCACTTAACAGATTTTTCACTCATATTTGTTTTGATTCAAATGGTTTTGAGACGACTCGACACTATTTAAACTAAGGGTATCTCATCTTCAAGGTAGTTATTGGGGCTAGTTATCACCTAAAAACTGATACTGCATCCCTTTAGCTACACAATGTAACAGAGTATCCAAGGTCTAGATATGTTTCGAGAAATCTCACACTTATGCAACAAAAGCTCTTTTAAGACGTATTACAATTGACGTCACCTAAGACTTCTCATCTTCAAGATGGTTACTAGGACTAGTTATCACCTAAAAGCTGATAATGGAATCCTTTAACTAGCCCACGTAATCGAGAGTCTAAAGTATTGTCATTTGTTAAGAAATCTTATGCTCATGCAACAAAATTTTCTCTGACAGTTTGACATCCAAAATAAAGTTGTCTAGTTTAACTAGAAAACTTATGTTTGAATACAAGTTGATACTTTTTCGCAAAGCTTCAAAAGGGTTAGATAAATGTATTTTCTAAAGCATGAGCATTATAAAACAATGTTTAATCTATACCTTAAACAATTTTTTGAAAAAGTATCACAAATCAACAAATTTTTGGTGAGGCGAATAAAAACAGAAAGAGAGAATAAAATCGCATGTGAAAAGACAAGAGCATGCGCTTATGCTACAAAAGCAAGAAAGCATAAGAAAAGAAAAATAAAATGAAATATGCTCGAAAAAGAAATGCCAGAGCATAAAAAAACAGACACAGTGAAAAATAAATATTGTAAACTTAATAAAGATTCTTACATCTTTTATGTCATTTCAGAATCATTCATAACAATGGCTCAAGAACAAGCTCATGATCAACCACAACATATTCAAGAAGATGCTCCAGCTGTACTAATACCAACAAATGAATACATCAGACTTGGTGAATGCAATCACCAATTCCGCATCTCTCTCTTTGAATGTGATCACCCAATCATCCCAGCAATCCTTAAAAATCATCCAACTTATCCCATGCTCTCATTATCCGACTCTAGTACTCCCATGATATATCTTCAACAATTCTGGCGTCATGTTGTGTTCCTCACTGAAACCAAACCCGACACAATCCAAAGCACCATTGAAATACAACAGATTACACTAACATCAGAAGATCTTCGAATGGAACTCAATCTTCATGCAGCAGTACATGGCAACCTCACAGCATACGAACAACCACCAACCATCAACCAACTCAAAGAATTCTTCATAGAGCTTGGATATGATAAAGATGCTGATGAAACTCACAAGTTCAAAGTCCTATCGACTTTCAAGAGGAAATGCCTACCTGCAAGATGGGCTACGCTCTTCTCAATTCTTAATCGGTGCATTGTCGGTAAAGAAACGGGAATGGATAGAGGCACTACTTCATTATATCAAATCATGTATGGTATAGTGAAACAGTGTCACTACGATTATGCGAAGCTTCTATGGACAGATGTTGTCGACCATGTCTGTAGATCGGAGAAGAAGAAGAATGTATGCATTCCGTTTGTCACATACTTCAAGATACGGATTGCTCAGTTCATGAGGCAATATCCCAATATCACAAGAAGACAAACAGGTCCAACACCCAAAGTGCCGTATATGCACAGCACAAGTGGTGACTCAATAGTTACCACCAATGCACCAATGCCTATACCACGAGGCTTGTTGGATCTTGTTAACAAGGAATCACATGCATATAAGGAGTACATGGGTTTAGTAAACGCTCTTATGGATAGCTCAAAACCATGTGTTCCTACCCCGGATGCGTCTATGGTTAAAATAGAGTCTAGCGCCAAAGTAGGAACCTCTAGGACTCATCGAAAACAAACTGATAGGAAGAGAACAAAGAAGGGTACAAAATTAATGCAGTTAGATGACGAAGAAGGAGAAGAAGATGATGAGGGGACCGATAAGGAGGATACGGATAGAAAGGAGTCTAAGGTTAGTGATGAACGTCATGATGACTATGATGGAGATGATAAGGGGGACAAAGATGACACCCATAGACCGGAGATTAAGAAGAAGATGAAGTATGACAACAGTAGGTCTAGGTCCTCTGAGCAACACCAGCTTACCCCTCCCATCATTATCGATGTAGAACCACCATCATCACCTCCAACAACAACAACAACAACTACAACAGCAACAACAACTATTTACACAACAACAACCCCACCATCAACTCACTTTCAACAACCGTCAACATCAACATCTCATCCAAAACACAAACTAAGAATGTCCACCTCCACATTGTTTCAGAAATTCAGAGCCGATCCGATACCACTTGTAACAACCAAACAATTCAACGAAGTAATGGGAAAACTTCGTGCTGACATGGAGTCAAGGTTTGCAGCTCAACAACAACAATAAACACAAGCTGGACCTTCCACATCCTCAAGATCCTTATCACTGGACCGCATCTCCGAACTAATGCTTGATAAGATCTTGAATAATGAATCACTCATGGCAGCATATCACAACCTCTACAATGGCTTACTAGAACCCGAAGCTCAACTACCGACACCAACTCCTGTTACGAATCAAGTCTTGAAAGTCGAAAAAGAAATGACAAAGTTGAACTCTGAGGCAATCAAACTTATTACAATATTATCCTCAAGTCACGGAATTGAAAAGTCAATGTCGTCCACAGTCAAGGAAGCGCAATCAAGATGATCTAGACTCGGACAATCCTGAGGAGGAGAAAGCGCTAAAGACAAAGAACAACAACCACTGCAACGGTCTCATCCCAAAAACAAACATCATCTCAACAACAACAACAACAACAACAAAAATCAAGCTCACAAAAACAAACAGATAATCCAGAAGAAGTGAATGCTGAAGATGTTAAAGTTGAGATTGATACTCAACAAGAAGATGCAGGTGGTGACAAGGATGACTGGGACGATATGACTTACAGGGAAGGTGAAATACCTCCAGAGACTGATGGATTCGATGTGTCTGATGTAGAAGATGACGATGTGTTTGATGATGTGCTAAGGGATCCGATACAAACCGAAGAACAAATTAGAGATCCTACAACTGAAAAGCTTGACTGCATGTTCTCAGATCTGCATTAAAGGTTTGGAATCAACATTCAGGAAGACGACACAAGGGATCAAAGAGTTAATAGCATATATGACTCCTTAATATACAAGTTCAAAAGCGACAGAGATTTCAATACCAGACTTGTAGATCAAGAGGTCTCAAAAGCTCTTGGCATGTCTTCTTCTTCAACGTTTGTAAGAGAGAGAGAGAAGAGAACGCTCTCCATCGTGGAAACAGATTCCCAAGGTTCTAAGATCTGACTCCGCACCCTTAGTTCCGTACTTCAACGACGATCTAAAAAGTATGCTGAACGGTCCAAAAGAATACCTACCATCTACAAAGGAAGTTACCACATATGAGGAAATTCCGGAACCATTTCTAGAAGAAGAAAGATTTTTGGATATATTCTCTGAAGAAGAAGTTGATCGTGAGGACTACAAATTCAATGCATTCATAGGTATTATTAATGTTAATGAAAGATCAAAGGGCTTCTACCGACTAAGGAAACTCAAAAGGAAGCTTCGTGATGAAGTCTACTCAAGTTCCAGAATCCTTAGATATGTTGAAGTTAACTCCGAGTATCAGCATTCACATGGTTATTTTAATTATCACGTAGTTCGTACTGACAATCAACATACCACTTCAGCGAATCAGATTATGTGAATCTTCATCCTCATGATCTTGAAGATATTCTTAAAAGAAGAAGAGACTGCTACAACAAGAAAGCCATCGATCAAGACGTGATCGAATCAGTCCTAATTTTCATGAAAGCTTATGTTGTAGTAGTTCACATTGAAGACTTCCAGATGGGGATCGAAAGCTATCAAAGGAAAGTCAACCTGACTCCTCCAATGTTAGATTGCGTCGGTATTCAAAAGATCAAGTGCTGGACCTGCTACACTAGACCCGGACTTGGACTTTGTGTTGTTTACAAGACCGATAAAAGGCAGAAAAGATTATTCAGAGTCGTTGAAGTAGCTAAGTTCTCCTCAGGTACCTTAATCAAGATACTAAAGAAACTTGAGCGAATTAAGAAACGTGTGGAGAGGTTGCAGATTGAGATGACAGCAAGCAATCATCATTTGTTGACTATAGTTGTAAAAGTGATAAGGGAAAGGCTCACACTTCGTGCATCATGGAGAAGAATGGAACAAAGAATCGGATGTCGAAGCTGGCCTAACCGAATACCCATAAATAGAAGACCCGAATGATCTAGCCTTAGGGGGAGATTGTTGGAACACGAAAAGTGTAAATCATTTGTTAGGGACTTCTATTTATATTTTATCATAGTATAGGGTATGTTGTGTAATATTAGTTGTATGCGACACAAGTTTACCATCGCAGAACTTGTATATCCGTGTTGGAGGCTTGGCTAAACATTGGATATAAATACCCCCTATCTCATGGGTTATGAGGTGTGTGTTCTCTATTCAAGCTATGCGAGACTTTTGTTCTCTCTCTCTCTCTCTCTCTCTCTCTCTCTCTCTCTCTCTCTCTCTCTCTAAACTGCTCACACCCACTTTATACATTAAGATTAGTTGTAGATGTGATATTATTGGTACAACAGGAACAATGTACTAGATTCGTTATTGGCATTCACCGGCTCTATCTTCTTAGTTCTGCCATCGAGTTTGACAAATGTAAAGCTGAGCGTACTAGGGACCAAACCATTCGGTTGGTCTACCTATTTTTTTCGGTCTCCTATACACAAACCAAAAGGGACGCGTCCTCTCTTTATTTGCATTGGTTCGGTCTGTTTGTGGATCGAATGAATTGGAAGAAATTGATAGGTTTGTGTGTGTGTTTTTTGTATATATTTTTTGTGGGGTATGTTTTTTGGTTGTGAGTGTGGTCCCCTTAATACGAGTATTTAAACCTTTTAAAGATGTAAAAATTTTACTTTCTTACCAATGGTACACGCAAATCATCAACCCTAATTGGTCGAATCACGTTAAATCTTTGTGTTCTTATGTTTGTTTGTTGCTTGTTTGTTTCCTTTTTCTTTTATTATATTAGCCTAACACTGCTATACATGCTACACATCCAGCTTCATGCAAGTATGCAACCCAATTAACGATAAAAACTATATGTTGTTTTTTTCTGTCACTATTTTTCCCGTTTTGCAATAAGCTGTTGCATAAAAGAGTTTAAGTTTTAGGAGCAATATAGTTTCAATTTCATTTGATCAAGTTCAAATATTTGTGGTCAACGTTAAGTTAGTAAATTTGAACCTATTCGGCGTTGTTTGACATCACGACCTTGTATAATTTGACATCCTACTTTAGTTTTACAAGCCTACATATAAATTTCTGATGCAAATATATACTGCAGGGTCAAAAAGATTTTTCATTCTTTTAACTTCAAAGGAGAATCTGGTACACTTCAATTCTGGGAATGCAATGCCGTTGGGAGTTCAAAAGACATTGGGTGTAGTTGTTAGGTCACCATTTAGTAAACACAAGTATGATATAAAGAGAAATGAGATGAGAAATAGACTTGGTTGATTATAAGATAATAAGAAAGATAAAAGTGCAAGAGTTTCCTTAAGGTAATCTAATAACCAACAAAATAAAATGTAACATAAGCTTACTATTTATAAGGGAGGAGCTAGGGCAACACACCCTTCCTCCCTTATCCCTTTTAACGTGGGCTTTTAGGCCTCTTGGGCTTTAACATGTTGCCCATTAACTTAAACAATAATAAGAAATAATACTTAAGCAACCTATTACAAAATGTAATGACCGAGACTTGACTAAATACTAAAAGTATGATCCCAACAATCTCCCCCTAAGGGTCGGTCATCACGGTTGCTTGACGTCTTCATCTTTGTCGTTGACTTGTGACATGTAAAACTCTAGACGTCTTCAAAATGAATGAATGATAGTGAATGTACTTTGCTCTTTGTCTTTGTTCTTTGGTAATGATGGATTATGAAGTTATCTGCCGTTCGTCACTCCTGCGTCTGTGGTGGTTGTCCGCCATTCCAACATACTCATACATCTTTAGACTTTCACTTGCAAGAAGTTCCTTTTTCATGCATTGAGATCTTTGTCTTTATACTTTGTAGATTCTTCTAATAGCCGTAGAATCTTTTCTTTGAACTTTGTGTTGCTGAGATCTTTGGGGGAGCTTTCTTAGACTTCAAGATGTATGTATGAGCATGTTGGAATCTACCATCATGGAAGTGAAGTGCCTGCGAGTAAACAGTTAGCAATAAAACAACCGGTACTTACGGATAAGGAATTAGAGCTCATCAACAGCATATTGTGAAGACTCCTTCTAATCCTTATCCAGGCCGTTCCCATATCAGATACTCCCGAAGGAGCTTACGAGACCTACTAAGTAGCTCAATGACTGGGTGAGTCGCTGGGGATCACTCCACGACTGTAGACCGCAATGGAACCACCGCAAACACTAAGCGTAACCCTTGTGGGGTTACCGAAGTGACCTGCTGTCAGGGCTGTTTGATGTTGACCCTGGCAGGATTTCCGTTCAATCATTGAGAAATACTTACGTAATCCTCTCATAAACGTTCTCGGCAGATTGCTAAGATCTGCGAAGGACTCGATAGTTTACAACTGATGCCCATTGATGTAGAACACCAGTCGTAGAAATACTAAGTGTTCCTAAGAGATCTTTGATGTATCTCAAGGCTCTAGACTCTATAAGTGCACACCTAGGTTTCCTATGCGGAGACTGGGGATGTCCTTCTTCAATATCAACCGTCTCTAAGAGATGGGTCGATAGGTTACGCGGGTTCCCCTGTGAGAATGAAACAAGTCCTTTTAAGAGAACTTGAGTGGTTAAGAAGGTTTAGTGCATTGCGTCACTGGGTCCATGACGACTTAATCTTCAATACCGGCGTCGCCTTAGCAACAACCAGTAGCATACGTATTGAACCCGGTGTCTGCCCTAAGGTTGAATCATCTGGAGGGCTATTTCTTTTCACCCTTTACTTTACTTTTCTTTTTAATTCTTCAACTCCTTCTTTCCCTTTCATTCATTTCTCCTTTTTTCGTATCATACCTAAGGACTTCTAATTCTAACTATGGGAGATGTCCTTGGGTAGATCCCTCCGGCTCTGGCGGATCATAGGACGGATATTCCTATCTTAATCACCTTATAACTCCGACAGTAGCCAAGAAACCTTTGATTGAAAATCTCTCAAAGTGTTTGTGATAATCAAATATTTTGGTTAACACTTTGAGAGTTTTGCGTACACTTTTGAAGGGCTCCCCCTGCACATGTGCTCATAAGTGTTTAATAAATTTGCACATGCGGGAGGAGCAAGCACTTTTGAATTGATCCACATTCCGTGAACAAGACCGATTCGAGACACGCTTACATCACTAGTTAGACTAGCTTGAAGTTATTACCCGGCCTGATCAAGTTCACAGAAAGCTTCTCGAGACTGTACATTTCTACTAAGACATATCCTTTTCGAGACACGCTTACGTGGTTAGATAAAGAGATACATTGTCAGCTTTTAGGTGACAACTAGCTCTAATATCTAACTTGATGTTATTACCCGTCGAGGATAAGTCTTTTCGATATTACTAACATTTATTGCCTCGTCAATTCCTGGGTTAAAACTGAGTCTAGCTCGCACATGATACAACTTTTAAGCATTGACTTCGTATATTTTAATCACTATTTCATTTTCTCCCCCTCAAAAATAGCATATAAGATGATGTTTTTGATAATCTTTTAGATTAAAATATGCCTTTTGAGTCTTACGGGGAGATTCTCCAAGAACTTTTTGATTTTGAGCAAAGTATTTTGTTTTGACAAGTGCTCCCCCTCAACAAGTGATTAGGTCTTATTGAGGTGAAATACTTGTCCTTTTGAGCAGAATTATGAAAAAATCATAAATGTTTGATTAATTCTACTCAAAAGTAAGAAGCCTTCGCTCCTTATAATAGGATTGAGGCACTGATGCGTACCTCAGGGTCCTTTCTTTACAAGTACGGGTTGTACACTGGTATGCGTGCACAAACCATTATGAAGTAAATTATTGACAAATCAAATCAAATGCTTACAATGATTTACCAATCAGGCCTCTGAAATGTCAGCACCGGAAATTTGGATCTGCCTCCAACATAACTCTCCAACCTTCGGAACTGATCCCTGCGCTTCAATCTGTTCTCAATCCTTAAGATAAATCTGCGAGCATCCCGTGCTTCATTGGTGTTCCACCTTTTGGATTTTCCTAGTTCAATGTCATTGACTCTGCCTTTGATCCCATCTCTGACGAACTTAAGAGTTTCATCACAGAACTTATGAATTTCTTCATAACCCATAAAGCAGTTGCGACCGTTAGCACTTCGGTAGGTGAACCCAAATGGTCGTCTGATCAAGGAGTATTGAGGTAGATGTTGAAGTTCGGGGATGTCAAACAGGTTTGGTTTGGTGAGATTGAGCTTCTTCTGGTAACTTTCCACTCCTAACTGAAGATCTTCAACTCTTTCTCTTATGACAATCTGTCTGATGTAGATGAGAAGAGCTTGGATAAAGGCAAGCTGTATGTCTTTGGGTAAGCCACAGAGTTTTCCTTGAACTTTTAGCAGGTACATGTCTTCAATGTCGTTGAGACGTAGTCGTGGAAAGTCAGACTCGGAAATATCGTACTCCTTTTCATCAAGCCTTTTCAGAGTGATTTTGCTGAGGAAGGGGTACCCAAAGAACGTGACAGTCGAGATGAATTGAATGGAGACTATCTTCAGATCACTTTCTACATCACCCATCGTCTGATTAAGTCTGCTGCTTCGATAGTACTGTGCCCGGTTGGTTGGCCAATGATGAATACCATAAAGTGCATCCCGGTCATATTCAACAATTTTGTCGATGAATAATGCTGAAGCTTCTTCTTCGATGGCATTGTTGAGATATCGAGCTGCAGGGAGAAAGGCGAGTGAGGTGACATACTTCTTCTCGATCTTGCTGCCAAGTGTCAGGAATTCCAAGTCTGTGTTGTAGAAGAACTTGTACGGGATCTTTGGTTCCTTAGGCTTCCCAATCATCGGTAGTGGTTTGGACCAATCAGTAATGTAAGGTGCGGTTTTCTTTGTGACCGGATCGACATATGATTCAGGGTTGATCCAGTCAATATTGCTTGACATAGCTCGAGCAATATTTTCCAGATGGTATTCAAGCTCGATTGAGTTAGCAGACCGATCTTTCAGAAGATTGAAAGCATCATTTTTGATTCTTCGCAGCTCTTTCTTATTCATCTTTTTCATCTTAAACTTTTGCTGAATCATTTGAGCATATTCCACTGTACGACCATCTTGAGGTTCATGATTGTCTTCCAGTGGTGGTTGCGAATTTATCATCTTCTCAAACCAGGAGTATTCGGCACTATTGTCTTGGTCTAGCCAGCTAAGGACGGTTTTGGGTTTCTTTGGTTTGGTGCCTTTAGTTGAGGTATCCGGTTGAGGTTGCTGATGCTTTCTTTTCTTATCTTTCTTCTTCTGTTTAGGAGATGGTTCTGGAACTTCATCGGGCATAGGAATGTCGTCACCACCGGTGTATTCAAAGTGATCATGTGCCTTGGGAGCAGAACCGGATGCCTTCGGTTGTTGTGAGGAAGTTGTTGTGGTAGGAGGAATTACCGGTGTTTTGTGCTGAGATGAGGATCCTTCGGCTTGTTTCTGTTTCTTTGCCTGAGAATTAGGATCCCTGTCTTCATCATCTCTTTGTCGTTTCAGCTTATCGGCCTCTGTGCTACAAGACTCTTTGTTCATTTTGTCTTTCAGTGCTTCCAGGACTTTTGCTTCTTCAGGAGTCAAGGTGAACTTGTTTGCAAGCTTTTCTAGGAGTTGAGCTTCCAAGTCATCCAGAGAAAGTCCTGGTAGAGGAGCAGTAGACTTGTCGGCACGAAGAGTGAAGGTTGTTGATCGGATAACTTTCTTTACTGCTTGCTCAGCGAACTTGGTGAGTTCGTCTCTCATTGGTGCCAGTAGATCTTTCAGCTCAGCCACTAAGTGTTGTGCCATGTATTCCTGTGCTTGAGCTGCTAGTGCGGCTTCCAAGTTCTCTGTTACGTCTTTAGCTAGGAAAATGTCAACCTTATCTTGTAGCTTTTTGACGTTCGTGTTCAGCTTAGATAGTTCAGCAACCTGGGTTGCAAGTTTAGCAACCTGATCTTCTAGTTTGCTTCTCTTCTTATCATGCACTCTTTTGAAAGCAGACTTGAGTAGTTTGGATGCAGCAGAGGCTTTGGAGCTCGGTTTCTTGATTGATTTGCCATGTGTTGATTCAGATGCAGGAGGTGATGACTGTGATGATTCAATAATGGTGGTTGTGTCTTTGACATCTCCTTTCTGTAGTTTGGGTTGTACAACTTTCTTATCTTTGGCTGTTGCTTCTTTCACCCTAAGTTCTTCTGCCAGTTTTTCAGCTTCAGCTTTCTGTCTTAGTTCTTCAGCAACCCTGGCTTCTTCTTCTTTCTTAAGTTTTTCTTCAGCCAGCCTAACAGCTTCGGCTTTAAGCCTTTGTTCTTCAGCCAGCCTGGCTTCTTCTTCCTTCTTAGACTTTTCTTCAGCCAGTTTGGCTGCCTCTTCTGCTCTCCTACTCTCTTCCATTCTGATTGATTCTTCCAGTTTAGCTTGAGCAATCTCTTCAAGTCTGGCCTCTTCAGCTTCTTGTTTTCTTTTCAGTTCCTCTTCCTGAGCTCTTTCTCGACGCTCTATTTCTTCTATAGACATAAGTCTTGGAGCATCGGTATCCATAGGATCTTCCTCTTCTTCCTCTTCCATAGTCATTTCAATGTCGGTGGGAGACACTGAGGGATTATCATAAACAACTAAGTTTGAGGAGATTCCTGTGGTAGGCTCAGGAATGCTGCTAGACCCGCCAGCTTCGGTGGTCTGGGAGAACACTGGAGGTGGAGGTTGATCAGCATTGAATGTGTCAATTCGGCTGTGAAGGAGACCGAGGTTGAGAGCCCGTTCATTTTCTTCTTCGACTGAAAGTCCTTCAGGCTCTTGTACAGCTGTAACTGGTTCCTTCATCTTTGATTTAACATGATCAGCAGATTCGTCAATAATATTATCCCAATCTTCGAACGTCAAATCCTTATCGTCAATTTCATCAAGATTGACTTTCTTGGTGATATTGGCATAGGCTTCACTGTAAATAGGACCTTCGTCGGATTCAGTACGTTCAGAGTCAGACGGCTTTGGAGAAGATGGAGATGAGGGAAACCACCCAGGTTCAGTAGTAGGTTTCTTTGCAGGAATTCTGATCTTGGATGTTGGCTTTTTCTTGGGTTTGGATTTGGTAGAACTTTCTGAGCTGCCAGATTTGCTACCTTTCTTACCTTTCTTCTGCATGTATGAAGGTAGAGCAGCTTCGTCCAAGAACCCAACTTTCTCTGCTTCAATGGCTTGTAGGTAGTACTTGTAGTTATTGCCAGCCTTGACTTTGTCAGTTAAGAGGCTATCTGGAAGTTTCTTTCCCTGTTTCCTTGTACTTGTATCCATTCTCTTGATGACCTTCAGTGTGTCCTCATTCTTGTATGTGTGCTGAAACTCATCATTCAATCTTTGAGGAATGTCATCATATTCATGGAGGAAGCTTGCAATAAGAAGTTTGGTGAAACGGACGAATGGAATATTGGTTGTCTTGCGGTGTATGTGCCACACAATATCTTCCCAGATAATGCTGGCATAATCAACCTTCTTGACATTAGCAATAGCCCAGAACAGCCTGAGATGTTGGAGCTTAGGGTGTTCATGGCCTGTGTCTCTGCCAGATAGTGACTTGGCAATTATGATGTAGAGAGTTCTCCAAGGCTGTGGAAGAAATCTTATATTGACCCTAGAGTGACTAGTAATGACCCCTTCAGACTCATCATACCCAATATCTCTCAGCCATTCTATCAATTCTTCTTCAGTGGGAACTTGGTCATACTCTTCATTCGGTTCAAGTTCGGGAAGTCCAAGAGCACTACGGAGAAGATCCTTGTCGACCGTGACTTGTCTCATGTGAAGCATACAAGTAAAGGACTCTTCCAGGAGGTCCAGGTGGATAGTGTGCCAAAACTGATGTATGTAGAAGCATGCTACTGCAGCAGATTTGGTGAGAAGAACTTTGCACGGGTGATAGATGAGAGCATCAACAGCAACAAGGCAAGAAGACTCATTGCATGTCAGTTTGTTGAAGTTGACTCTTAGGTTGTTCTTTCCAATCTTCCTGGAGTAGTTTTCAGGAAATGTGTCTTCCCATGCACGAATGGGTTCAGGTTCTGGTCCGTATGGGATGTCATTGTGTTCTGCCATCTGAATTGATCATAAACACACAAACATGGCAATTGTTGATGATGTTAGTATAAGCATTCATTAAGCATGTGTTCATATAGATTATCATGTTTTGATGATGATCAGTGGGGGTTTGTGTGTGTTAAAACTTATGTTATGTGACAAACTTGAGTTATTTTACTTGTTAGAAACATAAAACAATTCAATTCCAACCAAAGTTTATCATTTACAACAAGTTACACATTGGAAATTTCCAACACTTAGGAAAAAATTTGGAATTTTGACAAGTTTACGCGTAAGTAGTTGTTTTACGCGTAACCTGACTTAAGCGTAAGATAAGAAATAAGGCGTAAGTGCAAAATCTACGCGTAAGTTAGAACTTTACGCGTAAAATGAAATTTACGCGTAAGATCAATTTTATGCGTAAGATAGGTCTTATGCGTAAAAAATGAAATTACGCGTAGGATTTCCCTTAGGCGTAAATTGTAACTTATGCGTAGGTAATGACTTATGCGTAAGTTCTAGACTTATGCGTAAGATCAGAACTTATGCGTAAGATCAGAACTTATGCGTAAAAACAATTTTATGCGTAAACTGTGTCTTATCCAAGACACAATTTGTCCACGTGTCGAATCTTACGCGTAAGATTCAATCTTACGCGTAGGATGAACATTTAACGCGTAAAATCGTCATTTCCAGAAATTCACCTTTTGTAATTTGAGTTATGAGTTTCCTGAAAGTGCACAAACATTACCACTGATCAAACATCAATCCAATACACTTATATCATACATTTTAACGCGTAAACAAGCTCAATACAACTTAACGCGTAGACATGCAAGAACACATAATCATAATCTAATCTCAACATGTTTCTGGGCACGATTGAGCATGGGGCAAATGATTCTAACAACCTAAGGATTATATGGACCAAGTTATAACAATTTTCATCCACACAAACACACAATCAAGGCTGCTAGTGTCATTCGAACCTTAAGCCTTAGATTCAAGAACAAGACATGATAAAGATACAATTAAACCATGTCAACATGATCCTAAGACCACAAGAACAAAATCCCCATCATTAATTATCATCCTAACATCCTCAATCAGAAATCCCTAATTCATACGCATGAACCCTAATTCCCAATTTGCACAATTGATGATTCTGGGTAGGATTAGTGTTAACTAACATGTTTAATAACATCAAATGAACAAATCCCATCACCCAATACGATCAAATCAACACTTAAATCTGGGTTTGATTTTACGCATAACTCACAAACAAAATTTCAACGATTGTGTAAGATTTAGCCGTTGGATTGGAATAAAATTAAAAACCGTAGTATGAAAACATGATCAAAACATATTATTACTTACAGATTCAAGATTGGTAGATTAGATCAAAAGGATGAATGTGAGGCGTTCGATTTGGTTGGTGAAAGAGTAAATGTTTTGCAGAAAATTAAATGTGAGTAGTCAAGGTGGTTTTGACTGTGGTTAATTCCAGTTTCAAAAATGACAAATTTAGTCCCTTAACCCTTACTAACATTAATTTTAAATGCTAACATACTTATTCACATATAACATTCGTTAGTCAACACCACGATATGAAAAGAACAACTTGTCATACTCCCCCTCGACCTTGGAATCATGGTAAGATTAACTGGTTTTGATCAAGGAGAGTAACCCGATATCCTTTTGAATCAACACTAAGAAAAAAAAAATTTATTTATTTTTGTTAAAATGTAAATGTTTTTTGGTAAAATGCAAGTATAAAAGGTAAAATAATTTTTTAGAAATTAAAAAAATGTTACTATTCCTCCCCCTCAACACTAATTTTAAATGATTGAAGACTTTTTAGAAAAAAAATAGTGTTGAAAGAGTTTTATACTGGCATTTTTTTTTTTTTTTTTTTTTTTTTTTTTTTTTTTTTTTTTTTTGAGAAAAATATTTTTATATTATGTTTTAGAGAAAAAAAAATATTTACAAAGATAGTTTTGATGTTTGACAATCACTTGTATTTTAAAAACTTTTCCAGATCCTCTGGAGTCAAACATCGCATACCAATCTGGTGAACTAGACTAGCAAACCTGGATGGTGCCAAGGATTTGGTAAGTAAGTCCGCCAATTGGTATTCAGTTCCAACGAAATAAAGTTCAACTGTACCCCTTTCCACATGCTCTTTGATGAAATGATAACGGAGATCGATGTGTTTGGATTTGCAATGATGCACAGTGTTGCAGGAGATAGCAATTGCACTCTTAGAATCACAGTAGATAGGAATCTTGTTGAATAGGTAGCCATAGTCTTTAAGTTGTGATCTCATCCAGATGACTTGAGCACAACAAGCCGACATGGCTACGTATTCAGATTCTGTAGATGACAAAGACGTGCAGTCCTGCTTCTTAGATTGCCATGACACAAGTTTGTCTCCAAGAAACTGTAATCCACCAGATGTACTTTTGCGTGTGTCTAAGCATCCTGCATGATCAGCATCTGAAAAAGCAATTAGTTCAAAACCAGAATCCTTCGGATACCAGATCCCCAAGTTAATGGTTCCCTTTATGTATCGAAGGATTCTCTTGACCTCACTGAGGTGTTTTTCCGTTGGTCTAGACTGATAGCGAGAGCACATATAGACAGCAAAAACTATATCAGGTCTACTAGCTGTGAGATACATGAGGGACCCAATCATACTTCGGTATTTGGTAGGGTCAACGGGAGTCCCATGTAAATCAGCATCTAGTTTTGTGGTATAGCCCATTGGCGTATTATAAGTATCACAAGTTATCATTCCATGTTTCTTTAAGATTTCAAGAGCATATTTGGACTGATTTATAAAAATTCCACGGGGTGATTGATGAACTTGTAGTCCTAAAAAGAACGAAAGCTCACCCATCATGGACATTTCAAAATTATCTTTCATTAATTTTGCAAAATCATTAGAATAACTTCTTTTTGTTGAGGCAAAAATGATGTCATCGACATATATTTGAACAACAAGTAAGTCCTCCCCGTAGGTTTTAGTAAACAGTGTTGGATCCACCGATCCTTTAGAAAACTTATTGGCCAGTAAGAAAGTGGACAGTTTGTCATACCACGCCCGTGGGGCCTGCTTGAGTCCATAGAGAGCCTTTTTGAGTCGGTAGACGTGATTAGGACGCTCAGGATCAACGAAGCCTTCAGGTTGGCTGACATAAACTTCTTCACGGAGATCTCCGTTAAGAAATGCTGTTTTGACATCCATTTGGAAGACTACCATGTTCCGGTGTGCAGCATAGGCCAAAAAGATCCGAACAGCTTCATGTCGAGCCACTGGAGCAAAGGATTCAGCAAAATCTAGACCTTCCAGTTGAGAGTATCCTTTTGCTACCAGACGTGATTTGTTACGGATGACAGTTCCTTCGGCATCAAGCTTATTCTTCCATATCCATTTTAACCCAATGACAAAGACTCCGTCAGGTCTTTCAACTAATTCCCAGACTTCTAATCGTATGAATTGCTGAAATTCCTCTTGCATAGATTCAATCTAGTTGTCATAAGTCATAGCATTTTTAATGTTCTTGGGTTCTTCATGACAAACTGTGAGTGCGTAGATGCAAGTTTCTCCATCTGTGTGAAGTCGTTGTCTTGTCATAACTGGTGCATCTGGATGGCCAATAATATGAACTAGAGGATGGTCTCGGGTCCATTTGTGTGTTGAAGGGTGTAGTTGATATGTATCTCGCATGTTGGCAGGATCCAAGTTGCGTGTTGACGACTCAGCTATATCAGGAACTGTAGTAGCTGGTGCAAACGGATTGAAGAACGCATCAGGATCATGCTCTGCGGATTGTGGAACTGATAGTGGTGTTGGATCTTCAGCTGAGTGGCGGGAGTTAGAAACAGTTTGTTCTACTGTAGATGGTGAAGCAATTGGAGGACCGTCTCTCTCAACAGTTGTTGAAGTTTGTTGAGGTGAGTCTGGTACATGAATATTGTCAGGTTGAGCAGCGGAATTAGGTGGGACCTCAGTAGGACGGTATTCAATTGTGTCATCAAACAGTGGAGCAAACAAGGTTTCCAATTCTTTGCGGTTGAGTGGCAATGGTTCAGCCGAAGATGCCGGAGGGTTAAGACGGTTAAATTCGGGTCCTAAGCTGTGTTGCTCAGAAGCCATTTATGTGAGCTCATCAAAATTAGCATGAATGGTTTCTTGAATTTCACGAGTACGACGATTCCAAATCCGAAAACCTTTAGAATTCTCACAATATCCAATGAACACTCCGATGTCAGCCTTTGCTTTAAGTTTACCTAAATCATCACGATCATTTTTCGGATAGCAGAGTGCTCCAAAAACATGAAAGTAATCGATGTTCGGTTTCCTTTTGTGAACAATTTGATATGGTGTTTTGCGATGACGTTTTGTGATCATACAACGGTTTTGAGTATAGCATGCGGTTGAAACAGCTTCTGCCCACAAGTAATCAGGTAACTGAGCATTAATCAACATAGTTCTAGCAGCTTCCACTAACGTCCTGTTGCGTCTTTCAACAACGCCATTTTGTTCTGGGCTTCTAGGAATAGATGTTTGATGTTCAATTCCCACTTTCTCATAATAAGACCTAAGTGTCTGATTCTTGAATTCAGTTCCGTTGTCAGTTCTGACTATTCGGACCGTGTTGCGTAACTGAACTTGAATTTTAGTGAGAAAGGTGATGATCATAGAAGGAGCCTGATCTTTACTTCGTAGAAAATAAACCCAAGTCCATCTGGAAAAATCATCGACGATTACTAGTATGTAGCATTTACCGTTGATACTTTGAACACGCATCGGTCCACACAAATCCATATGAAGTAGTTGTAGAACATGATTCGTACTGTGTTCAGGTTTTGAAGGAAAATGAGCCCGAGTACTTTTTCCTTGTTCACAGGCTGGACATAAGTGATCTTTGGTGAAACGGAATCTTGGAAATCCCTCAACAAGTTTATAACGAGCAAGGTCAGTCATAGTTTTGAAATTCAAGTGTGAAAGACGTTTGTGCCATAACCAAGATTTAGTTGATTCTGCTTTGGAGAGAAGACATATCGGAGATGTTGCAATCATATCTGACATTGAAATTGTATAAAGATTGGAGCCATGGGAGCCAGACATAAGATCGTTTCCTTGTAAGTCACGAACAAAGCAAGTTTTCTCACGAAATGCAACTTCTAGATCCCCATCACAGAATTGACCAACAGAGAAAAGGTTGTGTCCAAGGCCTTCCACATAATAAACACGGCTTATTTCGATGTTTCCACTTATAAAGTCACCATACCCCATGATTAAAGCGTAATGATCATTCCCGAATCTGACAGTACCAATGAACTTTGAGACAAAGTTGTGTAACAGTTTGAGATTGCCTGTCATATGTCGGGTGCATCCGCTATCAACAATCCAGAGAACAATCTGCACCACCTGCATCACAAGAAGAGGACACGGATGGAACAGAAGTAAGGGTGGAACCCAAAGAAACTGCGGGTTCCAGTTGGTTAGAAGCACAAGTATTCAATAATTTAGGAATCCATTTAAAATCAGGTTTGTGTTGTAACCAACGTTGCCAATTCCAACTAGTTCGAGCTTTCTTAATGGTGTATTCACTAGTGTTTGGCTGATTCCTAGACTTGTTCTCTGCACCTATGGGGTTAACATCAACTTCACTAGAAACCGTAGAAGGCGGCTTTCCTAAGATAGACTTAGAGGCAGTAGTGGGCCTAGAAGGAATGCGTGTCCTACGTTTCTTATGACGATGAAGTAGAGAATTAGCTATACATTTAGTATGATCACCAGATGAAACGCTTTTACGACAAAACACACAAGATGCATTAATATTCAAAACATTCAAAGGTTCATCATTCGTTACATTTAGATTTTGATTACAATTTGCCAGATTAGAATCTAAATCTGATGCAACATGAGTTTTATTCAAATTCCTAAGTTGGTCTTCTACTTCTTGAGCTTCTAGTTGTCCTCGCTTACGTTGCCAGAGCCTATTCTTCTTTTTACTGTATCGCTTGGGTCTGCTAACGCTAGTAGGGGAGACTAGTCCTGTAGAAGTGGAGTTATCAACATTAGTATTTTGAATAACCTTTCCTTTATCAGTTTTGTCTAATTTATACATTCCTGGTGCGATCACCGTGGTGTCAACCATCTTTCCTTTTTCAAGTATCTTTATTTTCTCTTTTAACTCAATGATGATGTGATTCTTATCCTGAATGTTTGACTCAAGTATACCATTGCAATATTTGATGTCTATGTGGTTTTGTAGAAATTCGTCATTTTCAATTTTTAACTTCGCAATTTCTTTCTCGTATTTGAGACACAAACCTTTTAAAGACTCATTGTTTTTGCAAAGTTGACAAGAGTTTGAAACATTGTGACTTTGAAACTTCAATTCCCTTTCAAGACTTTTAGCTTGACACCATTCAAGCCTTTGATTGAGTAGACTGATTTGTTTTGAAAACTGTTTTGTCACATCATCATTCTTTTTCCTCAGATTATCATTCTCATGTTTCAGTGTCTCAATTTCCTCATTCAACAAGTTATTATCAACACAATGATCATGCTTAAGCATAGAAGTACCAGATTTATAGAGATCATTCATGATAACAGACAAAATATCAGCACAGAGAACTTGTTCCAAGAGTCGATCAGCATCATTTTTGAAAACTTTAGTTTGTAACTTTTGAACCAAAATCTCATTTTCAGCAGTGTCAAAAACGTTTATCATATTTTTGACCTCCTTTTGAAGTTCCTGATCCCAACGTGTAGCACAGAGACGGAGGTGTTGAACAATTGGTTTCATTTGTTTTTGAAAAATATCTCTCTTTTCTCGCTCGTAAGCGGATTGAAAAGTTTCAATTTTAATTTCAGAATTGCGTTCAATTGTTTCCTCCAAAATATCAATGTCTTCCATAAAAGTTTTGAAATAATTTAAGACACGACATTTTGGTAAACGTGTAAGTTCACCGGACGAGGGTAAAGGACCATTTACTTGTGCTACAGTTTGGACAGGGGCCTCATTGTGAGATGAAACATACGACTCTTCGATAAACCATGATTTCTCAGGTAAATCCTTTTGAGTAACGAACTTGACTGGATTTTTTGAATAGTCATATGGTGTGCAATATTCAACATTACTCATTTTTGACCGACTCTCGTCTTCAAGTTCTTCTTCTTCCTCAGTATCAAAAACAACAGCACGCACAATCGAATTATCAAGCAAATAATCCATACTGTAAATTTTTGGAACATCTTTGAATGCATTATGAAGAAACATTGAATTGTAATCGCCAAGTGCAAATCCAGTACCGGGTCTCGGTTTTAAAGTGAATTTCTGAATTGTAGTGACAGAGTTCCCGTGTTTGTACACAATGTTACGAAATTCTTTCAATTGTTTTTCAAGATCAACAATATCACCGAGTAAGTTATCTATATACTTCCTTTTTCGTATTTTATGTTCACAAAAATCTTTTTGACAACTTGACAATTCTGTTTCTGTTTTTGAAAGTTCTGTTTGAAGACGTTTGACTTGCATTTTCAATTCACTCTTTTCACTTTCGAGTTTTGAAATCAACTTTCCGTTTGACTCGATTAAATCTTGCATTTTGCGTTGAAGATCTTGTTCTTTGTTGTAGGAATCGTGAAAAGCTTTTTCAAAACTTTTTGCATGTTTAATCTTGTCTTCCTGATTAGAAAGCTGAATTTTATAACATTCAATATCTCTTGCAAGTGACGCATTTTGTTCTTTCAAAACTTTGTTTTTCTCGTTGCATTTTATTATTTGCAATTGTTGAGCATCCAGTTGTTTTGATAACAATATGAGATCAGGGTCTGGATCAAATGATGGTTCATGTTGTTCAAAATGATCATGTTTATCATTCTCAATAGGATCATCAAATGAAACAACTGTGTCATCATCGAATATGACAACTGTGTTTATTTGTTCATCTGTATGAGATGATAAAGATGATTTAGATGGAACAACTTGCGCCATATCTGATTCATAAGCAGAAGGTGAGACTATTTCATTAATAAAGCATTCATTGAAGTCATGTACCTGAGACAAGCCGTCAGTGTCATACACTGGACCTGAATCATTGAGCTTAAGTTTAGCCATAAGCATCACAGCAGCATTGGCTTCCAGATCTTCCATGTCATCATCGTTGTTCACATTTGCCATGAAGTTGTTGTCCTGTTCAGGGAAATGTCCATCTTTTTCATCCTGAAGAGCCATGAGTAATGCTTGCTTGTGAAACTTGCTACCCCGAGTTCTTGGTTTGGGACATGCTGTAGCAATATGACCTTGTTCATTACAATTGTAGCACCAAACTGCATTCCCTGAGGTTGAGTTCCTTGTAGTAACTGGGTCAGACCTTTGTTGAGAAGATGCTGAGTTGTTCCTGAAACCTCCATTGTTACCAAACCTCTGACCATTCCCATAACTTCCTGAAGAACTTCCTGAACCAGATCTGCCATAATTTCGATTCTGAATTTCCACTCGTCCGTCATTGACAACAGCTTGATTCCTGGTGTTTGAAGATGAACGTTGACGATTGTTTGTTTTGTTGGAGAATTTGCTGAAAGCACGAGCAATAAGAGCAAGTCCCTGATTCAACGTATTAAAGTCATCATCGTCATCATCATTGCAGTTGGAGTAGTACACAGCATCATTGTTGTTTGACGGAACAAGTTGAGTAGAAGAATCTGGTGGAGATGAGTCATAAGGGACCATTAGGTTTGAGGTGGAAGGTTGTGGATAACTGAAGTAGTTCTGTTCTTGAACATATGCATGATTTGACATTGGTGTTGGAGCATAGTTAGATTGAGCTACGAGAGCCAAAGAATTTGGTGTTGAAGTTGGTGTGTATCCTCCTCGTAGAGCTCGATCTTTTTCCACTTCAGGTTCGTGGTGTTTCAGAAAGTCATACAACAAGCCATATGGAGCATCATGAAGATTCTTCGTTTGACGAACAAATGTCACATATTTATGCCAATCAGGGCCAAGACTACCAACAAATTTGGAGTTCACAGCGATCCTTGGTACAGTGATTTTGTGACGTTCCAGATCATTGACAACATTTGTGAAACGATGATAGTAGGATTCAAGTGACTCTCCAGGTTCAATTGTGATGTCAGTGTATTCCATGTAAAGCTTGGATTCCATGTCATCTTTATTCAATTGAGTGCCTTCCATGAGGAGATGAACGTGTTCCCACATAGCTTTGGCTGTTTTCTGAGCATCGACACTGCGATAGATCGGATTGGGTATACCTTGAAGTATATAAGCCATTGCATACTGATCAGCTTCACGATGTAGTTTCTGTTCTTCAGTGAGTGCAGTTTCTAGAAGGGGTCTATCACCAGGAGGACGTGGAGGATCAGCATTAGGATCACCAGCTTCAAATCTTGTTGGCCACTCAAATGGTCCTTCAAGTATCACTTGCTTTAAGAAGTGCCCATGAGGTTTCTTTAGTTCAAGAAAGCGTAGGAAGCGACTTGACCATTGCACATAGTTACCAGGTGTTAGCATTGGAGGTGTTTCAAGTGATCCTGCCTCATGTCGGGATTGTTGAGTTGTAATAACTTCACACATTCTGTCAAACCAGTGAGGTTGTTTGGAGGAAAACTGAGTGTTTTGTTGTGGCACTTGATATGGTTGTTGTTGAGGAATGAGCTGTTGCTGCATCATCAGGTAATGTTGTTGTGGATTGTATTTAGGAGGTTGTTGATTCATTATGTGCGGAAGGTATGGTTGTTGCTGATACTGCTGAGGTTGTTGTTGCTGATACTGCTGAGGTTGTTGTTGCTGAGGATAAGAGTGAGGGAAGTAGTGATTAGGTGGTTGAGACATCTTAGAACACTTGTGTAGAAATGGATCTTTGTAGAAGATTGAAATGCACGTTCCTTTGTGAAAGTAGCAAAATCCTTGGGGTAAGTTTAAATCTTACGCGTAACTTAATCTTACGCGTAAACTGTAAGTTATGCGTAAAGAGTAGGTTTATGCGTAAACTTTCTAGTTTATGCGTAAGTTTCCTCTTTACGCGTAAGCTTATGCTTATGCGTAAGTTTAGACTTATGCGTAAGGTTGAAACAACCAAACAAATCTTTCAAACTTATCCAAGCTTGAAAGATATCCGTAGTCGAAGTATTCCACTAACTTATCCAAGCTAGGGAAGTACTGAGTCACCGTAGCACAAGAAGAAGATCGTTGATGAAGCTTACGCGTAAACTCTGGCAAGTTACGCGTAACTCTGACTTACGCGTAGAATTCAACTTATGCGTAGGATTTAAGGCGTAGAGGAGCACTTAACGCGTAGGATCAGGGTTTTGGCAAATATTACACGTAAGAAAAGGGTTTTGGCCTATTTTACGCGTAAGAAAAGGGTTTTAGCCAATTTTGCGCGTAAGAAAAGGGTTTTATGCCTATTTTATGCGTAAACCGACCAAAAAACACTGTAGACAGCTGGAAATAGTACTTTTCCGACCACTTTACGCGTAAAACGTACTGTTCACCTTAAATAATGACTTTTTGAAGAGAAAATGCTTAAAAATAAGGTACTTTTGATCAAATAACTTCACCAATACTAAGAAAACCTTAACTTTATGAGATGTAGCTACCAAAAAAACTAGTTTTCCACTATCAATGAAGCTATAAAACCTTAAAAAAAACCTTAAAAATCACAACTTTATGCAACAACTAAGCTTCAAATCACTATATCAACCTTGAAACTTATCCAAGCTTCAAGATTTGAGTGAAAGAAACAAAGAAAAATGCAAAAAGATGAAGAAATAAGCACCAATCCCCACGTTAACCAAAGAAACTCACTTCAAACTTCTAGTAGGCGAATGATACCACTTGTTAGGTCACCATTTAGTAAACACAAGTATGATATAAAGAGAAATGAGATGAGAAATAGACTTGGTTGATTATAAGATAATAAGAAAGATAAAAGTGCAAGAGTTTCCTTAAGGTAATCTAATAACCAACAAAATAAAATGTAACATAAGCTTACTATTTATAAGGGAGGAGCTAGGGCAACACACCCTTCCTCCCTTATCCCTTTTAACGTGGGCTTTTAGGCCTCTTGGGCTTTAACATGTTGCCCATTAACTTAAACAATAATAAGAAATAATACTTAAGCAACCTATTACAAAATGTAATGACCGAGACTTGACTAAATACTAAAAGTATGATCCCAACAGTAGTCATACATTGGTAGATCAATTTTTTGTATCAACAAACGATAACAGACTGCTTGAAGAGTACAATTGTTCTTTTCTTTTTCTTAAAATGATGTGTGTTTTTTCATAGTACTTAGTATTTGGTTATTGACTTATTTATGAGTAAACAATGTCAAAAGTATTTCCATGTTTTCCTACTATATAAGTTGTATGTATACCGGGTGTATTCTTGTTAATGGTTGCATTAGCTCACAGCCGAGATTAATAAGATCATAGGGTGTCATGACCCAAAGCTAAACTTTAACTCAGTGTCACATAATCGTCACATCAGTTTTAACAATTTTACTTTAACTTAAAAAAAAAAAAAAAAAAAAAAAAAAAAAAAACAACTTATCATAACCTAACCATGACTCAATTATATACAAATTCAACCCCTAAACTAAAACTAATACTTCATTTAATAAATAACATAACGTTAAATCTTAAACATTTTACAATATGAATTCATTGAAATACGAAAATAAACGTTACATAATAAACATTAAATAAACGTTACATAAAATACACTACGATACGTTACGATACAAAATACATAAATCTAATTTAATCTGAGTACTTCCCGCATGCAGAATCATACGAAGGAGACCTATACCCAGGAAATTCCTAAATGAAAGCATTATGTTCTGCTTCTTCCTTCCTTAGTTTCTCCTCCCACACTTGTTGAAACTTTGCTTGTTCTACTTCAACTTCTCTTAAAGCCTTTTCGCCAATGCTAATTTCATACAGCTGTTGGGCAGTTAAGCCAAAAGGATTATCTGCCACGTCGGCATAACCCGTAAATGAGGGAGACTGTTGTTGCTCAATAAATGTGGGTGCATTCGATGAAGTTGATGCACCTAGCCCAAGTTGAGTTAATTGTTGTGATACAGAACCAACCTCTTTGTTTTCCTCATAGCTCCACCAGATTTTGTTGCTGATGTTGGTTTGTATCTGTGTAACACAACCCCACAACTTGTCACTAATGGCCTTGTTTTTCTTGGCTTCCTCGTTCAAAAATTGGTCAATCACAACTTTTCTTTCCGAAGAAATGTCTGTGCATTTCGCGTATCGTTGTCTCATATGTTCTTTTTTTTTTTGCTTTTGCAAGATGAAACTGATTGATAACGTAAATCATAGCCTTTTGTCGATCAGCATCTTCTTTATCTCATTGTTTTTAATAAACACTTGCATTTCTTTGACAGAATGTGACAGACGACAAGCCATAAGGGGCATTACTGTATTTTTTATTTTTATTTTTTGATTAATGGTGTATGAAAAGTGTGTGAAACTGACTTGTAAACGTTGGTATTTATAGAGGCTTTTGAATTCTAATTCAAACTAGCCGTTAAGGGGGTATTTTGAAAGTTTTTTTTTAACCTAAACTAGCCATTTAAGAACCAAGGGAGTGTTTTGATTTTTTTTACTTTTTTGATTTTTGATTTTTGATTATTTTTTATTTATTTTTAGTATTATTTTTTTAATTCAAATTTTACCACGTTAAGGGGACAAAGGTGTAATTTTTTTATTTGAAATACCTTTAACGCTGTGTTAGGGTGTTAACTTGACCCATAACACAGCACCTTAACACACATGCTCGGTATCATAACTCCCCCCTTAACGCGATTGAGTTAAGCCATAACTCACAAGTTGAGTTATAATACCGCATGCTCTAACAGAAAAAAGGTGAGAGCTTAAAAGAATCTATATTTGATCAAGTAGAACACGTATTGAACATGTGTGACTATTGTTGACCTTAGGTTTCTAGGTTATCATGGTAATTGCAAAATTTTTGCACAAAAGGTTTTTCCAACCATGAGATTTTAGGGGATTTTGAATTGTTAATACTAAAAAATGGAAGAATGGACTACATCGGTTATTGACATTCACCGGCTCTATCTTTTAATTTTTGCCATCGAGTTTGAGAAATGTAAGGCTGAGCGTAATAGGTACCAAACCATTCGGTTGGTTGATTGGTCCTAAATGGTCAACTAAGTTTACCAGGTGATGGTCAACCAAGTCAAACGTCTAAAACCAACTAACCAAGGAGTACAGTGTATTCCCGGGTCGTTATTTCCCAGCGAGGTAAGCAATTGTATTTGAAAACGTTTTAAGTGATCAGGTGATTTAACAGGAGGATCAGGAATTTGATTTGAATGATTATACTACGAGATTAAGATTGAAAATAACTTAGAAACACTATTCTAACAGTTACTGATGATTAGATATCCTAAAAACGTAAGTTAAACCTAAAAACGCGCGTTTGAATTTAAATTAAACGCGAACGCGCAAAATAAAAAGTGAAACGTGAGCAAATAAAGTCCTACGAATGTGAAAATTATATTTTTACAATCCTAATGTTATAAGAAATTTTTTGGAAAATTAAAATTATTTTTACAACTATTTAATTAATTACTATTAATTAATTACTAATTATTAATTACCTTTTAATTACCTAAATTATACTAATTATTAATTAATTATGAACTTTAACTAGAAAAATGAAAATTAAATTTAGAAAAATCTAAAATATTATAAAACTAATTTTAAAACAGAAAACCTATTTTTTCTACTTTTTAATTATTTATTATTAATTAAAACTAATTATTTAATAAATTTAAACTAAATTAAATTATAAAAAGTATTAAATGATCAAGGAAAAATCTGAAAATATTCCTAAAATTATTTTAACCTACAAGGAACCTGAGAAAAATTTAAAAATGAGAAATGCTTATAAATAAGCAGAAAAATAAGCCAAATGACTTAAATAGAAGCTATCACTTTATTTAATTTTGGTTTTTTCTAATTTTTCTTTTATAAAACTGTTTAACTACTCAAAATAACCAACTTTTATGAAAGGACTTTGACAAAAGCTCAGAAATAAGCACTTTGGGTGCCAAAGTGCTTAACAGATGAGTAACTAGCTTATTAGGACTTATGAATGGTGAAAAAGCTACTTAAAAAGCTACAATAAGGTGTCACTGAGTCATATAAGCTACAACAAGCTAATTTAACTAGGAATAAACTAAAGGGACAGAGATGAGCTCAGGAAATAAGCAAATAAGCTTAGGCCAAATCCATAGCTGATTACTAAATTCAAGCCAAAAATGGTCTACAGAGCAGGTCTGTGGGGTCCACTAGAGTGAATGAGAATACAAGGTGAGACTTGATCTCAAAAGTAGACCTGGCAAGCTTCAAATTAAGCCAATAGATCAGGCTTATGGCTTAATTTCAAGCTCTGTGTGGTCCTTGAAAGGTTGAGTCAAAAACTGAGGACTCAGCTTAAATTAGTTAATGGGACAAAAAAGATAGGACATGCAGCCTTGCCAAATGAGCAAATAACCAATAAATAAGCTCAGGTTCTGGAAGAATGGCTTAAGGGCTTTTCAAAAAGCCCAAGCTCACACTGTTGGAGCCACAGGTGAGCAAACTATGACTGATTGAAAAAGGGTGGTGTGGACTGAGTCTGAGTGCAGGGCATCCCCTTGCCCTGCAGGCTACTTTGAACCAAGAAATAAGCTTTAAGAAAATTTCTAAAAATAAGTTGATTATGGACTTCCAAAGACTAGCTGGGGTACAGTAACTTGTAAAAAATCTCAGGTCTTGAATCAGCCCACAAAATTCAAAATAAATCTTAGAACTTTTGACTTTTCTACCAAATGGAAATTTTGACTTTTTCAATTTCTTGTAGATTTTGACTAAACTGAGATTACATCTACTCACCTTGATTATTTATGATGTTTTAAGCTATAATACAACTAGATTAGGCTAGACTGACAGATTTGTTGGCTAAATTAATGATCTACCAAACCTAAATTCATAACAGTTAACCTGTTATGAAGTCTAAATGTGACTTTGACTTTTTTACCAAGGAGATGCTAGAGTTTATGCTTAAACTACCTAACTATTCCTAATGGAATATGTTACAACAGAGAATGGCCACAAAAACAACCCTGATCACAGGGAACTCTACTGTCCCAAACACCACTTATATGAGCTGATTTAAGTGATTTTCAAAAGGAAAAGATAATTTAAACTTCAAAAGTGATGTATAAGGCCTCAATTAGCTATTTGATGACTGAATTGGCAGGAAGCTTTCAATAATAATTGGTTTCAAATAACTAAACTCAAATGTGTAAAATAACTATATGAGACAATAAACATGGAAATTAATTTAAAATCTAATAAAACTGTAATATCTAAACTAGATTATGTCTAAATAACTAGAATAACTTGAATAAGCAATAAAAACCAGGAAATTAGCATGAAGCAAGCAATAAGACAGTAAACTCAGAAACTTGGAAAAATGAAACTCACAAATGCTCAAGCTCAGAACCAAGGTGAACCAAGACCCAGAATATTATCCTAACACTCCCATGAGTAATAAACCAGAGCAATCCAAGATTTACTCTGCTCCAAAGCTTCTTCTTGCATTATTTTTTATTTTCTTTTCTATTTTTCTGATTTTTTATATTTTTTGTTATCCAACTAAACTGAGTTTTAATGGTTTCTAATAGCTTAAATAAGCTTCACAGGAACCTATATGGGATTATTAGTCCAACATGATATCCAGAAACAACACTTCCACTTTTTAAGAATTTTGAATTAAAATAAAAATGCACAATGCTTGGAATTTAAATGAAACTTGAGTTTATTAATTGGAAACTTCAATACAACTGAGATTACATAGTACTTAAACTAACTTTTGACTAAAAAACATTAGAACATAAAATTGACATAAATTAACTTAAGATAAAAACTACACACCCTGCTCCAGGTCTTCCTCTTCTTTTTATACTCAGGAATTAGGGTTTCTGAGTGCACATTTGTCTTTTCCCAGCAAGCTTCACAACCCTTGGATGAAAGGCTTTTAATCTTGGCCGTTTAAAATTTTTTTTCCGCCAAAATCCTTTTGGCTCTTTCTCTTGATAATTGATGCCAGGGGTCAAATTTGGAGTGTTGTGTTTGGAGGGTTAGCCAGGGGAGTGGGATTGAGTGTTGCAGGAGTGAAGGTAGGGGTGATGATGGGGCTTTGGATGGTAGCAGGATGGTGGGTGGTGAGGTGGAAGGAGAGGTCAAAGGTGGGGGTTTGACTGGTTTTAATATTAAAATGGGGAGTGTTTTTTTGTGGTGGGTTTGACCGAGGAAAAAAGGAGGGTTGACTTGGGCTTGGAAGGTAGGCTTTGGGAGTTATAAGGGGTGTGAGTTGGACTTGGATTGGGCTGGTGTAGGATTTGGATTTGTAGGAGTTTAGATTTATGGGATAAAAGGTATCCGTTTGGTTTGTATAAGAACTAAGCCTAAGGACCAAATTTGTAATTTCTAGATTCTTGAAGGGCTGAAAATACAAACTTCCAAAGGTATCACAAGGACTATTCATGCCATATTATAATCCCATAAGCCTTTATTTGATTTATTTTTCAATTTTAAAATTCCAGGGATTGATTTTGCCAAATTGCAAAGTACAGGGACCAAACATGTAATTTTCTCAAACTTTTCACCCAAGGACTTATTTTGACAACTTTTGAATTCCAAAGGACTTGGGTTGACTTTTCTTTCAATTTAAACCTTCAGGGACTAGTTTTGTCAATTTATGAAACTTGAGGGACTGAAACTGCCAATTATGCAAACTTTGTTCGTTTTTCATTTGTTTTTAAACATTTTGCATCTAAAACATATAAAACACAGTTTTGGGATAATTTCTGTATTTTGATGCATTTCTGAGTGTATTTGGATGTTTTGGCAGTTCAGATATGATAAAAATGATGAGTATTTACACACTCTTCAATCCCCCACACTAAACTATTGCTAGTCCCTAGCAATCTTTTTGAGAAAAATTAATGGATTTGAATCTCTTTACCAAAAGCCATTACTTCTGGAGTAGCCAAATGTTTCAGTTCAAGTAAGAACTATGGTCCACCTGATAACCATGTGATTTTGAGCAAACCACCAGCTGTCAACGGATTTGATTTGTCTTTACTAGAAGCCGTTTGCTTCTGGACTAGCCAACTCTTGATGGAATAGTCAACATCTTGGTGAGCTGATTACCAATTATGGTCTTTCCACTACCTTTACCTCAAGCCATAATCTTGCGGGCTAGCCAACTCTTTCACTTTTTAGGATATGGCGAGTTGAGATACCATACAATTTTGGGCAAATTGCAAGCCGTTAACGGATTTGAGTTATCTTTACCAAGAGCCGTTTGCTCCTGGATTAGCCGATCCTTTTGTCGTTTAGACACGGCGGATTGATAACCACAAAAATTTTGAAATAAAGTGAAAAATTTTTGAAAATTTTGGGCAAAAAACGGGGGTACTAGAGGATATAATGTGATAAAATTCGCTAGAATTCCCCCCCCCCCCCCCCACACTTAGAATTGAATATTGTCCTCAATATTCAAAGTCCCGGCTATTATGCCGATTCTTTGAATGTAAAAAGATAATATTATAAGCTAACTGTGGAAATATTGTTTTTCATTTTTCACTTTATTTATATGTACATACAATCACACCTTTTTTTTTTTGTTTTTTTTTCAAAGATATATACACTTCAAATAGCTGCAGGGGACGACCACTCCCCCACACTAGGGTGTTAGAAAGTAGAAAGAAGTCAGAGACATGGGTGAAAACCCATGTTGTTGCTACTGTTTTTGTTTATCGAGTCGCTAGCTTGACTCGATACCCGAATTCAATTGTCCTTGGGGAATGTTTGGAGATCCGGGACAACCATGGATGGTATGTCCTCTCCAAAGTAATGTTTCACACGATGCCCATTCACTTTGAAATTAGGACCGTCATTTTGAGATAACTCGACAGTGCCATAAGGATAAACCTTTGCGATAGTGAATGGACCAGTCCATCGGGTTTTGAGCTTTCCCGAGAAGATCTTAAGTCTAAAGTTGAAAAGAAGGACTCGATCACCAACGTTGAAAACGCGGTTCTTGATTTTTGAGTCATGTATCTTCTTTGTCTTTTCCTTAAAGATCAAAGAGTTGTCATAAGCTTGATCACGAAGTTCATTTAATTCATTCAATTGAACTTTCCGATGATCACCCGCAGTTTTAAGGTCAAAATTTGCATGCTTGAGGGCCCAATAGGCTTTATGCTCAAGCTCGATCGGTAGATGGCATGCTTTCCCGTACACAAGCTTGTAAGGCGTACACCCGATGGGTGTTTTGTAAGCTGTACGGAAAGCCCAAAGTGCATCATCTAATTTATCCGACCACAATGCACGATTTTCACCAATGGTTCTTTCCAATATTCTCTTAATGCCTCGATTGGAAACTTCTACTTGTCCACTTGTTTGAGGGTGGTACGCAGTAGAAAGATGGTGAGTTACACCATACTTTTGCATGACTTTATCGAATTTGTCATTGCAAAAATGCGTACCGCGATCACTAATTATAGCACGTGGAGTTCCAAATCGAGCAAAAAGAGCTTTCAAGAATTTCACAACTACTCGGGCATCATTAGTGGGTAAAGCTTTCGCTTCAACCCATTTTGAGAAATAGTCAACAGCCACGAGTATGTACTTGTTTCCATGGGATGACGGAAATGGCCCCATAAAGTCTACGCCCCATACGTCAAAGATTTCACAAACTTGAATTACATTTTGTGGCATTTCATTCTTTTGTGAAATATTCCCGGGACGTTGACATGCGTCACAGGATTTGACTAATTCCTGGGCATCCTTGTAAATCGTGGGCCAATAGAAACCGGAGTCAAACACCTTTTTGGCGGTGTAGTTTGGATTGTGGTGGCCCCTTGTGGGACCAGCATGGCAAGCCTTGAGAATGTCTTTGGCTTCCTGTCCATAAACACACCGCCGGATGACTTGATCCGCACAGATTTTGAAAAGGTAGGGGTCGTCCCAGAAGTAATGTTTCACATCTTTAAAGAATTTATTTTTCTGTTGGGACGACATCCCTTTCACCACAAAGTTACCCGTATGGTAGTTTGCAAAATCGGCAAACCATGGGGTAATAGAATCTCCATGAAAGGCAACCGCATTGAGTGTCTCCAGAGGGAAGGTTTCATTAATTTCCTTCTTTTCGAAGACATCTTGGTGGGGGTTTTCCAAACGGGAGAGATGATCAGCTGCAAGGTTCTCAGCTCCTTTTTTTATCACGAATTATGATATTAAATTCTTGCAGGAGGAGAATCCAACAAAGTAGTCTCGGCTTTGCATCTTGTTTTGCAAAGAGATACTTCAAAGCCGAGTGATCCGTATACACTATGCTTTTGGTCAATATCAAATATGACCGGAATTTTTAAAGGCATACACCACAGCTAATAATTCTTTTTCAGTGGTGGTGTAATGACTTTGAGCCTCGGTCATCGTTTTGCTTGCATAGTGTATAGGCTGAAAGTGTTTAGATTTGCGTTGCCCCAAGACTGCCCCTATTGCATAATCACTAGCATCACACATAAGTTCAAAGGGCAAGTCCCAATCGGGGGCAACAAGAATTGGTGCCTCAGTAAGCTTTTTCTTTAGAGTTTCAAAAGCTTCTACTCACTCAGGTGAGAAGATAAAAGGAGCATCCTTTTTGAGTAGATGGGTCATAGGCCGGGCGATTTTGGAAAAATCTTGAATAAACCTACGATAGAAACCGGCATGACCCAAAAAGCTCCTAATACCTTTGATGGTAGTGGGATGAGGTAATTTTGCAATGACATCAATTTTGGCTTTGTCAACCTCAATCCCATTCTTTGAAATTTTATGGCCGAGGACAATGCCCTCTTTGACCATAAAGTGACTCTTCTCCCAATTTAGACATAACCTTGTGTCTTCACAATGTTTGAGCATGTTGTCCAAATGGAAGAGACATGATTGAAACGAATCCCCAATGACCGAAAAATCATCCATAAAGACCTCCATAGTTTTCCCGATCATGTCGGAAAATATGGACATCATACATCTTTGAAACGTACCCGGAGCATTACATAAACCAAATGGCATACGTTTATAAGCAAAAGTTCCATAGGGGCACGTGAAGGTGGTCTTTTCCTGATCTTGCGGATCAATGGGAATCTGAAAGTAACCCGAGAAACCATCGAGGAAGCAATAATACTCATTCCCCACTAATCTCTCGAGCATCTGATCCATAAGCAGAGGAAAATGGTCTTTGCGAGTGGCGTCATTTAACTTGCGATAGTCAATGCAAACACGCCAACCCGTAACCAATCGAGTTGGAATCAACTCATTTTCCTCGTTTGTGACAATAGTAATGCCTCCCTTTTTTGGAACACAATGTATTGGGCTAACCCAAGGACTGTCCGAGATAGAGTAAATCAATCCGGCATCAAGAAGTTTTAAAACTTCTTGTTTGATCACCTCATGAATTTTTGGATTCACCCTTCTTTGTTGTTGGACTGCTGGTTTGAAGTCATCCTCCATTAAAATCTTGTGGGTACAAAATTCTGGGCCAATGCCCTTGATGTCGGAGAGTCTCCAAGCAATTGCTTGTTTATGCGACTTCAAAACCTTTATTAGAGCAGCCTTTTCCTCAACACTTAAATCTTTAGCAATTATGATGGGTAATTTATCATCACCCTCCAGAAATGCATATTCAAGATGAGGTGGCAAGTCCTTAAGTTCAATCACAGGAAAGTCATCAGTTATTTTAAAATTTTTGACTTCCTCTTTATGAAGTACTTTTGGAGGAAGAGGGGGAAATGGATCTTCGTTTAACAATTTTTTTAGCAAAAGAATGTCCCCCTCAGGATCAAGATAGTCCTCATCAAATTTACCTGAAATTGAACTATCTTGGGCGAGAAAAGCTTCGACTTCTTCCAAAAGGAAGTCACTTCCCTCAAAAGGAGTGAGAGAAGGGGAGGAGTCGGCTATGATGGGATGAGAAGATTGAGTGGGATTTTCACTCGAAGACTCATCAGTGAAACCTAAAACCTCTTGAGCGTATTCCTCCGCAGCAACATCGATAGCATCCAACCGGTTAACCAATTCGGCGCATAATTAGACGAATACCTTCCTGTTTGATTAAGGTTGAAGGTTACAGCTTCAGTACCAACACGAAGAGTTATTTCCTCTTTGAATACATCGATTAACGCGCGACCCGTCCTTAAGAATCCTTTCCCAAGAATGAGAGGAACTCGTGGGTCAGCATCGAAATCAACAATCACAAAATCTGCCGGAAAATGAAACTTTCCCACCTTTACAAATACATCCTCGGCAATACCGAGGGGACAAGATGTTGAGCGGTCTGCAAGCTCGAGAGTCATGCAGGTGGTAGTGAGTTCTGGAAGAGAGAGCTTTTTCCATATTGAATAAGGCATCAAGTTGATGCTTGCACCTAGATCGGCCATGGCGAAGCACTCAACCATTCTGGGGAAAACACATGGAATGAGAAATTTTCCCGGATCTCCTAGCTTCTCGAGAAGCTATTTCAAAAGAACTGCAGAGCAGTTTTCATTGAGTAGAGTTCGTGCCATTTCGAATAGTTTTTCCTTATTGTTCAACAGATTTTTGATTGTCGATGCGAATTTAGGCATCAAAATGAGAGCATCCGCGAAACTGATATCAAAATGAATATCTCGGAAAATTTGAAAAAACTTTTCCATTTGATGATTGGCTTTTTCGCGGAGCTTCTGGTCTTGTAACCGAGATGGATATGGTAGTGAAGGTTTAGATTTTGGGTTCTCTCCAAGAGTTGTTGGTGGTTCAAAGACAACTCCTGGTTTTGGCACGGTTTCTGGTACAACCTTAGGATGGACGTGCGCGGTACTTCGTGGACTAGTAAATTGCACCTTGTCCTTTGTCACCTCAGGCTCACGTTCTACTACCTTGGGAGGAGAAGAAGAGGTAGTAGGAGCTTTGGGTCCATCATAGGAAACACCACTTCTCGTTGTGATCGCCCCTCAGATTAGCGATCGTGTTGCTAGGTAAAGTAGTACCTGATCCCGAGGGTCGATCATTAAAAGACCTCTTAAGGTCTGCGATCCGAGTCATCATTACCCTATTCATTTCCTCATGAGATTTCATGAATTGTCTCAACAACTCATCAGATGATGGGCCAGTTGGAACAATTTCTTGAGTATGGTTAGGAGGAGCTTGGTTAGGGTAATTCTGAGTAGTTTGGGTGATGGCTTGATTTTGATTGGGAAAATTTTGGGCCCGGTTATTTTGATGGGAACCGTGGTTTTGAAAATTTCCCTGATGTTGGTTGCCATGTCCATGAGAATTGTTTCCCTGATAGTTGTTTTGACCTTGGTTTCGATTGTAGTTTCCTTGATTTTGGAAACCTTGGTTTTGGTTCTGATTGACATTTCCTTGGTTTTGGTAACCTTGGTTCATTCGATTCTGATTTTGGTTCTGGTTACGGTTTTGGACATTAGGGTTTTGATTGAATCCGGGAGGTCCAGGAAATTGTTAGAACGATAGCTTAGAAGGTTGCGGTCCCCTTGCGGTTGGTAGCTATTACCTCCTGAATTATAGGAACCTTGAGCAGCATATACGTCCTCTTGAGTGTAGCCACTAGTGGCTGGACACTCGGAATATGAATGTGGATATCCACAAGTTTCACAACTTTGATTGACAGCCTTGGCTTGTTGATTTTGGATTTGTTGATTTTGGATACTTTGGTTCATCCTCAACATAGCCGTAGCGAAATCATCCATCTTTTTAGTGAGGACCGCTATTTCAGAAGATGTTGGAGTGACAGACTTACATGACTCTTCCCTCTCAGCTGAGGAATCCCATAAATTATGGTGGGAAGTCATGTTCTTAATGAGATCATAGTACTCTTCCGGGCGCCTTTTCATAAAGGTCCCACCAGCAGCAGCATTGAGAATATCAAGGTGTCTCATGGTCAACCCATTATAGAAAGTATCAATTTGAGTAACAAGTAACATGTTATGGTTAGGACACTGATCAATTGAGAGCTTATAGCGTTCCCATGCTTCAAACAAAGACTCATCGGGATGCTGACGAAAGTTACTAATGTCATTTCGTAACTTGGTAACCATGGATGGTGGAAAGTATTTGTCTAAAAATTTCGTCACCATTTCTTTAAAACTGTGAACGAATTCTTAGGAAGTCGATCAACTCCTCCATCGTTCGGAGATCAGGAGCTGCATCATCTATGATGGGTGGTTCTTGGTTACCGTCCATTTTCAGAACTGGATCCTCAACAATAGGACGTAACTCAGTTACTTTTATCAGTTGACGATTTCGTTTCGTTTGTGAACGAGTGCACATGCACTAACAACAAAATTTCAATAAAACAAGATCGAGGCAAATCAACAGTGAACTTAAACCAATAATCACAAATGAATGGCTTCTTTGAAAAAGGTACACTACTCACAAGGATACAAAGGCAAGTTTTAAATCTTTTATTTGGGAACTTATTATGTTCACACCCCCAGTTGGTAGGTGTTCTGCCTTGGTTTGCGACGGTTTATTTTTATGTAATTTATTATTCACAAGAAATAGACGAATGTTTTTGGGTTTTTGTGTATGGGTTAAAAACTTTTGGGCAATATTTTTGGTATCGTTTCGTTTACCAAAATCGTATCTCTTTAAGAATCACCTTAAAAGAAACACGATATAGAAAACGTAACGATCTGTTTTGTTTGTTTTTGATTTTTTTTGGGTGTTGTTAACACTTTAGGAAAAGTGTTAATGACGTTTTTGTTTTATGATTAAGATTTACAAAAAGGTGGTGGTATTTATGCAGTGATGAATGAAAAACCACTAATCTTTAAAAAACGTTTTGAATACGCAGCTACCTCCCCGGCAGTGGCGCCAAATTTTGATTGGTCCTAAATGGTCAACTAAGTTTACCAGGTGATGGTCAATCAAGTCAAACGTCTAAAACCAACTAACCAAGGAGTACAGTGTATTCCCGGGTCGTTATGTCCCAGCGAGGTAAACAATTGTATTTGAAAACGTTTTAAGTGATCGGGTGATTTAACAGGAGGATCAGGAATTTGATTTGAATGATTATACTACGAAATTAAGATTTAAAATAACTTAGAAACACTATTCTAACAATTACTGATGATTAGATATCCTAAAAACATAAGTTAAACCTAAAAACGCGCGTTTGAATTTAAATTAAACGCGAACGCGCAAAATAAAAGGTGAAACGTGAGCAAATAAAGTCCTACGAATGTGAAAATTATATTTTTACAATCCTAATGTTATAAGAAAATTTTTGGAAAATTAAAATTATTTTTACAACTATTTAATTAATTACTATTAATTAATTACTAATTATTAATTACCTAAATTATACTAATTATTAATTAATTATGAAATTTAACTAGAAAAATGAAAATTAAATTTAGAAAAATCTAAAATATTATAAAACAAAATTTAAGACAGAAAACCTATTTTTTCTACTTTTTAATTATTTAATATTAATTAAAACTAATTATTTAATTAATTTAAACTAAATTAAATTATAAAAAGTACTAAATGACCAAGGAAAAATCTGAAAAAATTCCTAAAATTATTTTAACCTACAAGGAACCTGAGAAAAATTTAAAAATGAGAAATGCTTATAAATAAGCAGAAAAATAAGCCAAGGGGCTTAAATAGAAGCTATCACTTTATTTAATTTCGGTTTTTTCTAATTTTTCTTTTACAAAACTGTTTAACTACTCAAAATAACCAACTTTTAAGGACTTTGACAAAAGCTCAGAAATAAGCACTTTGGGTGCCAAAGTGCTTAACAGATGAGTAACTAGCTTATTAGGACTTATGAATGGTGAAAAAGCTACTTAAAAAGCTACAATAAGGTGTCACTGAGTCATATAAGCTATAACAAGCTAATTTAACTAGGAATAAACTAAAGGGACAGAGATGAGATCAGGAAATAAGCAAATAAGCTCAGACAAAATCCATAGCTGATTACTAAATTCAGGCCAAAAATAGACTACAGAGCAGGTCTATGGGGTCCACTAGAGTGAATGAGAATACAAGTTGGGACTTGATCTCAAAAGTAGACCTGGCAAGCTTCAAATTAAGCCAATAGGTCAGGCTTATGGCTTAATTTCAAGCTCTGTGTGGTCCTTGAAAGGTTGAGTCAAAAACTGAGGACGCAACTTAAATCAGTTAATGGGACAAAAAAGATGGGACTTGCAGCCTTGCCAAATGAGCAAATAAGCTCAGGTTCTGGAAGAATGGCTTAAGGGATTTTCAAAAAGCCCAAGCTCACACTGTGGGACCCACAGGTGAGCAAAGTATGATTGATTGAAAAAGGGTGGTGTGGACTGAGTCTGAGTGCAGGGCATCCCCTTGCCCTGCAGGCTACTTTGAACCAAGAAATAAGCTTTAAGAAAATTTCTAAAAATAAGCTGATTATGGACTTCCAAAGACTAGCTGGGCTACAGTAAATCCCAGGTCTTGAATCAGCCTACAAAATTCAAAATAAATCCTAGAACTTTTGACTTTTCTTCCAAATGGAAATTTTGACTTTTTCAATTTCTTGTAGATTTTGACTAAACTGAGATTACATCTACTCACCTTGATTATTTATGGTGTTTTAAGCTATAATACAACTAGATTAGGCTAGACTAACAGATTTGTTGGCTAAATTAATGATCTACCAAACCTAAATTTATAACAGTTAACCTGTTATGAAGTCTAAATGTGACTTTGACTTTTTTACCAAGGAGATGCTAGAGTTTATGCTTAAACTACCTAACTATTCCTAATGGAACATGTTACAACAGAGAATGGCCACAAAAACAAACCTGATCACAGGGAACTCTACTGTCCCAAACACCACTTATATGAGCTGATTTAAGTGATTTTCAAAAGGAAAAGATAATTTAAACTTCAAAAGCGATGTATAAGGCCTCAATTAGCTATTTGATGACTGAATTGGCAGGAAGCTTTCAATAATAATTGGTTTCAAATAACTAAACTCAAATGTGTAAAATAACTATATGAGACAATAAACATGGAAATTAATTTAAAATCTAATAAAACTATATTATCTAAACTAGATTATGTCTAAATAACTAGAATAACTTGAATAAGCAATAAAAACCAGGAAATTAGCATGAAGCAAGCAATAAGACAGTAAACTCAGAAACTTGGAAAAATGAAACTCACAAATGCTCAAGCTCAGAACCAAGGTGAACCAAGACCCAGAATATTATCCTAACACTCCCATGAGTAATAAACCAGAGCAATCCAAGATATACTCTGCTCCAAAGCTTCTTCGTGCATTATTTTTTATTTTCTTTTCTATTTTTCTGATTTTTTATATTTTTTTGTTATCCAACTAAACTGAGTTTTAATGGTTTCTAATAGCTTAAATAAGCTTCACAGGAACCTATATGGGATTATTAGTCCAACATGATATCCAGAAACAACACTTCCACTTTTTAAGAATTTTGAATTAAAATAAAAATGCACAATGCTTGGAATTTAAATGAAACTTGAGTTTATTAATTGGAAACTTCAATACAACTGAGATTACATAGTACTTAAACTAACTTTTGACTGAAAAACATTAGAACATAAAATTGACATAAATTAACTTACGATAAAAACTACACACCCTGCTCCAGGTCTTCCTCTTCTTTTTATACTCAGAAATTAGGGTTTCTGAGTGCACATTTGTCTTTTCCCAGCAAGCTTCACAACCCTTGGATGAAAGGCTTTTAATCTTGGCCGTTTAAAATTTTTTTGCTGCCAAAATCGTTTTGGCTCTTTCTCTTGATAATTGACGCCAGGGCTCAAATTTGGAGTGTTGTGTTTGGAGGGTTAGCCAGGGGAGTGGGATTGAGTGTTGCAGGAGTGAAGGTAGGGGTGATGATGAGGCTTTGGATGGTAGCAGGATGGTGGGTGGTGAGGTGGAAGGAGAGGTCAAAGGTGGGGGTTTGACTGGTTTTAATATTAAAACGGGGAGTGTTTTTTTGTGGTAGGTTTGACCGAGGAAAAAGGGAGGGTTGACTTGGGCTAGGAAGGTGGGCTTTGAGAGTTATAAGGGGTGTGAGTTGGACTTGGATTGGGCTGGTGTAGGATTTGGATTTGTAGGAGTTTGGATTTATGGGATAAAAGGTATCCGTTTGGTTTGTATAAGAACTAAGCCCAAGGACCAAATTTGTAATTTCCAGATTCTTGAAGGGCTGAAAATGCAAACTTCCAAAGGTATCACAAGGACTATTCATGCCATATTATAATTCCATAAGCCCTTATTTGATTTATTTTTCAATTTTAAAATTCCCGGGATTGATTTTGCGAAATTGCAAAGTACAGGGACCAAACATGTAATTTTCTCAAACTTTTCACCCAAGGACTTATTTTGACAACTTTTGAATTCCAAAGGACTTGGGTTGACTTTTCTTTCAATTAAAACCTTTAGGGACTAGTTTTGTCAATTTAAGAAACTTGAGGAACTGAAACTGCCAATTATGCAAACTTTGTTCATTTTTCATTTGTTTTTAAACATTTTGCATCTAAAATATATAAAACATAGTTTTGGGATAATTTCTGTATTTTGATGCATTTATGAGTGTTTTTGGATGTTTTGGCAGTTCAGATACGATAAAAATGATGAGTATTTACACACTCATCATTGGTCTACCTATTTTGTTCGATCTCCTATACACAGACCAAAAGGGACGCGCCCTCATCATTTGCATTGGTTTGGTCCATTTGTGGACCGAATATATTGGAAGAAATTATTTTGTTTGTGTGTGTGTTTTTTGTATATATTTAATTTTGTGTGGTATGTTTTTTAGGTTGTGAGTGTGGTCCCCTTGCTATAAGGGTTTGACCTTGGTTTGGTCTAGTAAAGAAAAAGCTGATGTGGTGTTGATATGTCGATGATGGATTTCGTCTTGGTGTGAACTTATTTCTATTAGTCTAAGAAGGATAAACATGAATGCCTTTTAGAAGTATATTGTCACACCCCCAAAATACCTGAATGGCAGCGGAATGGAATACCTGGGGGTGACTGTCATAGCACCATAGTTACAGTTATATTGAACGACCTAACGTGTCGTTTAGAAAATACAGCGTTTGATCATTAAAACATTCAGAGTTTACAAAGCTTAGGTCCCAAAAGAGTTTGCCAATTTTGTCAAAATAAGTTCAACAAGATCAAACGTTTCATAAGTGCAGAAAATCTGGTGAGACGCGTCGACTCCGCGACTCCATGAAGGTCCAAATGTATGCAACATGAGCTACCTTAATAACCTGAGAAATACATTGCGAAAAACGGTCAACACGAATGTTGGTGAATAATCATAAGTTTATAAGTAAAACCTAGTGTACATATGCCATAAGTAAAGCCAAGAAATAGGATGTCCGGAAAATATATACATTGGCTCTTAAGCTCATGACCCCGAAGCTAGACGATACTTGGCCCCAATGAGTGTTTACCAGACACTCTAATAATAAAGACATGAAATGCATCTGTAATACTGTTGGAGCAACCCAAACACAGATGGAGGAGTCACCCTCAATAGATCTATCCACTCACTCTCGCTTAGTATCAGAAATTAACGGTCCATGATAATAAAAGGGGACTTGTCAAGACGTGGTAAATAAGGCAACTTAAGCAATGTATGAAATTTTATACTTAGGCATGTACACAAAAACAAGTAATGCAATGTATTCTCCCCCGTGGGATTTGAAATCAAAATATAGAATTAAAACGGGGCTATGAAACTCACCTCGAAGTGATGGTACAAAGATGGTGCAATGAGGTAAAAGTAGTCGGGACAATGAGGCGCGAGTACTAGCCGCAACCTAAATGAATAATCATGACCTAACTTAGATCAAGCCGTAATGAAATGAATGAACATGCACATGATACCTATACCACTCGTAATTTGGAAATACTAGTTATCGTCATAGTAAAATAGTTTCCATACTTAGGAAAAATAGGTCCATTTATAGAAGTATATAACTTGTCGTATTATCTCGTATGAAAAAAATGTTAGCGTTAAATTCCTTGGATCGAAAACCTTGAAATAAAGTCGTTAAGTCGTATAAGTATTCTCTTGGGTCGTACGTATTCATTTGTTAAGAATATAGTCATTAGTATCGTTTCTAGAAAATATACCATTTAGTACGTACGTTATTATTTTTATTTGTGACCAAATATATATATATATATATAGTTTTGGTGATCTTAAAACGCGTATAACTTGCTCGTTTTAGGTTCGTTTTCCTTGTTCTTTATGTCCACGGATTCGTTTTTGTATATAGTAATATATTTTTGATAACTCGGCTCCTCTAGGTTACGTTTAATACCCCTTTTTGCACGGCGAAATCTGCCAAACAGCGAGCAGTTTTTAATAAAATAGTTTTCGTCGTTAAATTTGCAAAAATCATATCTCCTTCGTTATAAGCTTGTTTTAATCCGTTCTTTCGCCTAAAGTTTCGTTTTTGAATGTATTTTCTAAATCTTTGGTCAAAACTTGGCCACCATCTACTGATTTTCCCACGAAATTAAAATAGGGACAGTAGGTAATCTTATTGTTTCAAAAACCATTTTCAAGTCTCCAAACTAGTTCCATCTTCCATCAAACCACTTTCAAACACCACAAAGCTAATCTAATCCTACCATACACCTTCTTAGGGTGTCATGGGTCCTTAAACATCATCAATCCACTAGGTCTAATAAGGGTTACTCATGTGTTCATTTCTAGGGCTCAAAGTTAAATATGTACAAAAATAGAGTGGTATAAGTTAATGCATGTATGAGATCTTGTAAGAAAATTATATAAACATGGTAATAACTTGTAAAAATCATAAAAATGAGTTTGTTAACTTACTTGAAGGTTTAGGGAGTTTGGATGATAAAAACCTACTAATCCTTGAGTTTTTATTTCAAAACTCCAACAAGGATGACTATATGAACTAGTTTAAACCTAGATCTTGTAAAATTTGTGGTTCTTGCTCCTTGACCACCCTTGGTCGATTACTCCTTAAGAGAAAAAGAGAGAAGAAAAGTTTACTTGAACTAGAAAATGATTTTGTGATAAAGGAATGAGAAAAAAGTTTAATTTATACTTAGGGGACAATAGTTTGGTAGCATTTAATTTGGTTGGTGAGATTAGCTCATTAGGAGGCTAGGAGGGGGGGGGGGGGGGGGGGCGGTTCACAAAGGAGAGAAAAAGGGGGTTTGTGTTGGGTAATTATTTAGGAAAGTTAGTGGTATTATGATGTAATGTTAGTTTTAAGTTTAATCGGGTACCGGGTTTGTTAGAAATAAATTTTATTGAAGTTATTTGGGACGTAATAAAGTCGTAAAAATTGTAAAAATATGTCGGGCACAAGTACGGAGAGTTTGGGTGATTATTGTTTAATTTTGGTGAAAACCGTCGTTATTAAGTTAGACGTACGATACGTAATAAATAAGTTTCCAAAATACCGGGTAAATTAATATTATAATTTTTATATTATTAAAATGAATATAAAAATATATTGGGATAATAGTCGGAAGTGTCGGACGTGTTAGTTTCATTTATAGTTCGCGTATTAGTGTTTATTTAAAATAAACATACGTAAATCGTTAATTATATTAAAAATATAATTTGAATACCCTACGAGTGGAATAGTATGCAAGTGCCATAAAGATGATATGCAGACTATTTCTAGCCTGTATGAAATGTCCCCATGATAATGCATGAATTCGCTCCTGAACCAATACGGTTACGCGAATTTGAATACTCGTAAACTATGTTTACAATGACATGAGTAATGCACGTGAATAGTGGTTTTCTCTCGGAAATGAATAGTGTCAAGTGAATAGTAAAATTTCTGAATGTTTCCCGGAATGTCAAAATGACCTCGAAAACGATGAATAGTGATCGATGAATAGTAACTTGTGAATAGTAAATTATCGAGGTTTAGAAAATGACCGGAAATTACGAGTTGTGACAGTCTTCCCTTCTAACAGGAACTTCGTCCCGAAGTTCAGTTTTGGTTGGTCTCTGAAGTTTATTTGGTCAAAAAGACGTGGATACTTGAGTTGCATTCGGTCCTCTCGTTCCCAAGTAAATTTGGGTCCTTTTCAAGAATTCCAGCGAACTTTCACGATAGGAATTTGACTTGCTTCAACCGTTCGACATCATGGTCCATGCTTTCTACTGGTTCTCTTACCGAGTTGACGTTTGTCTCAAGGTTGGATTCACTTCCAAATGGGATTATGATTGACTAATCTGAAAGTCATTTCTTGGATTTGATTAGGTGAAACATGGTTGTGTAATCCGGCTGTTCCTTAACAAGGCTCAAGTCTGACGGCCACTAGGCCTACTCTGTCTGAACTATTAAGTCTTCCAGTGTATATCGGTTTTAACTTTCCAAATCTCTCCGAATAATATCATGCCTTTCCTAGGCAGAACTTTCAACGTGATCTGGCTACCAACTTGAAGTTTTAGTGGCTTACAACCTGTAGAATTTGTAATTGATTCTTGACTTGTAGGAAATTTCTGGTTATTTCCTGAATGCCTATTGGAATAGTGAGTTTGACTTTTTCCGAGTTTGGTTCGTCAATAGATGCTCAGTGCTTCTTCAGGTTTATAATGTAATATGGGTAATATATGTTGCTGAACTATGTCAGAACTCAAATCTTATACGTCAGTTGGTCGATTCTAAAATGAATCTGAAATGGTCCAATATACTTAAAAGTTCAATCTCTCGTGTTACCAAAATCGTATCATGCCTCTCCAAGGCAAAGCTTTCAACTTAGTTCGTTCTTTCCCGTGAATCTGGTTAGTTTGCCGTTCAAGGATACCCATCTGTATGATGTGCGTCATGTACCAACCTAACCTCTATCAGTTTCTCGTTTCTTGTAACGGGTTCTTGACTTGTGAAATTTCCTTTGTTGTTCCATAGTTTAGTTCTAGACCAGTGAATTTAACTTTCCGATTTCGGTCTGTAAATGGGTAATTGGTACTTCGACCATAAAGTGCCTCGAATGGTGTAGTCTCTACGCTCGTGCGATAATTATCGTTGCAAACGAATCTGATTTATGGTAAATGGTTAGTCCAACCATTTCTAGAGTCAATCGCTCACTCTTTGAGCACAACCTTCCTATGTTTGAATCGTTCTCTCGTTTTGACCATCGGTCTGAGGATAGTAGGTGGTGTTTACATCTAAATGAGGTTCCGAAGGAAATCTTAAAATGATTGCTAGAAGTCCAAGGTGATTCGATCACCTTTATCAGGAATAATTGAAACGGTACAATAAATCTTGTGACTAATTCCACAACGTTACGTCTTTCGAACACGGCTTTATACGAAGAAGATAGAATACGGTTAACAATGTTTGATTCTTTGTGTTTTGGTCTAATGGATTGCTAAGGCATGTGTCATTCTTTGCCTACTGTGCTTGGTCTCCATTACTGACGTTTGTAATCGCTCTATGGTGTTCCTCCTAATTTCCTTCATCACATATTCAAATATTCCTTATTGTCAAATCACCAAGCCCTAAATGCATAAGCGACGTAGCATGGTGATTGGTTTTCAAAATTTATCTCGCGATTTTTGAGTTTTTGGTCGAAATCTTTTTCTGAATAAACGAATTTAGAAAATGGAGCAAATGGTTTACTAAATAATATCTTTCTTGATGATTCAAAATTCAATAGTTAGGAAATGTGACGCGGTTTTCAAATAGGTTGTGAATAGGACTGTTTACCAAAGTGTGATGTTTATATATTTCCCATTGTACAATGGTTTTGCAAAATATTGACTAAAAAGGATCGTATTTATTCAAAATAGGCAATTCAAAAATTATCTTCTACAAGATATGTGTTTTGTATAAACACAAATTTTAAATCGACTTTACTTAAAGTGAAAATACTAACAAGGATAAAATAGTAGGATAGGCAACGTTCGCATAATGCATAGATGTCTAACGTTCGGTTTCTGATATTGGACGGTACCTATTGGTGGTTATCTGGCAAAACTACAAGCCTAGGTATTCAACCAACTTAAGTCTTGAGATGGTTTATCGTTGAAATTGCCATCATGTTGGCAATATGAGGGTTTCAATTGATACTATGTCGATGAATTTTCGTATTGTCTTCACATGTAGCTGGGGAGATATTCTTGAGTCTGATGTCTCTCTCGATGTATAGGTGAGGTTATCTAGAATTTCCTGAGAATATAATGCTTTAGGGGAATCTATATCGATATCCATAATTCGAATCAATCATTCTTGTCGTAAACTCACTGCAGGGAAGTTTGCGTATGGATGAGACCATGTTAACTCAAAACACTTTACAGTATCGGTTAGGAGGCTTGGTTTATTCCCATGGTGTTGCTTAGCGTACCTTCACAATGTGTTCGATCCTATAGCTCAGTCTAGCTAGTACTTTGAATAATAAATTGGACAACTAGGTCAGGGATGGTGGGTCGGATGGTCCAATGGCCTCTTAGAACTGTTATTGAGCTATAAATTGCCTTGGTGTATACTTCTATTCTAGGTTAGTAGTTTTCGTAACCCTTTTATTGTTTTTCTTGTATCGAGGAATCCTCCTAGTTCTTAATATGGGAAGTCTCTCCTAAAGAAGTCAATGGAAAGTCCAACTTAATGACTAAGTGTGTGACAGGTGGGGTAAGTATCCAGGGAGAATTTGTCAGAAAGAAATATTTATAAAAGAGTTTATTTGTTTAAAACGCTTTTGGATGAAGATTGTTATTAACAATACTTTATAAAGTAACTATTCCCTTCATGGCATAATCCTTCCTGAAGTATACATAGGTGATCAGGCTATGTATAGTTGAGGACTAATGATGCGATGCTTGATTTAGTCAAAATAATATTATTTTCCTCAAAAGCTTTAGATGGTGTTCAACGCGTTGTTATTAAAAAATGGTATACTAATTATTTCCTTCCAAAGTAATATAAAAATTGTTTCGCGTAATAATAGTAAATGTTTGGCGTCATATTGGATAATCAGTTTATAGTACGGTAACAAAACGACTTATTTTAGAAATTCGGTAAAAACAATTTCCCCATAAGGTAGTAAAATAGTTTGAAATAAAACTCGTTGAATGGTTTGTTGGATACATGGGTAAATACTATGGATTGGTAATAATCTACTAATCCGTCAATTACGAAATCGGTCAAATCCTTAATAAGACAATGGTATAATGTTGCTAAACGATTGAAAATTGCGCCATTGCAATAGAAAATGGAATAAACAAAGGCTACGGTTATCACAGAGGTAACAAAAGATAGTCATTACATTAGATAGGAAAGTGCTTAATATAACTAGGTTACATCAACGTACTTATGGAAAGTACCAAAAGAAAGTACAACCCTAGAGGGCTCAAACTATAGTTCACATAACTAAAACATAAACTTCTTCCTCCAATTCTGGTTTCCCAACTCCGGGCATTCACTCTTGAAGTGTCCCACTACTCCACACTCGCGGCAGGTTACCGAGAGTTTCTGATGCTTTGCGAGGGTGGGAGCCTTGCAATCCTTGGTTTCATGTCCAAGCTTTTGGCAGTTTTTACATTGAGAGGGGCAAGATCCTTCGTGATGAAACTGACACTTGTTGCACTCGGGTAATGTACCAACATACCTTTTCTTTTGGCTTGACCCCACAGCACAGGTCTCCACCACTTGTTGTATCTTAAACGGTTGTTGAGAAGCATTAGCATCCAGATTACCGACCCACTTTCTCTTGTTGCTACTATTGCCTCCAAGAATCTTGGTGTGAGCTATGCGCTCCTTTGCTTCGATTGCCATTCTGATAGCTTTCGGCATGGTATCGGGTTCCAGTGAGTTGACCAACATACGAATTTCAGGAGAAAGTCCTCCTATGTACCTTTCAAGTTTCTTGCTTTCTGGTTCATCCATTTCAGAGCCTAGTCGAGCGAAATCATAAAAAGAAGCAGTATACTTAACAACATCATCTCCTACCATGGTAAGGTTTAGTGTTTCCTGTTCGATTGCTTGTAATTCGCTTTTCACACAGAACTTCAAACTCATCATCCTTTTTAGTTTCTCCCAAGAGTGTGAGTAAGCAGCATCAACTCCTACTACCTGGACATACTTAGTCCACCATTTCTGGGCATGCTTCTGAAAAGTGCAAGTGGCGAACTTAACTTTGTCTTCCTTACGGCAGTCACCACTTTGAAAGATTGTTTCTAATTCTTCGCACCATTTGAGAAATTCTTTTGTGTCTATATTTCCGCTAAAGGAGGAGGGATTACAACCCATAAATTCCACGTGAGTAAGTTCCTTGGTGAGGGCGGTAGTTACGTTCCTGGCAATGAATTGTCCAACATCGGCTTGCGTCATGCTTGGAGTGGTTTGCTTAAATCTATCTCCATCAAATCATAAGAGTCCATGAGAATCTATAGGTAATAAAAATCATCATATTCATAACACATGAATATAATACATGAAGGTTTCGGTCTATACGGGCCAATATCATAGATAGCACAACCATTCCCCTATAGTAGAGTCAATACTTGGTGATTCCGTTTGTACATCAATCAAAATACTACAAGTTTCTTCGAACTATGCCACACCTCTCGTGGCTAGGATAATAGTAACAGCTAGTAAAGATATAAGTCTAGTCTAAAGACTTCCTGTAGTCCTTCTAGGTGAAATCAGGTTTATGGCATCATAAGGTCAAGATAGTCCTGAAGTGGTATCTGTAGTTGTGCATCGATCAAGTTCTAGATAGCGTAGGTTCTAAACCATTATTGAGGAACCTGCGGATGTTCCTATTGAGTCCGTAATCTTGGTATTATCCACAAGGTGTTATCTAATTCGTGGCAAGTGGAAATGGAAAAGGGAAATGACAATGGTGGTATTCTAAAGGATGAGAATAACACTGATGAAGATGAAATCCCAGTGATGAGCTAGGAGATAATGGTGATAATAGTGAATGGGATACTACCCTCTTTCGCGCTATCTCGCGACATCCAAGAGGTAAAGTTGAAGTATGCACTATGGGACGACCAATAGTGAAATAAGTAACTGACGGTGGTGGTAGTACCTGAGTAGTGAGCGTCCTACTAGTGGAGGAAAGAAAACATGCTATCTCCCTTGTAATAAGCATCCTAATAAGTCCATTAAAATTAAGTCTGAATACTTTACCAAACGGCATTCTATGTATAGGCTGAATGAGAACCTTGCTCTTATGACAATTCAATAGTGCTAATGGTGGTGTAAGTACAGCTGGTGGTATAATGGTAGTGGAAGATGACAAGGCATCTTCAATGTCGGAATCCGACGAAAGGATAACAGCGTGGGTATCTGAAGACATGTCACTAGTGAACCAGGTCAATATAATCATATATACATATATGAGTATGGGTATGAATAACTCGTACAGTGTGTGCGTAAAACAACATGTATAGTGAATATGCACCTATGATGAAATGATGAGATGCTATGATGATGTGGTTATAGTCTAGGGTCCAAGATACATCCTAGTTCGCTATAACCTTAGCTCTGATGCCAATCTGTCACACCCCCAAAATACCTGAATGGCAGCGGAATGGAATACCTGGGGGTGACTGTCATAGCACCATAGTTACAGTTATATTGAACGACCTAAAGTGTCGTTTAGAAAATACAGCGTTTGATCATTAAAACATTCAGAGTTTACAAAGCTTAGGTCTCAAAAGAGTTTGCCAATTTTGTCAAAATAAGTTCAACAAGATCAAACGTTTCATAAGTGCAGAAAATCTGGTGAGACGCGTCGACTCCGCGACTCCATGAAGGTCCAAATGTATGCAACATGAGCTACCTTAATAACCTGAGAAATACATTGCGAAAAACGGTCAACACGAATGTTGATGAATAATCATAAGTTTATAAGTAAAACCTAGTGTACATATGCCATAAGTAAAGCCAAGAAATAGGATGTCCGGAAAATATATACATTGGCTCTTAAGCTCATGACCCCGAAGCTAGACGATACTTGGCCCCAATGAGTGTTTACCAGACACTCTAATAATAAAGACATGAAATGCATCTGTAATACTGTTGGAGCAACCCAAACACAGATGGAGGAGTCACCCTCAATAGATCTATCCACTCACTCCCGCTTAGTACCAGAAATTAACGGTCCATGATGATAAAAGGGGACTTGTCAAGACGTGGTAAATAAGGCAACTTAAGCAATGTATGAAATTTTATACTTAGGCATGTACACAAAAACAAGTAATGCAATGTATTCTCCCCCGTGGGATTTGAAATCAAAATATAGAATTAAAACGGGGCTATGAAACTCACCTCGAAGTGATGGTACAAAGATGGTGCAATGAGGTAAAAGTAGTCGGGACAATGAGGCGCGAGTACTAGCCGCAACCTAAATGAATAATCATGACCTAACTTAGATCAAGCCGTAATGAAATGAATGCACATGCACATGATACCTATACCACTCGTAATTTGGAAATACTAGTTATCGTCATAGTAAAATAGTTTCCATACTTAGGAAAAATAGGTCCATTTATAGAAGTATATAACTTGTCGTATTATCTCGTATGAAAAAAATGTTAGCGTTAAATTCCTTGGATCGAAAACCTTGAAATAAAGTCGTTAAGTCGTATAAATATTCTCTTGGGTCGTACGTATTCATTTGTTAAGAATATAGTCATTAGTATCGTTTCTAGAAAATATACCATTTAGTACGTACGTTATTATTTTTATTTGTGACCAAATATATATATATGGTTTTGGTGATCTTAAAACGCGTATAACTTGCTCGTTTTAGGTTCGTTTTCCTTGTTCTTTATGTCCACGGATTCGTTTTTGTATATAGTAATATATTTTTGATAACTCGGCTCCTCTAGGTTACGTTTAATACCCCTTTTTGCACGGCGAAATCTGTCAAACAGCGAGCAGTTTTTAATAAAATAGTTTTCGTCGTTAAATTTGCAAAAATCATATCTCATTCGTTATAAGCTTGTTTTAATCCGTTCTTTCGCCTAAAGTTTCGTTTTTGAATGTATTTTCTAAATCTTTGGTCAAAACTTGGCCACCATCTACTGATTTTCCCACGAAATTAAAATAGGGACAGTAGGTAATCTTATTGTTTCAAAAACCATTTTCAAGTCTCCAAACTAGTTCCATCTTCCATCAAACCACTTTCAAACACCACAAAGCTAATCTAATCCTACCATACACCTTCTTAGGGTGTCATGGGTCCTTAAACATCATCAATCCACTAGGTCTAACAAGGGTTACTCATGTGTTCATTTCTAGGGCTCAAAGTTAAATATGTACAAAAATAGAGTGGTATAAGTTAATGCATGTATGAGATCTTGTAAGAAAATTATATAAACATGGTAATAACTTGTAAAAATCATAAAAATGAGTTTGTTAACTTACTTGAAGGTTTAGGGAGTTTGGATGATAAAAACCTACTAATCCTTGAGTTTTTATTTCAAAACTCCAACAAGGATGACTATATGAACTAGTTTAAACCTAGATCTTGTAAAATTTGTGGTTCTTGCTCCTTGACCACCCTTGGTCGATTACTCCTTAAGAGAAAAAGAGAGAAGAAAAGTTTACTTGAACTAGAAAATGATTTTGTGATAAAGGAATGAGAAAAAAGTTTAATTTATACTTAGGGGACAATAGTTTGGTAGCATTTAATTTGGTTGGTGAGATTAGCTCATTAGGAGGCTAGGAGGGGGGGGGGGGGTTCACAAAGGAGAGAAAAAGGGGGTTTGTGTTGGGTAATTATTTAGGAAAGTTAGTGGTATTATGATGTAATGTTAGTTTTAAGTTTAATCGGGTACCGGGTTTGTTAGAAATAAATTTTATTGAAGTTATTCGGGACGTAATAAAGTCGTAAAAATTGTAAAAATATGTCGGGCACAAGTACGGAGAGTTTGGGTGATTATTGTTTAATTTTGGTGAAAACCGTCGTTATTAAGTTAGACGTACCATACGTAATAAATAAGTTTCCAAAATACCGGGTAAATTAATATTATAATTTTTATATTATTAAAATGAATATAAAAATATATTGGGATAATAGTCGGAAGTGTCGGACGTGTTAGTTTCATTTATAGTTCGTGTATTAGTGTTTATTTAAAATAAACATACGTAAATCGTTAATTATATTAAAAATATAATTTGAATACCCTACGAGTGGAATAGTATGCAAGTGCCATAAAGATGATATGCAGACTATTTCTAGCCTGTATGAAATGTCCCCATGATAATGCATGAATTCGCTCTTGAACCAATACGGTTACGCGAATTTGAATACTCGTAAACTATGTTTACAATGACATGAGTAATGCACGTGAATAGTGGTTTTCTCTCGGAAATGAATAGTGTCAAGTGAATAGTAAAATTTCTGAATGTTTCCCGGAATGTCAAAATGACCTCGAAAACGATGAATAGTGATCGATGAATAGTAAATGATGAATAGTAACTTGTGAATAGTAAATTATCGAGGTTTAGAAAATGACCGGAAATTACGAGTTGTGACATATATTGCATTGCTCTTAGATATATGTTACAATATATTCTTGATTTGTTTAGCCCAAAATTTTATGAAAGAAGACAAATCTCAGTAAATCATTCTTCTTCTAAAAAATAAATAAATAAAATATAAGATTAATTAATATATTTTGATTAAAAATTAAATGCAATTACACTTATCTCTACTACGTGTATAACATTAACATGTATTTCTTAAATTTAAAATACTTCAAATTTGAGTAATGTTAATTGCCTATAATACCTTTTACAAAACAAGTTCAAATGGAAAGTTTTTAAATGGCAAGTTTTTAAAATACCGTTTATTAAAAATGGTAACAACATATACTACAAAATTAAAGAGCAAGGTTGGATCAAGTGGTTAACACCCTTGCCTCTAGAGACAGAGGTTAAGGGTTCGATCCTCACCCCTTGCAAGGCCGGAGGTCCTTTTCTACCTTTGGTAGAACTGGAAGCAGCCTCTCTACCTTAGGTAGGGGTAAGGCTGTCTACGTCTCAACCTCCCCCATACACCGTGGAAGACGGTATTGGGATCCATAACCCGTGGAAGACGGTATTGGGAGTTACTTTGCTTTACTTTTTTTTATACTACAAAATTAATAGTTTAAAGATTGTTTGATCCTCAAACTTTAATTATTTTTCGTTTATAACCCGTATACTTTTCTTCTCGCAATGACTACAAATTAGACTCGTAAGTGTTGCATCAAGGGTCTACTACAACACTAGTTCGCAAGTATACACCATTATTTTGTGCGGGTATTCATCTAGTCTTTTTATAATTTGAATGTCTCATTAACCGACACGACGATCATTTTATTATTTTTCAATAGTTGAGTATTTTCATATACTTTCGACGAATTAGTGTTCTTTGTGTTTTTATGTTTTATGTTTCACTATTTAAAATTCGCATGACATGTCACACATGGTTTAACATTAACATGAAAGTTTGAACACTAAACAGTTGCTATAAGTAATTGTGTTTATATCAAAGATTTAATTTGTTTTTTTCAATATAACACACATTTATGGCTTTCCAACCATTATCATACACACTATATATTAAGTTATAGATTATAGCCATTCATTTATGAAACTTTTAATATCACATTTTTAACGAATCACATGTGATTGAAATTACGTGTGGTAAAAAGCACATGTGATTTTATGTGTTTTATGGAACTTTGACAAATTAAATGCACTACTCTACGATTCGAAATATAAAGTGTTATGTATGGTTTGAAAACTATAAATGTCTAGTTTACATGAAAAAAGTGGTGAAACTTTTAAAATTTGTTGAAAAAGTTACGTTTATTTTACTATATGTTTAATAGTTAGAATATTCAAATTAGTATTGAATCATATGTGATTTCTTATGCAGGTTTCATAAAAAAAAAAAAAAAAAAAAAAAAAAAAAAAAAAATTTCGAAAGTATATCAAGTGCCTGTATATTAAAACATAATTAAATGGTTGTCGCGATTGCATAATTTTTTTCTTAATGATTAACGGTCGGAAATACATTAATTTTTGAAAAAAAAAATAAAAGCGGGTTTTTTATTTTATATATATATAAAAAATAGACATTAGGATTGATTTATATAGATGATGTCTCTTATTGGACTTTGCTGGGGTCTTGACTTATTAAGGGGTTGTTTGGGAGTGCGTTTCCACGCTGATTATCTGATGATCAGGTTTTTAAACCACATATAATTAGTTTGAAGTTTGAAGTTTGAAGTGTTTGGCAAAAGATTTTGAAAAACCGATTTTTTTGTAGTTTTGGGTTTCTAAAATGTGTTATGATTACCGATTACCTTACGTTCACCTTAAATTTTGACTTGTAGGTCAAGTGGCAAGATCTAAAGTTGACGATGAAGGTGTAGGAAGATAAAATATACTAAAACCTTAAAAGGGCGTTTGGATGGGGAATTTGAAATTCCAGAATTTTAAATTTTAGAAAATTTAAATTCTTGAAAATTTAAAATTCTAGAATTTAAAATACTTTCGCATGTTTTGTTGACAGAAATTTATAAATCCCATCCTAACCTATATAAAACACAAGTTTGATTGCTATTTTTAGAGGCAAAAATCACTCCAAAACTCTATAAAAACGCCACGTGGAAAACCCCTACTAATAGAAAGATTTCAAAAATATAACACAATTCGGCTGAACAAATTTCATAACAGAATCCCCTTAAATCAAGAAAACCTACACAATCGGAGATCAAATCAAAGAATCATATCTATTCCATTCTAATAATCAAAAAACAATCCATAACAATCTGAATCAAACTATGGAGATTCGGTTATCTTGAACAAAAAATAAAACCTCCGTACCAATCTCATCATTAAATCAGTTCTTCCCAAAACCCTAAATTTAAACTTGAAGAGACCAACAATTCGAATCGAAGCAATTGAAGATCGAGAATCAACCAAACCGATTGGATACAACGTGATAAGATCAAACGAATCTTCAAAATTAGGTGATTTCAATATATATCATCCTAATTATCATCATATTTGTTACTAATACATTGAAAGAAATAATTACGAATTTGAATTATTTCTTAAAAAGCAAAATCTAAATGAAGCTTTTTTCTTAAGATTAACATGGTTGATTGTTTTTTTTCAGGTACATGAATCTCATAATGAATTAATAAATAGAAAGAAGATGGTGATAATAAACTTAGATTATCAATTGCCATTATACCAAGGTAAAATCTCTTATTTCAACACTATTCAATCATTTTTTAATTTGATTTTTCTAAGTTCTCTATGAAATAATTATGCACACCACATGTTTGTTGAAAAGTTTAGAAACCCAAATTACTTATTAGTTAAAATGTCATGTTATTTATATTGAGTAATTATCAAAGGTATAAAGTTTGAATGTATTAAATATTGTCAAGCATATACCTTTTGAGATTAATATACCTAATATGATTTTGGGAAATGTGACAAGTAAGAAAGGTTTGGTTTCGGATGAAAACAAATGCAATTGCTTAGGGTGTAGTCTATATAACCACCTGAACCTTATTGTTACATTTGCCTATTTGATGTCGCTGATGTCGTATTTAATTGCCTTTTAGTGTTGTGTATTGTAATAGCCTATGATGAGTCTGAATGGGTTTCGCTAAACCTGGGATTATTGGCATCTTGGCGGGGCAACATACTAAGTTTGCAACTATAGGAACCATGTCTTCTTTTTTGATTCCTAAATAATTTGAGTCTGATTGTTCCATTTAGTTGTTATACATACTTGAATGCTTATTATTAGAGTATGAATATCTGGCGATGATGCTAATTTTCTGAAACTGTGGGTATTTTTGGAATGTAACTCACTGACAGTCATATCCTGGTAAGGAAATCACGTATATGACGTGGTTGTAGCCATGATTAGCAGATCGTGTTGTTCCAACTGTTGCAGATCTGAGCCTTAGTTTCTATTGTTTCAAAACCAACCCATGATTCCATATTTAACAACTCTTCTAGGTCCACCCATGCAAAAAAAATTTCTTATATGCTAAGCCATCTGTCATAATGCTCAATCAGAAATAGTTTTGTTATATTATTTGTCAGAAGGATGAGGGAGAGTATCCGCACATATAAGAACATAACTTTAGTAGGTGCACCAATGATGTATTTGCAGCACCATGGTTGATCTCATTATTTCTCATAACAAGGAAGAATATAAGTTATTGATAACGAACATGCTTCCTGGTCTGCCCTCACATTTGTGCAGTGTATAAGTAATGGCCATATCTAATATGTAATTTGAGTGCATGTGACATCCATAGTTACCTATTTCAGTATTTCTTATAGGATTCTAATATTGATGATGATTGATTGATTATAATGTTAGTAAACTATATTTATTTGCTGGTACTTGATGATCAGTTGGAGTTGGATTTAAGTAACATACATATTGGTTTTTCTGGTTTTCTTTTTCACATCGCGACACTGAAAAATATAATAGAGATGAACTGCCCGGAGGAATATGTAGAAAAGAAACTGGAGAATGACAATTTGACAAATATGGTTGACCTTTGTGTTCAAATGTCAGGTGAGGATAGTTATGGAAGGAAACCGGGGAATGGGAATGGTAGATACCTATCTATTCTTTTTTCATTCCTATTATCTAAGGTGTACCAATATAACCAGCTTAACTCTTTAGTTTAGGCCTGTTTTTAACTGTTCTCATAATGTAGGTTATCCCAATTCTACAACAGGATGTATCGCTGAATATGAATGTGATGTGGAAATTACAGAGTATGTTTCAGTCATTTTTCATGTTACAAGCTATATCTTACACACAAAAATTTTGTCTCTAGCTAATATGTCACAGCTAATAATCTGTTTCAAATAATGCAGTTGTGAACCACTTCCAGATAGGCACTTTTTTCTAGGATCGACATTATAATTAAGAATATTTGATCATGGTTTATAAAAGCGGTCTGAGGCGGCGCCTCGAGGCGAATCGGACATAAAACGCATATGAGGCGGCGCCTCAGATGGTTGACGCCGGTCAACGCCAGATAGATCTAAAAAATGAAAAACCAGTACCTACCTTAGATCTATTATCAAGATCCTGAATCCAAAACTAGTTGGTGTGATTAACAACTATCAAAATACAAGGTTAAGAACACAAAGGATTCTTATCAGATGATTACATGAAGAATAAAAGCAGATCAAGATAATATGAAAATAATACAATAAAAGAGAGTAAATTTTTGGAGAAAGCAGATCAAGAAAGTTGCAAGGCTGCATAGCAAAGTTTTGGAGATAGTGAAAGAGAGAGAGGGAGCAGATAAGATGTTACAGTATATAAAATAAGATTTTGCAACAAAGCCCCTCAGTAATTAATGGTTAGTCCTTGAGCTATTATTTCTTAGAAACTTGAAGCATAATCTAATAAGAATAATAATAACATCAATAAAAATATATAAATTATGTGGATTTATAAGACATATAATTTCTATATATTTTTTTTAATTACGCCTCGACCTTACGCCTCGGTTCGCCTCGAGGCTTACGCCTCTTGAGGTGAAGGGAAAACGCCTCGAGGCTCGTTTCCATACTTTTAAACCTTGTATTTGATTATATATTAAAAATGTATACAATTTTACATATATTTGATCAGTGTGTTTTTCTCATTTTTTTAAAGGTTGAAAGTCGACGAAGATGCCACATACTTCGAAACTGGGATCAAGATGGGTTAGCCTTACCGTCATTCTTTGTTGATATTTTTTCATGTCTGCTTTGCATTTTTTTTGGTTAAAAATTGTTTTTAAGTTGGCCACATGATCTTTAGATTTATGAAGGTACCGTGTTTATGAGATTGAATGGATACATGATTTCTCTCCAACAGAAGGAACTAAAGAGAGATATGAGGTGATTATACTTTTGACCTCAAATTTGTAATTTTACATGTTATTTCATGAATTGTTCTAAATACAAGAATATCAGTAATCTAGGTTTAAGATGAAGGGTATAATGACAAACATTTTCATTTAAGTTATTCTTGATGCATACAGTTTGAAGAATATGGCATAGACAGTGGCAGAATATGCCCGGTCATGGATTACGGAGCTAAAGAAGCATCACGAGGAGGTAAAGTCTATAAATCTTATGATTTTGATATCACTTTCCATTACGTTTCTCTGTTACAATCTTTTATTATACAACATATAGCACTAGCTTCATCAGAGTACCTTAGTTATTAAGAATTAGAGTTTCTAATTTCAACATTTATATGAAAAGTCATAAATTTGGTTTTACTTTTTTTGATAATGGGTTGAAAGTTGAAACAAAAGTGAAGTGTAATTATAAAGTTGCAACATCCAGTATTTTTTATTGGAAAATCTTATATTATTGTCTAATGAGTAGTTTGTTTAATCATAGTTGATCAATTAATATAAATTCTTAAAAATTGGAAAAAAACATCTAGATGGTTCAACCCAGTTATAGCATAAACAATTAAAAGATTGAGGGTAAATCAGTAATTTCAAGAAGGGGGAGGGGGAGGGGGAGAAAAATGTGTTTCCTTGCAGTATGTGATGAGCTGATGATGCAAAAGGGCGCTTTAGACGTAGAAAAGTGAGTATCAATTATGTTTACCAAACACTATTAACTGATTATTTGAGTTCCCCAACCGTTGATATGTTTCTTTTCCTGAAACGTTTACAGCAAGTTAAATAAGAGTTGCCACAAATTCAAAGCATAAACGATGATATGAAGTTTTGCTCAAAACGTGTTATACCGGAGTCCGTAAATCTTTTGCCTGGTAAGTGGTTCAATTTTGTAAGAAATGTTTCCTTTGACTTCCAAGGTCAAATATATGATCTTAAGCTATTTATATACCCTTTATTTTGAGATCTTTACCACAAGTAAAGCTATGTTGATGGTATCCGTTATACAAAGGTTTAAAAGCAAATCATTTGAGTCCAAATGTTAAACTTGACCTCATTTTGATGTAGAACAATACTATAAATGCAAGTGCATCCACTGTTGTATAATGCTGAAATGGATAATAACATGTGCTAATTTCTAGAGTTTGTGCTCGGAATGAAATATTGGATGCGAGTTATGTTTGGTATCTAGTCATCAGCTCATGAAGAGTGGCTTTAGAGTTGTAATGCATTTTTCCAAGGCATGCAAGTGAGAACTAGATATTTGTACTATACATGACCAGCATCAACGTTATAAAGGTAAAAAAAGACTTATGAATTTACATACATGTGCTTCCATGATGACAAAACGTTGAATGTAGTCCATTTAGGGCGTTATATTTGGGTCTGAAAAGGATGATGCTCACCTTTGGGTAAGCACATTTTGAAACACCACTAGGAGTGAACTGGCTATAGGATGTATTAAAGTAGTGACAAAATGGTTATATAAGCATTCAACCCAAGGTGATAATTTAAACTTGAACCGTGCTTGCTACAAAATGGTTATAACATGTATCCAATTATCAGATGTGCATTTAGAGTTTGTGATCGTATGACTTCTTGTTTTATAAGTTGATGTTATATCATATACATATGACATTGCATGCCATTATATTTGATAGGTGTAAAGTTTTTGTTAGGTGTAAAGTTTCAAGATTATCTTTTAATACTGCCACTTTTAAACCTCATGACGGGTATACTTTTAGTTCTTATAGGAAAAAAAACAAACTATCAGCTACATTATCCTAAACAATTTTCTTCATATATATTGGTAGATTTATAATTGTAACGTTAAAACAAAATTTGTGGTTAGGTTATTTTATGATATCAGATGTTCGGTTCTAAAGGTTGCTTTTAATTTAAAAATAAAATTTAAAGTTTTATTCTTTGATTATTACCTATAAGGTATGATGGCTCTCTCTATCATATGCCTGTTCTATGCTAAGGGCAAGGTTTTTTTGTACTCTCTTTGTTGGGTAATTTAATAGGCTTCATTAATCAACAATTACAAATGTAGTTTTTATGTCGAATGATCGATTGGGTGGACTTTTACAAGGAGAATGTGTGAAAAGGAAGTATGGAGAACATATATGATGCCTCCCAGGAGATGACGTGATGTAAAAGATTTGATGAGAGATTTGGTGGAAGTAAAAGATATGATGAGAGATTTGGTGGACTTATACAAGAAGAATGTGCTAAAAGGAAGCATGGCTTGGATTTTAGAAGGAAAATGTGGTCTATATTTCGATGGAAAATTGCCACACGTTGGTTTGTTTCTATAACAGTAGCATTTTTGTATCTTTTTTGTACAGTTAATTTTCCTTTTTCTTTTTTTTGAAAGGAAACTAACTATATCACAAATATACACCGCAAATATTATCTCACATGTCATAAGTAGAACTTTGAACCCACAACCATTTGATTATAGATTTTATCACACAACAAAGGATATAATTAGGACACAAACGTTTTGATTTTTCAAGGCCAAATATATGTTGATGTATTAAGAGTAAAGAGCAAGCACAAACTTGAGGTGCTTTGTTTTCGAGGAAGTATTACATGAATTCTAAATTTTTGTATTTCATGGATACTTAAGTCGATATTAGCATATTTACTTAATGTACGTTTAAATTCATATAAACACATATAAAAATAAATCATGAAACTAGCCCGCCCATCGAGCGAGTCTTGAAGCTAGTGTGTGTGTGTATATATATATATATATATATATATATATATATATATAGAGATATACATATATATACGTATATATATATATATATATATATATATATATATATATATATATATATATATATATATATATACATATATACGTATATATACATATATACATATATACGTATATATATATATATATATATATATATATATATATATATATATATATATATATATATATATTTAAATATATATACCTCCTATATAATAGAATGTTTGTCCTGCTATTTCTCCCTAGTAAATACTAATTCCCACGTGCATAATTTAAATTATCACAACCGGTCATTTTTTTCAGACAATTTGGGCGGTACTCTAAATGAAAGAATCATTTGCAACGTTAGACAACAACAATAAAAACGCACACACACACACACAAGTACACAACTCCTCCTCTCAAAACTCTCTCACCAAATCTCGAAACAAAAAACCCTAATCAAATCACGAAACCAAAACAGGGTTCCCCTAAATCGAATAATCAATCTTGATGATAATCAGTTATACCAATTTTTGCAGATCTGAATTTATATTAATTTTTGCAGCTTTTAAATGAAATCGAAATAACCATTTGATTGTATATTCACATATCTAAATCTTCGATTCAATCAGGTATACTCTCAATTTCATCCTTTTTTACCTACAATAATTTATAATTTAATTTGATTATTTTTATTTATTATCTTTATGACTGGTTTGTGTAATTGATTTGTCTTTGTTTTTGATTTATTAGTTTTAATTGTAGATTAATGATTTTTGGATGTTCATCCAAAGTTATCATTGTTAGATGTCACTTAATGTTTCAAATGAGTTCATATATCATTAAGGTTATGCTTGATGAATTTATGTCACTTAATTACTCTAGATTTATGTTGTTGATATTAAAAAAGGAGTGGTTTGGTGGGAATGAAAGTTACCATGTTCCTGTGGATTATGGATTATCGATTATTGACCACTATTGATTCCGACGACCTAACTAACGACAATAATTTTACGGGAACCTGGGTAATGATAACGTTAAGTTTATATAAATTACTCGTTATGAATCTTATTTTGATGTTTTTTTTGTCAATTACATGTTTTTATCTTAACCTTGGTGATCATTATGTTCATGTTTTTGGTTTTTTTGATGATACTGTTTATGTAATTTGATCAATATGCTGGACAATATTTATGATGCTAATTTACATATTCATCTTTGTTGATCATTATGATTTTAGTTTAACCTTTTATTTGCTATTAATTTTAAATCTTCATATTTTTCTTCTTCTGATGATGATTATTTTCTAACCGACAATTTAAAAATGAATCATTTCAAAAATTGATTTCAATTACAATCAAGTAACCGTATTAGATTTTTAAAAGTGTTCAAATAAATTCAAAAAATTTCTCCAAAAAATATGCAACAAAAAAGGTGTTAGTTTTTAAAAAAAAATACCAAAATTGCAGCTAAAATTTAATTTTCTTTAAAACTGAAATACCATTTCCTTAATTATAGTCAAATATTAACCAAATTTGAATACAGTGTTAACCCTAACACCATCTTATAAATTGCAGTCATTCATTTGCAGAATACATCATTCAGTTCTTTTTATAAGTTACAACACAAAGGTCCATACCTTCTATCCAATATTACTTATTCTGATTATTCATATTGGTATATGCATACGATTTCTTAAACACTCTTATTTTTAAACATCTTTAGTATTTATCTTCAAATGTTTGTTTTCATGATAAAAAAATGAATCAGACCCCTTCACACTTTTGCGCAACGTTAACCCTATGCCCGTTGACCTCAAAGTGTGTTTGCATGATTACCGCAAAAGATTCTTAACCTCAATACAAACAATACGATGGTGAGAACGGGATATCCACATCTTATTTACATGTATAGTTTATTCGACATGTTTACATATCTATGTGTGGATTACTAATAATATTGGTCACAAATATTAGCTTTCATAAAATAGAATAGCTTACAATGCTTGAAATGTTATGACAGCACTAGTACAAAACTGGGATTTCGTCACACATGCTGTTTTTTGAACAGCCACACAGTAACTTTTTTATGTGACTAAATGTACTAGAATAAATAAATAGCCACACTTGATCCGACTTGTGTGACCATTTCGGAATTACATCTGAGGCTATAGCCACACCATTTGAATATTTACGTGACTAGAGGTAACTGGTAATTTTTTTTGATTATTTAGTCACTTATAATTTGGGATGTGTGACGGATACAAATAAGTTTGAAACATTAGTCACACTATATATATACATATGTGACAAATATATGTCACACAATTGAAGAGTGTGGCCAAAATCCATATATGGTCACATGAAGTAATTGTGTATGTGGCTAAATCATATAGTCAAGTTTGTCACTCATTATTTAAACGTGACTACTATTGTTTGCTGAATATTTAGCCACATATGATTTGAAATGTGTGACAACATAAAAGTAAGTTTGAAGCATTAGTCACGATATGCATTTAAAAGTGACAAATACATGTCACACACTTGAACGGTGTGACCAAATGTCATATATGGTCAATCTAAACCATAGGCATACATGATTAAGTGTAACCAAAATCCAATACATATGGTCACATAAGTTAATATGTGGGCCTAAAGTTTAGTGTGTGTTTGCTTGCCAAATCCTAATGTGTATAGTCACATTTAATTGTAGCACGATCATGTGACTATATGCTTTACAATAGTCACACCATATCACAAATTTGTATCTAAATTGTGTTTATGGCCACATTGTAAGGGTATTATATGTGACCAATACCTTCAAAATAATCACATTGTGATATATTCATGTGACTATTATTTATAGCAAAATGTGAACTCAGTTATCATTAACCTTACTAATAGTCACATTGAGTGTTTGTGTTACTAAATTCATAGAGTCATATTTTTTCACACATTATTTAAATGTAGTCACAATTCGATACATATGGTCACACATTTCTGATAACTTATGTATACTATATCTAGTTTGAGTCTAATTTGATATTCACTGCATGAATTGAGTTCAGACTATTAGTCATGACTCTTCATTTGCCCCATTACAATGATCCTAGTTATACTTAGAACTGTTAAGTATAATTAGATGTTGGGATCATTGTGCATATGTTATGGCTTGTATTTTCTTTGTTTCTAGACTAAGATTTTGCAGGAAAAGCAAAGAAAAACTTGTTTGGATTGGAATTTGGGTGAATGCTAGTAACTCGGAACTTAATGTTGCTAATGCTAGTAACTCGGAACTTAGTGCTACTAGGCAGAACTTAATGATGCTAGCCCGTTAGTGAGCCCTCACGTGCATTGCACGTCAGGGTATTTTTGTCATTTCACTGTTCCCGACTATAACACACTTCAACTACCTCCCTTTCACGAAAATCGACGAGGACATTTTTCACAAATGACAAAACTAAGTCGTGTTTAACACAACAAAATCACACACACATAAACGCTCTATCTTCTTTGAACCCAATATCTCAAACAATACAGTCGGTGCTTAGCAGTCGTGATTCTTCAAAAAACACACGTACCAGGTAAACACATTTACTGATTTTTACTTCATTCAAACGGTATTTTGCATTTTTTTATAACCTTAATCGTTAATGTAGTAACCATGTTTGTTAATCAATTTATTTGCGTTGTGGACAATCATGATGTTTTGGATGAGTTTGTAAGTTAACACCATTATTGACAAGCTGTTATTTCTCTAAGAAACTAGTTTAATTACTCCTTCCCATAATTATAGTCCACTGTTGACTTTTGAAGTCTTTAGTTTTCAACTTTGACCTTAAATATTTTTATTTGTGTTATATATTACTTGATGCAAAATATATGAATGGATTAAGTTTTGAATGTATTTTCTATTGGTATAATTTTTATCAACTATTATATAACACAAATAAAACTATATAAGGTCAAATTTTCCAAATGAAGACTTAAAAAGTCACACATTAAGTGTCCACTATGACTTTTTCAAGTCTTTTTTCTTCAACTTTGACTTCAAATTTTTTTGTCCGTGTTATATAGTACTTGATGCAAGATATATGAATGGATTAAGTTTTTATTTGTGTTTTCATTTGTATAAATTTCATTAAGTATTATATAACACAAATAAATATATTTAAGGTCAAAGTTGGTGAAAAAAGACTTAGAAAATTCATAGTGGACACTTAATGTGAGACGGAGGTAGTAGCATTTAAATCACAATGGTTAAAATTTTATTTTCATATATAGGAACTGCATAATGATTATGTTCTAGGAGATTCCTATACTGGTAATGGTTTTATTTTCTTAGTTAACTGTGAGGGGGGGGGGGGGGTTAGATGGAAAGTTCGTGTAAGGAGAGTCTCACAATTTAAGTGTGTTGTTGAGGGAGCAAGGTGGAATGATTTTGTCATTCACAACATCTCCTGTTCTGATGTTGAGTACATACATTTTGTTGAAGAGGGTGAGGATGTGTTTTATGTAACTTGCTATGGTGAGGATGGGTTGGAGTTTCATAATTATGAACCCGAGAGTGCCCCATTTTGGAGATGTTTAGTGCGTGTGACAGACACATCTCTGCTTATGTAGTCGTTGTAGGAAGACTTTCTGAGATATCTGGATGGTCCAACCCCTACTAATTCGGTTGTGGTTTCCACTAACACGACTGACTACAATGTTAGGGTGGCCAGTGATCATCTCTATGGTCGATACGTCCACTCCTTCTATGGCGGTGGTTGGTTGACACTCGTTCGAGACTTGAATATGAAGGCTGGTCAGTGGATGGTTTTTACTCAGGTTGACCTGGCCAGGAATATAATATGATGTTGTTTGAACCTGATGGAGGGGCCATCCCAACTGTGGAGACATACAGCACCAATATTGCCATGAATGCCTTGTGTCACCAACCACATGACTATGGTATCTTTTCCTTTATTAGCTTTAACTACATCAAGTATATGATATCTTTATAACATTTTGGATTATCTATAACTTACTCATTTTGTATTATTAAATTCAGATTTTGAAGCCGGACGGATGAACTGGATGTGCAAATGGTCGTTTCACACTATCCATGATCAAGAAGATAGGGCATTCTACAGACCACTGACTGCATGCTTCTGGAGAGATGGACGACTTGTAAGTGTCTTGAAAACTTTGATAATTTGTCAAATTGTTATGCTGCAATTTCAATGAATTACAAACTAAACAACTATCAATCTATAGCAGTTGTAACTTTGTACATTTTGTAATAGACTATACCATCAAAAATTGTGCACAAGTACAACTTGTATGGGTACTCTGTCGCTATTGTGAAGCACCAAATGATATAGCAAGTGTTCTAAGTACGTGAGAGAACAGTGGTGGTACCTGGTCGAGGGAAGGTGAGGAGGAAGGTGTTTATTGTTTCATGCTCTGGTTTCAGGGAGTTGAGACAGGAAGCCTGCTTGGGTGCAGCTGCAAGGGTCTGCTTCTTTTTAACCGATGACATAAACAGGTCCCAAAGAGTCTTAAGGTTTTATGTGTGTTGATGGTTTGATGGTTGTTGATGGTTTTATGTTTGTTGATGGGTGAAACAATGTTTGAAAGTTTTTGTAAGTTGGATAAATTTTTTTATAAGTATCTGATGTATGATAAACCAAATGGTTTTGTCACTAGACAATGGTATGTAATTAGCTAATGTAGGATGAACCATATGGGTTTATCCGTAGACAATGTTATGTAGTAAACTATGTAGGTTGACATTATTGTACGAAAGCGGCTTATACGGCCTTATAACTAGTTAATTGGGGATTTAAACCCTTAAGTTTAAATGTTACCAATCCACCCCTGCACTCTCATATCTAGCAGTACAAACCCACCTGCAGTAACATTTTCTTAGCAGCAGAAACTTTTGATTTTTTTTAACAGAGCAGAAACTTTTGATTAACATAATATAAAATATATCCCAAGTTGTTATTAATGAACACAACAATCAAAATATTGTAACAATTAATGAGAAAATTTAGCAATGACAAAATACAGGAATTAAAATTAAACATATTCCATTAAAACTTGAAATGAAAAATTACAAAATACTGGTAATAAAAGGTACACTTTCTAAAAATCTACTAATCTAAAAGGATTACAACATGTTTATTCATAAAATCAAATAAAGTAGTACAAAAGGATTACAAGGTTTATTCAAATTACTTCCTAACTCAACTAATATATTTTCTTTTTACCCATCCCTTTTGAACAAACTTTGGGCATTTTTGGTTCCCATGGTTTTATACCCTTGTCTTCACAAGTCTTAGCATTGGGCAGGTCTAGCACCTGAACCCTCTCATCAAAAAGCTCTTTGGCAGTCGTTTTTGGAGTTTTAACCTTCCTAGCATCTTCCTTTTTGTGCCTGATCCAGAATATCCCTTTGGAAAGTAGTCTGCCCATGTATTTGGAGGACCTTCAGAACTGCTTGATATGTGAAATGAACTTGAGTCACTTGAGTCACTGCTGTCAATTTTAATGATTTCTGCAAAAAAAATAAAAAATATATTAAAATTAAAAAAAATATAGTGTAAATGAAATAAAAGATAATGTTGCAATTCAGGGTGTGTTTGAAACAACCTTTGTTCTTGGAACTCCAATGGCCACATTACTTGGTGGATGGTTGGTTTTAGATCATAAAAAAGAATGGAAAGCAGTAAACCAACATACGTAACCCTACTTAGTTCCCCCTACAGCTCCTTTTGTCGTTTCTGTTGACATAAATAATGCCTAAAAACATTATTAACATATTATCAATATCTTTATGTTTTGATAATTACAAAACATAAACCCATTGAACTAAAATTTATGACATAAACAAGTATTTAGTGATTAATATTCTCTTTACATCCAAATCACTTAAGGTATGAATAAACAAAGTGTTTATTGCAATCTATGATCAAAGGAAAATTTTTCTAAATCACTAGAACTTTTATAAAATATCATAAACACTTAATATCTTTTATAAAACATTTTTGGAATTAAAAGAATATGTTTAAATCACTATAAATATCTGATTTCAAATTTCCAACCAAAAATGAAAAATTTTATCCAGAAAAACCTTCCCCACAAGAGGACAAACTACTCCAACGTTTTGGAGGGGGTGGCCCCCTTAATTATTAAGGGAACCGGCCCCTAATTAAGGGGACCGGCCATGCTCCAGAACAGTAGTTTGTTCCCCTATAAATACTAGTTCATTCCACAGAATTTTCTCACCTTTTGCACTCTAAACTTTCTGTTCTAGATCTCCATTTATATTCTCTTAATCCTTTGATCATACATTTATAAATCCTTGTTTCAAAGTGATCCAAACATCATCCTCTCAAGTGCAAGAGAAGAATACTTCTATCCTTCAAGACAAGAAGTATTACAACTTGTTGTGATCTTCACATCCAAGTTGTTAGAGCATCATCAATAGTATTTATCTCTTTGTGTAATTAGTTGTGAATATTTGATAGTAGATAGTTTAGCTAGGTATATAGATAGTGTGATTGGTGTGAAGTAGAAAGTTGTGAAGAAGATTGGTGTGAAGTAGATAGGTGTGAAGTAGAAAGTTGTGAAGTTGATTGGTGTGAAGAGGTTGTGTAGAAGATTGGTGTGAAGTAGATAGGTGAGAAGTTGTGACGAAGTTGTGGTGTGTACATTGGTTTGTAAGGTTTTCTCCGCCGTAAGGGAGCTTGTTGACTTAGTGAAGAAAACTCTCGAGTTAGGTGCTCGGGGAGTGGAGTAGGGCAAGGAAGGTGTCCTTGTAGCCGAACCACTATAAATCTCTTGTCTCGCGGTTCGATCTTTCCATCTCTTATTTATTTCTTTACTTACATAATTATTGCTATATCGTACATATTTATTGTTGTTTATATTGTGCAAGACTTGAGATCAAATATTATCGAATCTAAATTTTTGAAAGTAAAGAAAACACTCAAACAATCTTTTGTAACAAATTAAAAAGACGTAAAACTATTCAACCCCCCTTCTAGTTTTCCACAGTTTCAACTCCCTTTGAGCAAAGGACTACACCAGCCGCATTGCTAGATTGTTGAAAAAACAAAAGGAACTGTATGGGAACTGAGAATGGAAAGGTATGTTGAAATTTCAGACTCAAAGTTTTACAAACTCATTTCCTACATATCAAAAATACATCATACATATATATAAAGCAAACAGAGTAATACAAACAATCTACAAATGTTGAGTAAAGAATAGAGTCTAAGTAACATCACTCATCTTGAATGCGATAATGAAGGAGTGTGGCATGTCATGAACAATACACACTATATCATTATCGCATTGAAGACGTCTCAATGAACAGGCCAGATATATCTAACGTTGAAAAAAGGTTCCGTTGCTTTGTTTTTTGGACACCGTCTAATAACCACACAAACGGTAGTAGACGCTTTAAGTTATTATAAAACAGATTCTTACTATCATTTATATTGCTCCCTTAGATGTGACGAACATACATATTAATTATGTAGATTCTACGACATTAGAGAGCTAATTGTGCATGAATGAAATCATATTAAATTTATATTAACAATGCAATGAACTACCATCCTTTCTACCCTAGCCAATAACAACATATTATTCAGCCTTGAATCTCTAACCTACCAACATGCTGGAAGACGAAGACGCTAAATTCAAGCATCGAATCTACAAATTATACTTGATAATTGTTTATGTATTTTGGCAAAGAGCAAAGATGAATCATCGATGGACAAAACACCAGAACAAGTTTATGTTTATACTTGAAAGTGGTGTCTTTTCATCCATCGATGATACTTCTTCCATCTTTGATACTTAGATGTTTTAGCCTAACTATTTGCACACACATCCGCCACTTTTCTTCCTTATTCTCTCAATACAAATGCAACATAATTCTTATACCAGATAGTCAACCTAAGCCTAAGATAGAATAAGCTAATTCAAGCAAACCTTAATATCTCTTTTGCTCTAATTATTCGAAAAAACAACACAACATGTTCTTCCTTATTATATCAATACAAATGCAATGCAATTCTTATAACAGATAATCAACCTAAGCCTAAGAATAAATAGCTCTACGGGGGTATTTGATCTTATCAGCTTTTTGAGATTTGGGATCAAAACCCTAGATCCGAGTGAGTTGTAACTGTGAGTGTGAGAGAGAACGAGAGGATTATGTTGAAATGTTTGAAGTGTGTTTGATAAGTTTGTATATATTATAAGTTTAAAAGTGAAGTATGTTTGATACTCTTGGTAGGGGTGTTCACGGGGCGGTTCGGTTCGGTTAGTTGGAAGATTTTAACTATCCATCACGGGGCGGGTAATTTATTTATATTATATATGGCTCGGTTCGGTTAACCACGGATATCTAAAAGTAAAAACCGAAACCAAATGCTTGGTTTGTCGGTTTCTCGGGTTATTTTAAGTTTTGAACACCCCTAATACTTGGTAGGGGGTTATAGAGGGTGAAGAATGGGAAAGGTAACGAAAAAATATGCTTGGTAAAGCATAATGCAATGACCCATTGCACATGACCCATTACCCATGTTAATTACCCAATAAATTGGGGGGATTGATTTCTTTACCTTTCCCTTTCCCGACCAATAGCTTACACTTTCCCTTTCCCTTTCCCAAGTTTGAACCAAGCGCACCCTTTAGTGTATTTTGTATTTAAAAAGTCGCCCATGTGAACTAGCCATTGTCGATAACATGACACTATAAGCCACTATAACCCAATGCACATGACCCATTACCCATGTTAATTACCCATTGTCGATCACCAGGAATGTATTGGTCGATAACATGACACTATAAGCCACTTTTAAAATTTTGAATTTAGCAAAACTAAATAAGTTGTAGCTTATTTTGTTTAAAGGGTAAAATATCATAATGGTTTCGTTCGTTTTTTTTTTTTTTGCTTTCTTGATTTTGACCGTTTTTGTACGCCTGGGACCGTTTTTGTCCATTGTCTGACATTTTCTTTAAAAAAACGTATGAAGGCGTACAAAATGTACGAAAGCGAACACAACTTAGCAAAATAAAGAAAAAAGGATAAGGACGTGTGAAAACGAAAAAATCGTACAAAAATGTACGAGAACGTAGTAAACGTTTCATAACGTTTTAAGACGGAGGAAAACGTTCATAAAAGCTTGAAAACGAGCGAAAATTGCCAAAAACATTCAAAAATGGATGAAATCGGTCAGGAAGGTCGAAATCGGTCGAAAAGGTCGTAGTCGGTCTAAATCCGTCAAAATCTATTGAAAATTATCAAAGTCGGTCGACAACTAGCGAAATCAGTCAAAATCGATTGAAAACGGTCAAAAGGGACAAAAAACATAACATGTGAATTAGCCATTATCACCGGTCGTGCATGGGTTGCACCGGCATGGTAGGTGTTTAGTGTGAAGATTATATGAATTGTATTTGAAGTTATTAAAGGCGGTCATGCATGGGTTGCACCGGCTTGGTAAGTGTATACCGTTTGTCACAAACACTAAGAAACAAGTATTTAGGGACCTCCCGATCATGTTATCCAGGATCGAGAAAGTTTGAACTCGGCTTGAGCTTGACTCGAAAAGCTCGATTTATTTTGTTTTCTTACACAAATTAAAATTGAAATACAACCTAAGAATTGAAAACTCAACAATAAATCGAGTCGAACTTATATAAGGTTAAGCTCAACTCATTAAATATTTCGAGTTCATTTGATACATAGGCTTGAGCTTGAGCTCAAAGCTCGATAAGAATTAGCTCGAACTAACACTAGTTGGATTGAGCTCAGCTCATTTATGCGATTCAGAAAAAAATTAAAGTTTGGCTTGAGCTTGGCTCATAATATATCTATTTTGAGCTCGTTAATAAGCTTTTTATCGAGCTTGTTAATAAGTTCACCTATAATACAAATGCATAACATTTTATACATGTTTAATATGTAAAATATCATAGTGTCGTTTAGGTTCGTGAGCCAAATCAAGTTTTTTTATGTAAACTCAGGCTCGAGCCCGATTGATAGATGAGCTGCAACTTAGGCTCGAGCTCGAGCTCGTTTAAGCTCGGCTTGTTCAAGCTTTTTAATAATATGATCCTGAGTTTTTTCACGATCGGCTCGGCTCATTTCCGCTTCTAATATAAACAATGATTAAGGTATTTCATGTGTTATAAAACTAGTTGGTTTATAAATAAAATATATAAATTAAATTAGATTTCCCTCTCACATTTTCAGTTGTCCCGCTCTAAGTTTTCTCCAAAAATCAAATTATCCCCTCCATCCAACAATTTGAAAACCAAACAAAATAAACCACCATCATAATCCCCAAATCAATTCCCCATTATATTTCCCTCTCACATTTTTAGTTGTCCCGCTCTAAGTTTTCTCCAAAAATCAAATTATCCCTCCATACAACAATTTGCAAACCGAACAAAATAAATCGCCATCATAATCCCCAAATCAATCCCCCCCCCCCCCCCCCCGGAAAACAAAACCAATTATCCCCCAAATCAGTTAATCCACAAAAAACCACACACCTTTAATCAATTATTCCACATATTGCCGGTTTACAAACCTACAACACCAGGAAAAAACATTAGTCTTGAATCTAATTATTATTATTTTTTATCATCAAAGATCATACATAAAGATGATTAAATACACCTCACAAAACTACCGGATCTGGGAGAAACCAAACACACGCCACCAAGGTTGAGTTTTATTGGTAAGATTTATCTTTTGATTTTTGTTCCTTTTTTGGGGTTTTTAATTTCGTTGATTTTGGGGGTTTTAATTAACTGTTATGTTTTCTTGAAATTAGGGTTCAATTCGTTTCATCCTTTAAGAAAGAATCATTAATGGAATGCGCTACCTAAAGCTCGGGGTATATGCTAACTCGGCGGATTGATACCAGTGGTGCTCGAAGTGAAACAATCATTATCATTAATGGAATGTGCTACCTAAAGCTACAACATATTAATTTTTGGTTAGTTATTTTATTTGTTAAAGAAAAGTTTATAGTAATACTATGAATACCTTTGGGCAGGTCAAGACAGATGGCGGTCTAAATGCTTCAGCTTCCTTTGTGGCAAAAGCCAATCCTCTAAATCGTGCTCCCCATAAATGAAAGAGTGAACTTCACCATGCACTTTGCAATATGTTGTCAAACATTTTAGCACCACTTGAATATGGTGGAAAGGGTAACTGGCCTCCACCTGGTGTAGACCCCGCACTTAACTTATGGTATGAAGCAGTTGCACGCATAAAAGTGCAACTCATGCATTGGACAGATAAATATAGCAAACATATAACTGCAAGTAAATGACCGTATCTTTTTCTAATATAGAGTTTGCACTGCTTCTTTGCATAACATTACTTGGCTCTCCTCGTATATTGAAATTATAACGTTTGCTTCTTGTTTCACCATGCTAGGTTGCTTATGCTATGGAGACTTTGCTTCTCTGTCTTGGTGATTCTATCGTATTTCTCAATAACTTTGGTCCTCATATGGAGCAACTGTACAAGCATCTTTGGGTAACATTAGTTTAACTCATTGTTTAGTGATACATTTGAACAACACTATTTACAACCTTGTTATGACCTTTTTCTTTCATTGTGCTTCATTGGCAGCTCATGACATTGGCCATTATGTTCCAAAAGAAAAAGCTGCAATTGAGTCCATATTCAGGTCATGCAATCGAGCTTATAGTCAGACTATTTTCACGTCTTCAACAGCCCTCATATGGACTACTTTATCTGGCAGTGGGGAGATGATGTTCGAGTACTTGGCCGTCCCTGTTGTGAAAGGGAAAAAGAGTGAGCTGGAGAAGTTTGCTGGTGGGCTACATACCACTAGTGTGGAGGTATCTGTATGTATTATAGATTGACCTATAAATGTATTATAGACTGACCTATAAATGTAATCCATGCTTCAGGAAGTCGAGAAGGATGTGAAAGCTAAGACAAAAGGGGAGGTCGGAGCTGCGAAGACACTTTGTTCTCCATTTGACCAGCTTGAACTGCATGAAGGTATTTTTTAATTAGAGGGCTTTTCTAATTATGTTTGCGATCCCCGTTAAATTCATACAGATTAATAACACTAAACTGTCTGCTCGTTTTGTTCTATAATTGCAGCAAAATTGGTATTTGAAAGCAGATGACACATCAGACTGCTTTTTCTGTCGGCTCTTGGTAAATTTATTATTATCTCTTAAATGCAAGCACATGCACATACACATACACATACAAATCAAACAGAGTCATCGATGGCAAGAAAGGATATTGTTAGGAATACATTTATTCATATGAAGACTCGGTCACCCCGAGTGTAGTTTAGCATATTGTAGCTCGTAGTATTTATCATATTAGTTAGAACGTAGTTTAGTATTAGTTAGTATTTGTGGAGTCGGGTCGGGTCTTTACCCATTGTCAGGGGGCGTTTGGCTATAAGTATAAATACCCCTTCCCTAGCTTGGAAGGGGTTGGACCTTTCACTTCAATCTAACATTTCTCTATTTTCTCTCAAAGGCTCCCAACTTCATCTCTTTCTCTCTCTAACTTCTCAATAGAAAACATAACCTAAAATCATCCTAAACACTAAACCTTCCATGTTCTCATATTAGAGTATACTACAATTGGTATCAGAGCCATGCTTCTATCCTAGGATTCGTGGTATGCTCGTAGTTATAGCTTGGTTTGTGGTTTTGGGTTGATTCGAAGTTCTTATAGTGGTTTTCACACGAGTTTGATCTCGTTAGGTGTTTGTATTGGCTTGTTTCTTGTACTTTCTTGATTAGATGAGTCATTAGTTCCTAGGTTTGCATTTGAAGCAGTTGAATTTCTCATTTGTTTGGCAAAAAGTGTGATTTAGGGTGTTATTCATACCAGCGAGTTGATGTTATCATGTAGAGAGTTGGCAGGTTCTTACTAGCGAGTTGACATTAGCGTGTTGGCGTTTTGCCATTTTGGGATATATGGAAAAATCACTACAATAGTGACAGCTTTGTCTCATTACTAGCGAGTTGTCAGGTTTTGGAACTAGCGAGTTGGTATTAGCGAGTTGAGCAGATAGTGTATTGTCAGACTAGCGATTTGTCTACCAGCGAGTTGTTACACTAGAGAGTTGATTCCATCCAGCGAGTTGGTGATTAGCGATTTGTTATTAGCGAGTTGCTTCTATTTAGCGAGTTGTCTACTAGCGAGTTAGTTCCAGTATTCAGCGAGTTGGTGTTGTTAGAAGGTTGATACGTTCTAGCGAGTTGTTCAAGTCTAGCGAGATGTGGTATTCTTAGTGAGTTGGTTTAGATGCATTAGTGAAAGTTGTGTGTTGTTACGACTTAAGTTGTTACCACCATTTCTACAGTAACTTGACGTTGTGAGGCTAATCTTACGACTTGACTTGTTGTTTTAATAGTAACTTGACGTTGTGAGACTAAACTTACGATTTGACTTGTATTCTGTGGAGCGGTTGTAATTCGACTTGTTGCAACAAAAGACGAAACACACTTGTGTTTACAACTTGACATTTGGACTTACTCACTTTCAATAGCATGGCAAGTACTTCCTCTGATGACATTCAGGCTGCAGGGTCGGATACTCGTCCTCCTATGCTGGACAGAACTGACTATGAATCATGGGCACATAGGATTCGTCTTTACTGCTTGGGAAAGGAAACGGTGTTAACATCTTGAAATCCATTGATGAAGGACCTTTTCGAATGGGCACCACTAGAGACACAATCGCAGCTACTGATGACCAACCTGCTGTAATCGGTCCAGATAGACCTCGCACCTACAATGAGCTGTCAGATGATGAAAAGAAACGCTATGATGCCGACATCAGAGCATCGAATATTGTCATTCAAGGGCTTCTTAAAGATGTCTACAAACTTATCAAATACAACACAGAAGCCAGCAGTTTGGGATAATGTGAAAATGCTTCTTGCAGGGTCTGAGTTAACCAAAGAAGATCGGGAGTCTCAGCTATATGATGAATTTGAGCACTTCAAAATGAACCAAGGTGAAAGCATCACTGACTATTACGTCAGATTTCACAAGTTGGTCAATGAAATGAGATCCATCAAGATGACCATGCCCAACATTCAGCTTAACTCTAAATTCGTGAATAACATGGCACCTGAATGGGATAGGTTTGTTACAGCAGTTAAACTCAACAAAGGTCTCAGGCATACTAATCATGAACAACTCTATGCATATCTCCAACAACATGAGAAACATGTTGCTTATGATCGGTTAATGCGAGTAAAGCTCAATCCTTCAACAACAAATAACTCTCTTGCCTTTGTCTCTAATGTTCAACAACTCACTCAACCTTCAAATGATCAACCTCAACCACAACAACCTTCTTCCAGGTCTGCTCCAACAAATGGTCAATCACCAACTCCCTCACCATCGGCTTTAAACACCCATCTGGACTCTGGGTACTCTCACACTGACATGATGATTGATAATCTCTCCAACTAAGTCTCCTTATTAGTCCAACAATTTAGAGTTGTACTTCCACCAACTAATAACCAACTCAAGACTTTGTCTAACCCACGAAATCAGGCTGTCATAGAAGATGGAAGGGTGGTGGTGCAGAATGTGCAAGGAAGACAAAACCTCAATCAAAGAAATACAGGTAGAGATAATGGGCAGTGTAAAGATGGAAATGCGCTTCAAGTACAAGCTAGGCAGCCTAAGTGTTATAACTGTGGGGGGTTGGGCCACATAGCTAGGAATTGCACTCACCCAAAGCGCCCTCAAAACTCTGAGTACTTTAAAGACAAGATGTTGCTAATGCAGGAACAAGAGAATGGGTCTGCTTTGGATGAAGAGGCTCTGCTCTTTCTGGCTGGTGATGACGGGAATACGTTTGATGCTGATGTGGATGATCAACCTGTTCATGACATGGCACTAAATGATCCGAACATCTTTCAAGTTGAAGACTGTGATGCTTTTGACTCAGATGTTGATGACGAACCTACAGCTCAAACCATCTTCATGGCTAATCTGTCTGCAGCTGCTCCCTCTGCTGTTTCTGAGGTACCAACGTCACTTCATTCTAATCTGAATTATCCTACCAATCAACAGGGGGCGTGTGACTCTATAGAACTCAAGAATATTGACAACACAGACACCAATGATATGGGAAATACCAATAATATCACATATGAAAGGTATGTGAATGACAATAGACTGTCAGTTGTACCAAGTGACATGTCGTTGGTTGATTCTAGTGAACTTGAGCTGCATGAGCACACTATATACAACCCTGATGATTCCTTGACCACTAGAGTTAACATCCTTAAGGATCAGGTGACCATATACGAGCAGCGTGCTAAATTTGAGCTTAATGAACATGAGCAAAAATGGAATGGCAAATGCGTGCTTACATATCTGAAAACAATTCCAAACAAGAAACATTGAAAAGGGAGTTAGTGTCTTTAAAAAACAATTGGATCAAACTGTTAAACAAAAACAGGAAATTCAAAAAGGGTTGACTTCAATCAAACTCGAATACAAAGATAAAGAAACTAAACTTCTAAATGATTTCTCAAAACTCAAAATGTTGAAAAATAAATTGGAAGATAAGTTGTACACGCAAGGCCAAACCATTCAATCTGCTCAAATGATGCAAAACTATAGGAAACTAAGTGATGAATTTAGTGAACGGGATGCCTCTAAGACTAAAGCCAAATTCCTTAGAAATGGTATAGGTGCTCAACCTGCGTTATATGATGCAAACACTATGCTTGAACCTAACCATGCTCCTCCTGATGTGAGATCCTATGACGAGATTGATGAGGTGGAGGATAGAACTAGGGAAAAACTTGCTGTGCGATTAAAGGATCCCCTATGCATAGCTAAAAATATTGTGTTTCACCATGATTATACTAATGACAATCATTCAGCCATTTTTGTTCCTCAAAAGAAAATCCTCCCTGACAAAGTGTTTTGGAATATTGACATGGAGAAAATAAAAGCTGAAAGAATTGTAGGTAACTCACGTACTATCTTTAGGATTGCTGACCCAACTATCTATCTTCTAAACACACCCAGGCACCTTGTACCATATACTCTTCCCACACAGTGTAATACCCTAATTGGGTTATATGTTCTAGGTCAATTGTTTAATGACTTTGAGAAAACATGTAAAAAAAAGAATTACACCAACGGGGATTACAGAAAGGGAAAGGGGTTTTGAGCAAACAAAACAGTGTTACCTAACTGAAGTCATGCCATTTTTTGATCTTCTCAAAGAACATTTTGAGGACCTTAAAAATACCATTAATAATGATGTGACTCAAATGAAAAAGGTCTTTAAAGATGTGGAAAGTGAGGGTAACCAATTGGCTATTGATCTCAAATATAGTGAAATTGACAGGAAAAACATTCTCATTATGAAAGAAAACTTGATTGCTAATTGCATTGCACAGGATGTTTTTTACACTGTCACCGACTCAGCATTATCTGCTCGACAATTTCATGAAATGTCGATCACGTTAAATGTCTTCCAGAATCGTGTGATTGAGCTTGAGGGGGAGAATTACAAACTAAATAACAAAATTCAAAACGACGACCATGATAACATGGTTAGGCATTTCTCAAAACTAGAAGTTGATAATCTTAACTTGCAACTAAAATATCAACATCTAGAAGAGAGCATAAAAATATCAAATACCAAGACATCTTCGGATGCTCCTGAGTTTGACACATGTTTTGAATTAGCCAAAAAGGATGAAGTAATTCAAGCTCACTCAAACACGATTCGGAAGTTGAGGGCCCAAATTGCACAATTAAAGTCTAACATAGGCGACGTGACCAATACCAATTACCAAAAGTCGTTAGATTCTCAAAACTGTCAGAAACAAGGCATTATCAATGAATTACAACATGAAAATGAGTGGCTTCGTGCTGAAATGTTAAACGCTAAACAACAGTACAAAGAGTTATTTGAGTCTATTAAAATAACACGTGACCAAAACGATGAAAGAGTCACTTCTTTGTTAAAAAAAATTAAGAATCTAAAGACTATGGTAAAGGGTAAAATGCCCTTCGTTTCATGTGATCATGCAATTTCCAATGTACATGCTTGTAAGAAATATGCGTGCGATGCTTTGAATGTCTCTCTTCAACTTAGGAACAATAAGTTAGTTCATAGCAACTATCTTAGATATCTTAAGGATTGCCTGGTCATACTTAGAGAACCCATTGAAGATGAGAGGATACCTAAACTACTGGATGATATTATTGTTGGTGCATGCTTCCTCACTAATAGAGCCTAGGAATTATTAGAATACGCTATAGGATCCTGCCCCAAGAATGATAACAAGTCGGATAGGTCGTTTGCGTCGCACTCTAACATTGGCAACAAACATATTACATTTGATTATCCCCAAACCATGTCACAATCCACCACCTTGATCACCGGCAAACAAGTAGCAATTACGCATACTAATGTTCCCGTCATTGCTTCTACAGGAGTAAACGGTGTATCTAAAGCTAGCAAGTCATAGCCTAGGTGCAATACAAAGAATGATAGGACTTTGCTGGCTAAGAGTGCACTTATGAAGGAAGTAGAAGAATCCTCTAGGAACAATAAAGCTATGATTAATGAAAGGAATCGATTTGAATCAAACATTTGTGTTAACAATGATGTAATTAATTCGAATTCTGGTGCTATTTGTAAGACTTATAACGAATATTTATTTTTTGGTAATCATGATGCTTGTGTTGTGTCCTTCTTAAAATCCACTATGCAATCTCCGGTCATGAATGTTTCAAATACTAAAAGGGTTAAACAAGTCTGGAACATAACAGGAAAGGTGTTTACTAATGTTGGTTATCAATGGAGACCTACTGGAAGGAAATTCACCCTAGGAGAAAAGTGCCCATTGACTAGGATCACTAACTCCAAAAGTTGTGCCAATTAAGAAATGGAGACCTACTGGTAGAATGTTCCTAGTAGAAGCACTTAGTACCACTCCTAGGTCTAGTGCATCAAAATATGAAAATTCTAGTGAAATATCTGTGACATATGATAATCAAATATTTGTGTGTGCTAACCAAACGGACCCTAACTGTTTGTGGGGTTCTAGCTTTTTCAGCTATCCACCATTGTCTGGTTTTAAATGTAGGTCGTACAAATCGTCCTTTGGTATTTGGACTCAGGCTGCTCAAAACATATGACTGGAGATCGCTCGCGGCTCAAGAATTTCGTGGAAAAGTTCATTGGTACGATCAGATTCGGGAACAACCATTTTGGATCTATAATGGGTTATGGCGATTACGTCTTTGGAGACAATGTGATATCCAGAGTATACTACGTGGAGGGACTTGGACACGATCTATTTTCTGTTGGTCAATACTGAGACTCTGATCTTGAAGTTGCCTTCAGAAAGCACACCTGTTTTGTTAGAGAATTAGATGGTGTAGATCTCCTCAAAGGGAGTCGGGGCACTAACCTTTATACCATCTCTATTGAAGACATGCAGCGGTCCTCTCCAATTTGCTTGCTCTCAAAAGCCTCTAAGAACACATCATGGTTGTGGCATCGTCGTTTAAACCATTTGAACTTCGGTACCATCAATGAACTCACACATAAGGATCTTGTTCGAGGCTTGCCCAGACTTAAGTATGAAAAAGATCATCTATGTTCCTCATGTCAAATGGGCAAGAGCAAAAAGCACACCCATAAACCCAAAACTGTGAATTCCATCATGGAAGTCCTACATACTCTTCACATGGATCTCTGTGGACCAATGAGGATTCAAAGTATCAACGGAAAGAAATATGTGCTTGTTATTGTTGATGATCATTCTCGTTTCACTTGGGTAAAGTTTTTACGACCAAAAGATGAAACTCCAGAAATCATCATCAAACTCATCAAGCAATTGCAAGTTCGAATCAACAAAACAATTAGGTTCATTCGTACTGATAATGGAACGGAGTTCGTAAACAAACAACTTACTCAACTTTATGAATGTGTCAACATTAGTCATCAAAAAAGCATTCCACGCACTCCTCAACAAAATGGAGTTGCTGAAAGGCGTAATCGCACCTTGGTTGAAGCTGCAAGGACTATGCTCATCTTCTCCAAAGCTCCTATGTTTCTTTGGGCTGAGGCAATTGCAACAGCATGTTACACACAGAACCGATCCTTGATACATCCTCTCCACTGCAAGACTCCATATGAACTGGTTCATGGCAGAAAACCAGATCTCTCGTTTCTTCGAGTATTTGGTGCATTGTGCTATCCAACAAATGACAGTGAAGACCTTGGGAAACTCAAGGCCAAGGCTGACATTGGTTTCTTCATTGGCTATGCTCCAGAACGAAAGGGGTACCGAATCTACAACAAACGTACCAGAGACATAATGGAAACAATCCACGTTACTTTCGATGAGCTGATTGAGCAACCGGTTCCTGGACGATCAAGTTCTGGACCCGTACCTAACCTTTTGTCTCCTGGACCTATAAGCTCCAGGCTTGTACAGAATCCCACTCTTGCTACTCCTTTTGTACCTCCTACAAATGAAGATTGGAAGAAACTGTTTGACCCAAAGTTTGATGACTACTTTGAACCTCAAAACGTGGATGCTCCAGAAGCCACGATCGTTCCACAACCAGCTGGGGTAGCAAATGTCCCAGATGCTATTGCTTGGCCATCCACTTCGTTGTCATGGGATCCTGAAGCTCCCACCATCAGTCATTCAGTTACCACATCTAATGGTCAAACCTCATTTGTTCAACGAGTAGCAGCTGTGGATACTTCGTTTGAAGTAAATCCTTTCACTCCACCTGATAATGAGCCATTTATTAACATCTTTGCTCCTGAATCGTCAAATGATGCTACATCCTCAGATGAATCTAACACGGCTACCTCAGTTCCCTATCCTCAACCACATGAACACCTTAGGAAATGGACAAATGATCACCCAATTGACAACATTATTGGAAACCCTTCTCGTCCGGTATCAAACCGTAAGCAACTTGCAACCGACGCATTGTGGTGCTTCTTCAATTCTATCCTCTCTAAAGTTGAGCCAAAAGATTTCAAGGATGCAATGTCTAAACACTCATGGTTCACTGCTATGGTGGACGAGATTCATGAGTTTGATCGACTTGAAGTGTGGGAATTAGTACCACCTCTTGATTGTGCTATGATCATTTCTCTCAAATGGATATTTAAAGTTAAACTTGATGAGCATGGAGATGTATTGAAGAACATGGCCAGTGATGAGGCGAAAAATGATCCGTTTTTAAGGGGTCATTTAAGCCGGAATTGGAATTTATTTGATCAAATATTGCCCTAAATCGTTCCTTTTGTGATTTTAGGTACTTTGGGAGTGAATTCTGGAAAAGGAAGCATTTTTGGAGCATAAAAGTGAAGAAATGATGACGGCCCAAAGAAAACGTGACGGCGTCAAGACAAGGCCGTCAAGAGTAAAAGTGGTGACGGCCCAGAGCAGAAACACACATGACGGCGTCAGATCTGGATCTAGGCAGTCCGAGAATATTATGGGCGGCGGGTTGACGGCGTCAGAACGTTCTTCTTGACACCGTCACCCTAGTAAATCTATATATAGTTTTTGTAATTTTCATTCTAAGGAGAAGAGAATTTTAGGGTCGAATTTAATAAACCCTAACACGACTTTTACAGTATTTTCAAGGGTTTTCACCCCTTGAAACCCTTCATGTTCAATTGAGATAAGTATCCTTTCAATTCATTCAATATGTATATGTGTTATTTTAATATATCTTACGCTTGTCTTAATTTTAACATGCTAGGCTAGATCTCTTGTGTGTTTGCTTAGATGTAATGAAACCTAGATGTTGATTATAGGTTGATTGCTTGTTTATAGTTGTAATGGATGAATGATTTCAATGTTAGGCTTAAGAAAACTGGCAGATCTCCATTGTGTAACTTGCTTGAACGTCTTAAGAAACATGAACCGATGTGTACTAGGTTTTTATGGTTGTATTTAATGCATGAGCGAATTCTAGTGATCCCATGTTAGGAGCTTCTTGCAGGCTCGACATAGGAGTGAAGTAGGAGCTTATAAAATTAGGGAAGTAAGTACGCCACCCCATGATTGATATTAAGGAATATAACCCATCATCCATGCAACTGTAACAAACAATTAACCTGTAAAAGATATCTAGGGAGTAGTGAAATCTAAGTAAACATAATTCTCCCATCTATTGTTCACACCATATTAGTTTAACTAGTTTAATTTACATTTCTGTTATTTTATTTTGATTGCATCTTAGTTATTGGGTTAGTTGACTAGCAACTAATTCCGCCCCTCCTTCCAAAAACCGAGATTTTACTTGCTTTCATAAAAATATAAAAATACAAAAAGAATCATCCCTCACCTCTAGACCTAGTTTTTAGGCTTTCTAATCCTAGCGACACTATTCCTGAGTTGAACGATCAATCCCCCGGTACTTGTCACTATACCATACTACAACGATCAGGTACACTGCCTGGTGGGGGTTGTAAGCTTCTCGAGATCCCTTGAGAGGTAAAGCTTGGTGCAATTCCCACACATCAAGTTTTTGGCGCCGCAGTCCGGGGAATAGTTATTGTCTAGGTTAGGATTTCTTTTTATTAGGTCTACTTGCTAGATTCCTTTCTAGTAAGATTTTATTTTTTAGTTTTAGGTTCTCTTTAGTCTATCTTACTTCTTCGTGTCTTTGTTCGTAACTTTTACCATCCGAGATCATGAAAGGTGGTAACATCTTTGAACCCATCAACCCACCACAACAAGACCACCCACAAAACCCACCACTAGCTAACCAACCTCTTAGGCTCAAAACCCTAGGAGAGTATTCCCGACCTAGCCACCAAGGCTATCGAAACACTATTGAGCTCACCCAAGGAGCCAATGTGTCTCCCTTGCGATCCGACACCATCCGGTTGGTGCAAAGCGGATGCGCATTCCATGGACTTAGTTCCGAAGATCCTAGTCAACATCTCAAGGACTTCCTTAAAATCGTAGATTCTATAGACCTTGATGTTACAACTAGAGAGTCAATCCGATTACGCCTATTCCAATTCTCTCTGCGTGATCAAGCTAGTCAATGGCTTTTACGTTTACCCGCGGGATCTATCACCTCATGGGATGATCTCACCACTCGTTTCCTTGCTCAATTTTTCCCATCAGAGAGAACTACCAAGCTTAGAAATGATATCTTGATATTCCAACAACGTCAAGGTGAAACTCAATATGAAGCATGGACTCATTTCAAGGACTTACTCCAAAAAGTCCCTCATCATGGCATAGATCTTTGGCTCCAAGTCTAAATCTTCTATGACCATATCGATCTCTCCACAAGGAGAACCATTGACCAATCGGCCGGTGGCAAGCTACGTGATCTAAGTGCGGAAGAATCATGGGAACTCATAGAAGATCTTGCTCTCTATGACAACGAAAGTTGGAAAGATCCCCGTGATTTGAACAAAATGGTTAAGGCAATATCTTTGCCTTCAAACAATTTTAGCACTCCCAACCTTAGGATCATGGAACTTGAGGACCAAGTCAAGTTTCTCATGAAATCTTACGAAGCTCCTAAGCCTTCAAGCCAAGTGAACAAAATCACTTCTTCATGCGAATTATGTAGTGGTCCCCATGACACTCGTGATTGCGTGGAACTCCCTGGAACAGCTTTTGCGGACTACGCGTCCTGGCATACCGACGAAGCGGGAAATAAGTGGTACACTTTCAAACCCGAGCCAAACCCTTACGGTGATTCCTACAACCCTTCTTGGAAAAATCACCCAAACCTTAGGTGGAAACAAAACCAAAACAATTCTTCCAATCCGCCTAATCGTTACCAACCAAACGGTCTACCCTCCAACTGTACTTTCAAGAACAATCCTTCTAACAACTATGGTAGTACCAAAAATCTTGAAGGATTGATGTCCAAGTTTATGGCATCTCAAGAAGCTCGCATAGTTAAGTTTGAAACCGAATTCAACCAACAACAAACGGAGATGACCAATAAGATTGACAACTTGTTGAAAGCCCTCAACAACCAAGCGTTAACTACACCTAGGAAGGACACTAGGGACGCCAATAGCGGAATCCTAACTAAGGACCCCTCATCATCCAAACACGTCCACTTTGTCAATGTTGTCACCATTAAGCCAATAGATAAGGATATAGAAGAAAGTGACAAGGATGAAGTTGGAGTAGAAACCGAGCCTAGGGATGAAATTAGGGAAGTTGAGGTTAATAAGGGAGAAAAGTTAGAGGAAGTAGAAAACGTAGAAGAATACTTTGATAAGTTGCCCACCAAGGAAGAACGGGAATATTACAAGAATTTATTCGATGATCCCGAGAGACCATATATCCTTGGTTCACCCCTTATTAAAGTAGGTGATCCCTCTAACATCAACATACCATGCAACATTGGGCATATGCATGTATGAAAAGCTTATATCGATCCTAGGTCTCCTATAAACATCATGACTAGGACTTATTATAATTGGGTAATGAAGAAGCAACTTGGTTATAGGATAATGTCCAACAAGAACATGCTAAGTAATTTTGTAGGTAGAGTGAAAGGATTGCATGTGATTGTCGGAAATTTCACTTATGAGACCGATTTTATGATAGTACAGGATACTCGTCCGGTGATAGATGATTGCCTAAGTCAAGTAGTGTTCAGAAAATCGTTCGTTGAGGCCACTAAGATGAGTTATGATCCAACTCTAGGGATAGTTAGGTTCAAGGAAAAGAATGATGAGATTGCCTACCAAATGCCCTATACCGCCTCCTATCGAACATAGAAAAGGAACACAAACAAGCGGCTTACTATAGGAATGATGAGGATAGACATAGAGGAGTAGAGTATGTGATGAATAGGATACTTGGTTTCTACAAAGAATGCTTGCAACTAGGTCTGGAATACAAAACTAATATAGGAGATGACCTAGAGAGTGAGACCAACTATGAGGTCAAGTAGTAACCCATGACCTTGAGTCTAGCTACAAGACTCGTAAATAAAGAAAAGCGCTTCTTAGGAGGCAACCCATGCTTTGTGTGATTTTTATTTTGTTTGATTGTTATTTGTTTCTGTATGCATACTTTATTTTTATTGTTGGTAGATCATGTTGCAAAACTAAAGTGGTGAAAATACTTTATTTTGTCGTTTGGCTTTGTCTTAACTTCATCCAAGGGTATTTCGCAAAAGATAAGTGTAAGGGGAAACCCCAAATATGTTTTTAAGAAACAAAATTGATCATGATTCTCCACAATATTAAATGAACATGTATATTCGTATTTGTTAGAGTCAAATGCTTGTGTCGAGTCATAATGATGTTTTGCAGGATTTTCCAGGAAGTAGGACAAAGTTTTTCCAGAAATTTTCCGAAAACTTAACATAAAGATTTCTGCAGGTCACTTCTGACGACGTCAGGAAGAAACTCCTGACGGCGTCACGTGTAAAATTCTGGAAATTTTGCTAGTTTTGTTTTTCTAACGGAGTCTTAAAGTTTTTGTTAAATCTTTAGTTTTATAATCTCCAGGAAATCTGCAAACATCATTCCACAAGCATTATATCTTACTTTGCTTTCTAGGATTTGTTAGTATATATAGATTGCCGCCAATTTTACGCGAGGTTGCCTTGTTTGTTTTCTCAGGTTTAACAGGTTATGTTTGACAAGAAGATGATTTATATTCTGGAAAGGAAGCTTTGATTGTTCATTTTCTTGGAGGAAGATCTAACCTTGTTACCATACTATCCATACCGAGCTAATCAGGGGAGTATTTGATTTCATTCTTTTACCTGTTTTACTTTTACATTCTTTAATTGAACATTGGGGACAATGTTCATCCTAAGTGTAAGGGGAGGGTAAATGATGATACCTTATAGGATACACTTTCACTTGAGTTTGTTTGTTTGATGGTAGGTGTGTAATAAAACTATGAGAAATACTTGTTAGTGTAATTTTAGCGCCAAATTTAAAATTTTTTACAACATTTAGGAGTAAAACTTTAGCCTTAGCAAGCGTCTCATGGATAGGAGTCGTATGACTAGCACAAAACCGTATCATTCAGAGAAATTTTCCACCCAAATATGTGAGGTTCGCCTTTAGATTTTATAGGAAAAGCATTTACTATTAGTGCTTATGAGTGTACCGGTAGCATTTAGATTCTAGAACTTGCGTTAGTGATGCATCCCGAGACCGCTAGTAAGACTACATTTGTGTAGTAGGATTTACTACATGATAAGAGGCATTAGGATCACCCTTGTGTTAAACACGTATCATAATTACTTGACCATTTAAGTCATATTACTTGGCTAGTAAATTCAACTAATTTTTCCCACACCATTAGCGTTGTACTCATTTTTAGTACACGAAACCCCTAGTACACCCCTCCGAGCCTGTCGTTTCGTTTCTAACTTTAAGCATCTTACTTAAAGGAAGAATTTGTTACACCCCACTTAAATGTACAACCAAATAGCCTTAGCCTTCCGTGTATGCACCCATCTTTAGTGCATTATTGTTATTTGTTTAAACCCTTAGTTAATTATCTAATTGATTACATGGTTGCTAAGTCGAGTCATATCCTTGTACATATTGTTTTGGGACGATTGGGACTCATGGGTAAAGTACTTATTTTATGGAGTAATGGGGAAGAACATCATATTATTACCCCCATATGTGCGTTAAACTTAAACGTACTCCAAGTGTTTTGATTATCTTAATTCGAGTCATTAGATTAGTTTATTGTAAAGTATGTAAAAATTCAAGTGTAAGGGAATGTTCATATCCTATGATGTATTATTTTGGATGGTAGGGTAAGAGTGTATGCACAAAAAAAAAATAATAAAAAATAAAAAAATAAAGAAAAAGAAAAAAAAATAGAAATAGAAAAGAGAAAAAACATACGGACTACCATCCCGTTTCATCCTATATTTATTTTATAATTTTGTTATTTTTCATTTATTAGCTTAAGTCGAGTCTAGTCTTGGCTTAGCAACGCCATATTGTACATGTAATTAACCAAGATGATTAACTCGCCACCAGTAAAGATTGCCTTTATCCAACAAAACCGTGTATTCCATATGCCTACACCTAACGTTATAACCCTTTTAAAAGACCTCTTTGATAGTTTATCCTAGGTGCTTACGCCATGTGGTGGAGGTTTGATCCTTTCCCAAGCCTATGGTAATCTATTTTGCTATGACAGGTAGTGAGAGATGTTTTTCATTTCCATATTGTGATATATACTTTATTACACCCGAGAGATGTGAGTATCTAAACACTATTTGTGAGGTGCTAGTATATGACCTCCGTGCTTGTCTTTGGTCTTTAGAGGAACGATTATTTGTTGTAATTACTTTTATATAAATGTTAACTGACCCCTAACTTGTATTTTGATTAGAATAAAAGCACATTTCCTTGAGGACAAGCAAATCTCAAGTGTAAGGGTATATGATAAGGCAAAAAATGATCCATTTTTAGGGGGTCATTTAAGCCGGAATTGGAATTTATTTGAATAAAATATTGCCCTAAATCATTCCTTTTGTGATTTTAGGTACTTTGGGAGTGAATTCTGGAAAAGGAAGCATTTTGGACGTTTCTGGAGCATAAAAATGAAGAAAATGGCAAAGTCTAAATTTTCCTTGCTGGGAACAGTACCTGACGGCGTCAAGAGCAATTTTATGACGGCGTCAGGAGCTAAAATGATGATGGCCCAGAGAAAATCTGACGGCGTCAAGACAAGGCCATCAAGAGTAAAAGTGGTGACGGCCCAGAGCAGAAACACACATGACGGCGTCAGATCTGGATCTAGGTAGTCCGAGAATATTATGGGCGTCGGGTTGACGGTGTCAGAACTTTCTTCTTGACGCCGTCACCCTAGTAAATCTATATATAGTTTTTGTAATTTTCATTCTAAGGAGAGGATAATTTTAGGGTCGAACTTAATAAACCCTAACACGACTTTTACAGTATTTTCAAGGGTTTTCACCCCTTGAAACCCTTCATGTTCAATTGAGATAAGTATCCTTTCAATTCATTCAATATGTCTATGTGCTGTTTTAATATATCTTACACTTGTCTTAATTTTAACATGCTAGGCTAGATCTCTTGTGTGTTTGCTTAGATGTAATGAAACCTAGATGTTGATTATAGGTTGATTGCTTGTTTATATTTGTAATGGATGAATGATTTCAATGTTAGCCTTAAGAAAACTGGTAGATCTCCATTGTGTAACTTGCTTGAACGTCTTAAGAAACATGAACCGATGTGTACTAGGTTTTAATGGTTGTATTTAATGCATGAGCGAATTCTGTTGATCCCATGTTAGGAGCTTCTTGCAGGCTCGACATAGGAGTGAAGTAGGAGCTTATAGAATTGGGGAAGTAAGTACGCCACCCCATGATTGATATTAAGGAATATAACCCGTCATCCACGCAACTGTAACAAACAATTAACCTGTAAAAGATATCTAGGGAGTAGTGAAATCTAAGTATACACAATTCACCCATCTATTGTTTACACCATATTAGTTTAACTAGTTTAATTTACATTTCTGTTATTTTATTTTGATTGCATCTTAGTTATTGGGTTAGTTGACTAGCAACTAATTCCGCCCCTCCTTCCAAAAACCGAGATTTTACTTGCTTTCATAAAAATATAAAAATACAAAAAGAATCATCCCTCGCCTCTAGACCTAGTTTTTAGGCTTTCTAATCCTAGCGACACTATTCCTGAGTTGAACGATCAATCCCCCGGTACTTGTCACTATACTATACTACAACGATCAGGTACAGTGCCTGGTGGGGGTTGTAAGCTTCTCGAGATCCCTTAAGAGGTAAAGCCTGGTGCAATTCCCACGAATCAGCCAGGCTTGTGGCAAAAGGATATCGTCAAGAAGAAGGAGTAGACTTTGAAGAATCCTTCAGACCTGTTGCTAGAATTGAAGCCATAAGAATATTTCTAGCAAATGCTGCAAGTCAAAATATGGTGGTTTATCAAATGGATGTTAAGACTGCATTCTTAAATGGTGATCTAAAAGAGGTGGTGTATGTAAGCCAACCCGAAGGATTCGTGGATCCAAAACGTCCTAACCATGTGTATCGTTTGAAGAAGGCTCTTTATGGGCTTAAGCAAGCTCCTAGGGCATGGTACGACACCTTGTCAAAATTCCTTCTTGCTAACAAGTTCTCCAAAGGTGCTGTTGATCCTACACTCTTTACAAGAAAAACGGGCAAAACCTTTCTTCATATACAGATCTACGTTGATGATATCATATTTGCCTCCTCTGATCCCAAAGATTGTGATCGTTTCTCCCAAGAGATGAGTTCTGAGTTCCAGATGTCCATGATGGGTCAAATGTCTTTCTTTCTAGGCTTGCAGATATCTCAAAATCCCAATGACATCTTCATCAATCAATCGAAGTATGCTAATGAAATTTTGAAGAAATTTGGATTCGATTCCTGTGACTCAGTTGATACTCCTATGATTGAAAGATCAAAACTAGATGAAGATGATGTTGGGATCCAGGTCGAACAAACCAAGAATCGAAGCACGATTAGTTCCTTAATGTATCTTACTGCTAGCAGACCGGATCTTCTGTTTGCAGTTTGCATGTGTGCTCGGTATCAATCCAAACCTACCAAGAAACACCTGGAAGCCATCAAGAGAGTCTTTCGGTATCTTAAAGGAACAATCCACATGGGCCTATGGTACCCCAAGGACACTTCTATGACGCTCACAGCCTATACTGATGCTGACCATGCGGGATGTCAAGATACTCGTCGCAGTACATCTAGGGGTGCTCAGTTTTTGGGTAATAAGCTAGTCAGTTGATCCTCAAAGAAACAAATGAGTACATCAATCTCCTCCACAGAGGCTAAATACATTGCCATGTCCTCGTGCTGTGCTCAGATCTTATGGATGAGATCTCAACTTTCGGACTATGGCTTCGTATGCAATAAGATTCCCATGTACTGTGACAACAAAAGTGCAATTGCACTCTGCTGCAACAATGTCCAGCACTCAAGGACTAAGCACATTGACATTCGACATCACTTCATCAGGGAGCAAGTTGAGAAAGGAATTGTGGAACTTTACTTCGTGAGGACTGAGTTCCAGCTAGCTGATATCTTCATCAAAGCACTTTCTAGGGACTGATTTCAATTCATCCTCCCACGTCTTGGTATGAAGAGTCTCACGCCTGAGGATCTCATAAGTCTTTAGGAAGATCAGGAGGAGTAAAGGGGTTGCTTCACATATCCTTTGTACATAATATTAAGACAAAAAGAAAATAGAAAAATATAAAAATCTTCAAAATCCATAAAAATCATAAAATCATAAAAACCAAAAATACTCTTCTCTCGACATGTCTCCCGTGTAATCAATAGTATGTACGTTTCTAGAAATGTCATTCAATAATGACACGGAAACATACATACGCTTGAGCAGGAGTTCTTCCTTTGAATAATGCTTTTCTAAAACATGTCGTTTCAAAAAAAAAAAAAATATATATATATATATATATATATATATATATATATATATATATATATATATATATTCTCTCATTATGGTTTGTTATTACTTCATATAGAAACCCGGTCTTTATATTGGGGATAGTTCGCCGCCAAAAAGACGACTGTTCCTAACAAAGGCATGAATTACTTTATATTCGTGCCTTTCCAATCTGATGTACGCTTAAGTGCATCATTTCTGGTAAAAGAAGAGAAGTCTTCTTTACATCTCAAATACTTTTCCTTCAATGATTCTTCGGGAAAGTATTTGCTCCAAACTCGGTGGTACCATGGTTTTTGAAGATCAAACAAACTTGAAATGTTGTTTAAAATTTGCCACTCAATCGATGCTAAAAGATTTAATACTTTGTGGAAAATGTTTATTTTTAAAAATGTGTCATCGATTGAGGGGGAGAACGATTTCAAAAACTATATATCATCAAAACAAGATCTTTGTGCATAACTCCAGTGGATTAAGTGCAATTGTTATGTGTTAGTATATGAATTTTTCATGAGTTTCTCGCTAAACTCACAATTATTTATAAACTCATCATCTCTAACACATAACATACTCCCTCAAGGTTTGAGGGGGAGCTAAAATGTCGTCTCAAAATCAGTCATTCTTAAATATGACACATCTTTCTCCCAAAATCTTTAAACTTATTTAAATCACTTGGGATCACAAATCTCAATTGGTTTGAAATTTTTGATCGGGGGAGAAGATGTGATTTAAATATGAAAAACTCATTAAAAAGTGATGTTTTGAACCCAAATACGTGGTGTTTAGAACACAAATATATGCTCTTCCCTATGTGCCAAACTCTTTTGTATATCAATGCACATATTGAGGGGGAGCAAATAATTTGTAAAAATGGATCCTTGCATCTTAAGAGTTCGAGACTCAGACTTGACTCATGAATTGATGAAACACAATTGTCTTGAATCGAAAGGACTAGTCCTGGACGGGTAATAACTTCTAGCTGGTTTAACCAGTGATGTAAGCGTGTCTCGAAAAGGACTAGTTTATGTAGAATGTACCGTTTCGAGAAACCTTGGATGAATCTGATCGGGCCGGGTAATAACTTCAAGCTAGTTTAACTAGTGATGTAAGCGTGTCTCGAATGCCCGGTCATGTTCACTTAAGGTAGATCAATTCAAAAGTGCAACTCTTCCCGACATGTGTAAATTTTCAAATCAATACTTATGAGCACATGTTAAGGGGGAGCATTTGAAAATGACAAAACTCTCAATGTGTTAACAAAATTTGTCTCTTAATCATAAACACATTGAGAGAATTTTCAATGATTTGGTGTATGGCAACATAGGATAGTCATGAAGTTATAAGGTGGCTAAGGTTAGGAAAACCGTCCTATGATCCGCCAGAGCCGGAGGGATCTACCCATGGACAATACCAAATAGATAGTATTAGAAAGTCCATAGGTATGATTATGAAAAAAGGAGAAATGTGAGAATGGAGAAAGAAAGGGTTGAAGAATTAAAAAGAAATGAAATGAGAAAGGGTGAAGAGAAATAGCCCTCCAATCATTCAACCTTAGGGCAGAAACCGGGTTCAATTCATAATCTACTGATTGTTGCTAAGGCAACATCGGTATTGAAGACAATACGTCATGGACCCAGTGACGCAATGCACTAAACCTTCTAGCCACTCAAGTTCTCTTAAAAGAACTTGTTTCATTCTCACAGGGAATCGGTGTAATCTATCAACGTATCTCTTAGAGATGGTTGATATTGAAGCAGGAGACCTCTCCCTAATCTCCGCATAGGAAAACCAAATGCACTTATTGAGTCTAGAGCCTCGAGATGCACAAAAAGATCTCATAGGAACACATGCTACTTCTACCCTGGTTGTTCAACATTAAGGACACCAGTGGTATACTATGAGTCCTACGCAGATCTTAGCAATCTGCCAGAACATTTATGAGGGATGCTAATTTAGTAACTCCCAGTGATTGAATGGAAATTCCTGCCTGGGTCAACATCAAGCAGCCCTAAAAGCAGGTCACTTAGGTAATTCCTTGTGGATTACGCTTAGTGGTCGCGATGGTTACTAACGGTCAACAGTCGTGGAGTGATCTATAGCGACTCACCCAATCGTTGATCTACTTAGGTAGTTCGTGTAAATCCTTTCAGGGTTTGCCGATTGGGAACGGTCATGGTAAGGGTTAGAAGGAGTCTCCACACTATGCTATTGACGATCTCTAATTCCAAACCTATAAGTACCGGATGATTTGTTGCTAACTGTCTACTTGCAGGAATTTCTGACGGTTGCGGTAGATTGCTGAAAAGATGCTGATCCATCAACACATGCTCACACTACGACTTTACAATCTAAGAAATCATGATCATTGATTGGGCCTCATATATGCTTCCACAACTCTGATGGAGAAGATCATGATTCTGAAAAGTGTGAGCATGTCAACACAAAGATGTTCATATCACATAGAGACGTTACTACTCAAAGAGGACCCTCAGACACTCATTTGAATGATAAATTTGAAGCTATTTCCAAAAGATCATCCATCTCATTGAAGGTGTCATCTAGAGTCTACCACATGATGCACAAAGATCTCTACAATGAAGAATCAACAGGCTACGAGCTACAAAGATGTCGTCAAAGACTTGAATGCTATAATTCAATACTTATTTTCCGGGGTGACCTCCCTTAGGGGGAGATTGTTAGGAATATATTTATTCATATGAAGACTCGGTCACCCCGAGTGTAGTTTAGCATATTGTAGCTCGTAGTATTTATCATATTAGTTAGAACGTAGTTTAGTATTAGTTAGTATTTGTGTAGTCGGGTCGGGTCTTTACTAACTGTCAGCTCACTCCACAGCCTGTTTCAGGGGGCATTTGGCTGTAAGTATAAATACCCCTTCCCTAGCTTGGAAGGGGTTGGACCTTTCACTTCAATCTAACATTTCTCTATTTTCTCTCAAAGGCTCCCAACTTCATCTCTTTCTCTCTCTAACTTCTCACTAGAAAACATAACCTAAAATCATCCTAAACACTAAACCTTCCATGTTCTCATATTAGAGTATACTACAGATATTGTATGTGCTTCTAACTTTTGTCTTTTATACTTAAAAGAGACGGAGAATATCCAGATGATGAGATTAGTACAAAAGTTAGTGCTGCTAGTGAAAGTTAGTACTGCTAGTATAAAGTGAAGACTGCTCAGAGATTAAGACTGCTCGAAGTTAATACTGCTAATGTATTAGTTACAACTGCTAGTTATAAGTTAGTAGTGTTGTTTCATATAGTTAGTATTGCTTGTATAGTATGATATGTATTAGTTGTTTATGAAAAAGATTATAGATTCTTAGCAAAGTATTGTAAGGCGACTAGGACTCCTTGGTGTATAAAAGGAGGTCCTAGGGTATAGAGTTATATACGAATTTTATATTCACAGTTTTATTGTATTTGAATTTGTTTTGAAATATATTTGAATTTGTTTTGATATATATTGATTTCTTAAATGTGACTAAAAGATGTATATAGTCACACTTATTATCAGTTTTGGTCACTATTTTCTTTATTCGTTGTGTGACTAAATATTACAGAAGGCCACACAAACATAAAATTCACGTGGCTGTTGGATGATCTATAGTCACACAAAATACACATTTATTCACTTTAAACAGCATATGGCCACACTTATTAACACTTTTGGCCACTGTTTCCTAAATTGTATGTGACTATATACCCAAAACAAACATGCTTTGTGTCACTAAATATTACAAAAGGCAACACAAACATAAAATTCACGTGGCCATTGGATGATCAATAGTCACACAAAATACACATTTCTTCACTTTAAACAGCATATGGTCACACTTATTAACACTTTTTGCCACTGTTTACTTAATTGTATATGACTAAATACCCAAAGCAAACAAGCTTTGTGTGACTAAATATTACAAAAGGCCACACAAACATAAAATTCATGTGGCCATTGGATGATCAATAGTCACACAAAACACACATTTCTTCACTTTAAACAGCATATGGTCACACTTATTAACACTTTTGGCCACTGTTTACTTAATGGTACTCCCTCCGTCCCAAATTTATTGTCCCCTATTGACTTTTTCGGTCTTTCTTTCTCAACTTTGACTAAAAATATTTGTGTTTGTGTTATAAAATTTGTGATAAAAATTATACCAAATGAAAATACATTTAAAACTCAATCGATTCATATATTTTGTATCAAGTATTATGTAATATAAACAAAAATACTTAAGGTCAAAATTGAAAAGTAAAGACCGAAAAAGTCAAAAGGGGACAATAATTTTGGGACGGAGGTAGTATGTGACTAAATACCCAAAACAAAATGCTTTGTGTGACTAAATATTACAAAAGGACATGCAAACTTCATGTGGCCATTGGATGATCAATAGTCATACAAAATACACATTTCTTCACTTTAAACTGCATATGGTCACACTTATTAACACTTTTGGCCACTTTGTGTTAAATTGTATGTGACTAACTCCAAAAAAACAACACCCATTGTGTGACTAAATCATCACAAACGTCACATTTATTGTATATTCATGTGGCCACAAGACGTGAAATAGTCACACAAAATACACATTTACTTGAATATATCATCTCAAATGTCACTATATTATATATTTATGTGGCCAAAGGTTGAAAAATAGTTACTCTTAAAAAATATTCGCGTGACTATAAAGTGTTTACGGTCACTGATAATGACTAATCCAACAAAACTTGTGCCTAATTTGTCACACATATTCGGGGTTTTGGTCATTCTTTTTCGATGGAAAAGGCCACGAACTCAACAATGTGACCATATGTCACCTACTGTGGCGGGACCTCTAGTGACACACAACGAAAAAAACGTGTGTGACTATATGCATATCGTCACACATTTTTGGCGTGACCAATAGCATATTATGTACCAGTGCAGTCGCTTTGAATCAAATATCCATATTAATATATATAGGTCCACAAGATACATGTATGGTCGAAAGGTTAGTACTTAAAAAGTTGTATGTGGTTTGAATTAGTTATATTTTTTTTGTTGATTGTATCTGGTTTGGTTTCTGGAAACCTTGGAATTTATTTAATATGGAACCAGCTGATTACATGTTATCAATTTGTGGAACTGTGGAAGTGAGGTTCTACGGGAGCTTCTTCTCCGTTAAAAAGTTTACATGACGAATGATGATAAGTATATTATAAAGACCATAAAAAAGGTGGAAGTGAGAGTGAGTTGAATCTTACATACTTCACTTTTTTCTATCACAATGACTTTAATGTCATAAAAACTAAAATTCATGTACTATAAAATGGATGCTGCATATTTCGAGCATATGCAATCCTTTGTTAAACTTTCATCACCAATTTTTTTGGATTGCATTGAGTGAAGTTGAGTGGATCTTCATAAAAGAAGGTATGGCCAAAAGTAAAATAGGAAGAAAAAACTGATTCGAATTGAGATTTTGTTAGCCCTGTCATACATTTTTTATTTACAATGCAGGTGCGGTTGGGCATGTAGATATAACTAATGAAATGCTTGTAGATTTGTTTCACCGTGCTTCTTTTTGAGAGGCGCTAATTTGTATGCTTGAGTATTGTAAAGTTTTTGCGATCTTCAATAAAGAGGTACATATGTAGCTGATGTAGTTGTTTGAATGTTTGTTATACTAAAATGTTTTATACTTGAACTGTTTTAATAGGTTAATTTAGCACTAAATAATTATTGTTGGGAGCTTGGGATGTAATCTCTTTGATTTTGATAGATTTAGGTTGTGTTTGTGAAAATTGATGACCATAAGCTATTTGGTTATATCCAAACACTAAATATGTGTTTGTGAAAAATTTAGTCAGTCATTTGATAGCAAACATATCAGGTTTACTATGTAATCTCCTAATGTAATGGTAATACCGAGCCTGTTAGAGAGGTCATAAGGAAAGTTAAAATGGCACAGGTGATGAGACGAAAAGTGTACCGCTTTTGGGGGTCATTTAAGGCCAAAGTCGAGATTATTTGATCAAATATTGCCCTAAATTGTTCCTTTTGTCATTTTAGGTACTTTTGAGAGGAAATTTAGAAAAGGAAGCATTTTGGACGTTTTTGGAGCGAAAAAGTGAAGAAAACGACAAAGTCTCAAATTCATGCTTGAAATTATACATGACGGCATCACCAACGCCGTCAAGAGTAATTTGCATGTGATGGCCAAGACCAAGTTTACACATGATGACGTCAGAAGTGGATCTAGGCAATACGATTATAATTATGGCGGCGAGTTGACGGCGTCAGACCTTACTCTTGACGCCGTCAGACCCATTATTCTATATATAGTTTATGATTTTTCATTCATTGTGTGCAACTTTGAGAGGAGAAAACCCTAGATGAATTTTTCTGTATTTTTTAGGGCTTCAAACCCTTGTTTCATCCATGCTTAATTGAAGATAAGTTTTCCGAAAATCATTCAATATGTCTATGTGTTGTTTGATTATATCTTATGCTTGTCTTCTCTTTAACATGCTAGGCTAGGTTTTCTTTGTGTTTGCTTAGATGTAATGAAACTTACATATTGATTATTGGTTGGTTGTTTACTTATAGTTGTTGTGGATGAATGATTTTGATGTTAGGCTTAAGAAAATTGGCAGACTTCCAATTGGTAACTTGCTTGAACGTCTTAAGAAACATGATCGGAGGTGTACTACGATAAATTGGTTATATTTAATGCATAGGTAACTACTAGTGAGACCATGTTAGGAGATAGTAGTCGGCTCAACATAGGAAGTGGTAGAAGCTTATAGAGTTTGGGAAGATCGTACACAACCCTACGAATGGTATTAAGGAATATAACCCGTCATCCATGCAATTGTAACAAACTAATCAACCAGTAAAAGATAGCTAGGGAGTAGTGAAATCTAAGTAAACACATTTTCTCTTATTATTGTTTTCGCCACAATTACTTTAAGTTCATTTTATTTTATTTTGATTGCATCTGTAGTTATTTGGGTTAATTGATTGGCAACTAATTCCGCCCACTCCTTCAAAACCCGAGATTTTTACTTGCTTTCCATAAAATATAAAAATATAAAAAGAATCATCCCTCACCTCTAGACCTAGTTTAATCGAGTTTTAACCCTTGCGAACAATATTCTTTGAGTTGAACGATCAATCCCCCGGTACTTGCCACTTTACTATACTACAACTGTCAGGTAGACTACCTGGTGGGGATTGAAAACTTCTCAAGATCCCTTGAGAGGTAAAACCTTTTGCGAGGGTGCAATCTCACGCATCAAGTTTTTGGCGCCGCAGCCCGGGGAATAATTATTGTCTAGGTTGAAATTTCTTTTTATTAGGTCTACTTGCTAGATTCCTTTCTAGTAAGATTTTTATTTATATTTTTATAGGTTTCTTTAGTCTATCTTTTTCTTCATTTCCTTTGTTCGTAACCGTTGCCATCCGCCATCATGGAAGGTGGTAATCTCTTTGATCCCATCAACCCACCACAACAAAACTATCCACAAAACCCACCACAACCAAACCAACCTCCTAGACCCCGAACTTTAGGAGAGTACTCCCGACCTAGCCACCAAGGCTATCGAAACACCATTGAGCTTACTCAAGGAGCCAATGTGTCTCCCTTATGATCCGACACCATCCGGTTGGTGCAAAGCGGATGTGCATTCCATGGACTTCGTTCCGAAGATCCTAATCAACATCTCAAGGATTTCCTCAAAATTGTAGATTCCATAGACCTTGATGTTGAAACTCGAGAGACGACCTGATTGCGTCTCTTCCAATTCTCTCTACGTGACCAAGCTAGTCAATGGCTTGAGCGTTTACCCGCGGGATCCATCACCTCTTGGGATAATCTCACCACTCATTTTCTTGCTCAATTTTTCCCACCGGGGAGAACTACTAAGGTTAGAAATGACATCTTGATGTTCCAACAACGTCAAGGTGAAACTCTTTATGAAGCATGGACTCGTTTATAGGACTTACTCCAAAAAGTCCCTCATCATGGCATATATCTTTGGCTCCAAGTCCAAATTTTCTATGAGCATATCGATCTCTCCACAAGGCGATCCATTGACCAATCGGCCGGTGGCAAGCTTCGTGATCAAAGTGCGGAAGAATCATGGGAACTCATAGAAGATCTTGCTCTCTATGACAACGAAAGTTTGAATGATCCCCGTGATATGAACAAAACGGTCAAGGAAATATCTTTGCCTTCAAACAATTCAAGCACTCCTGACCGTAGGATCATGGAACTTGAAGACCAAGTCAAGTTTCTTATGAAATCCTACGAAGCTCCTAAACCTTCAAGCCAAGTGAACAAAATCACTTCTTCATGCGAATTATGTAGTGGTCCCCATGACACTCGTGATTGCATGGAACTCCCCGAACAAGATTTTACGGATTACGCATCCTCGCGTACCGACAGAGTGGGAGACAAGTGGTACACTTTCAAACCTGAGCAAAACCCTTACGGTGATTCATACAACCCCTCTTGGAAAAATCACCCAAACCTTAGTTGGAAACAAAACCAAAACATGCCTCAAAAGAATTCTTCCACTCCACCTAATCGTTATAAACCAAACGGTCCACCCTCTAACCGTACATTCAACAACAATCCTTCCAACAACCATGGTAGTACCAATAATTTTGAAGGATTGATGTCCAAATTTATGGCATCCCAAGAAACTCGTTTAGCAAAGTTTGAAGCCGATTTCAAACAAAAACAAAGTGAGATGACCAATAAGATTGACACGTTGTTGAAAGTTCTTAATGACCAAGAAATAGGAGCACTCCCAAGTAACACGATCAAGAATCCGAAACTAAACGTTAATGCTATATCATCTATTTCGTCTCCCACTTCTTGTCCACAATACTATTCGGTCAATGCCATGAGCACGTGTTTCAAGCAAACCCAAATTTTCAAAAGGACCAATTGAATAAAACACCCAATGTCAAACCGGTCAATAGCATAGTTGAAACACCTCCTACACAAGACCTTGGTGATGAATTCAAGGAAGATCGGAAATTAGATGATCCGGGCATATTCGCCTTCGTTCAAAACAAGTTGCCTAAAAAATTAGATGATCCAGGCATATTCGTTTTACCCTGTAAGATCGGAAATTCTGAGGCTTTTGACACATTAGCCGATCTTGGGTCAAGCCTAAATTTGCTTCCATTATCTCTGTACACCACTCTTAAGCCAGGAAAATTAGATGAAATAGAGGTAATCATAGGGCTTACGTATGGAAGTATGGCGTATCCGTTTGGGGTAGTGAAGGATGCGTTAGTGCATATAGGAAGGTTGACAATGTTAGCCGATTTCCACGTCCTTGATATGGTTAGTGACACTACATGCCCTTTATTAATAGGAAGAGGATTTTTAGCTACCGCAAGTGCGATGATTGATTGTAAGGAATCCAGAATAGCGGTAGGAGAAGGAGAAACTTGGTCGGTCTATGATGTTAAGAAACATGCCTATGATACTAGTGAGGAACCAACGCCTCATTGGGTAGATGTGAATAGGAAACCATCTAGATACGGACCTTGGGTTAATAGAGACTTCATAGGACCTCAACGACAATTTTATTTAGAGGAGGGGTTTATAAACAAAATGCATTCGGTAGAGCAACTCATAGCTAGGGATGAAGAACTAAACCCCTTTGAGGATCCCTTAGTCTTTAGGAAAATGATTGAATTCCTAGGAGTGATGCCTATAAACTTAGGAATGAACAAGTGGAAAAGGGAAGGTGATAAATGTAAATGGAATTGGGATAAGCCACCTCAGGAAGGTGATGGATCATGGCATATGAAGATAATTCTATATGATCCGGATGGAGAAAAATTTGAGAAGTCATACCGAACTAAGAGAACCGATAGGAAATTGAAACCTAAGTTTGATCCCAAAGATGTCCTCGATGAGGAACTCACTCACATAGGATAGCCCGTGACCTTGAGTCTAGCTATAAGACTCATAAATATAGAAAAGCGCTTATTGGGAGGCAAGCCAAGTTTCATTTGTTTTATTTGTTTGATTGTTTGTTTGTTTGATTTATTTGTTTCCGTATGCATGTCTTATTTTATTGTTTGTGGATCATGTTTCATAATAAATTGTGAAAATGCTTTACCTTATTGTTTGTCTTAACTTCATAAAAAGGTATTTCGCAAAAGCTAAGTGTAAGGGAAATCTAAATTTGTTTCTAAGAACGAAATTGAACATGAACCACAACAATATTAAATGAACATGTATATTAGTATTTGTTTGAGTCAAATGGTTGTATCGAGTCATAATGATGTTTTGTAGGAATTCCAGGAATTAAGGCATGAGTTTTTCCAGAAATTTTCTGGAAACTTAACATAAGATTTCTGTCAGAACACTCTGATGGCGTCAGGATCATAACCTGACGGCGTCAAGTGTAAAAATTCTAAAAAATTTTGCAAGTTTTGTTTTTCTAACGGAATCTTAAAGTTTTTGTTAATTCTTTAGTTATATAAACTCCAGGAAATCTGCAAACATTCATTCCACAAGCATTATATCCTTATATGTATAGATTGCCGCCGATTTTATGCGAGGTTTGCCATGATTGTTTTCTCAGGTTTAACAGGTTATATTGGACAAGAAGATGATTTATATTTCTGGAGGGAAGCTTTCAACGTTCATTTTCTTGGAGGAGGATTTAACCATGTTATCCATTTATCCACACCGAACGAATCAGGGGAGTATTTGCTTCATTCTTTTACCTTCATTACTTTTAAATCCTTTTTATTGAACATTGGGGACAATGTTCAGCCTAAGTGTAAGGGGAGGGTAAATGAAATGATGATACCGTATAGAATGCAATTGCACTTGAGTTTGTATGTTCAATAGTAGGTGTGTAATAAAACTAAAAGATATACTTGTTAGGGCAATTTTAGCGCCAAATTTAAATTTTTTTACAACATTTAGGAGTGAAGCTTTAGCCTTAATGAGCGTATCATGGATAGGAGTTGTATGAATAGCACGAAAAAACGTTGTCAAATCTTATTATCATATCATATCATATTTTTTTTCAATAAAAAAGTGACAAAATTTTTTAAATTTTGGTGGAAAACGGAGTTGCGCAAGTTAACAGCTCAGATAAAGGTGTCAGGTCAAATCGAATCGAAGATTCACCCCCCCCCCCCAGACTAAAGTGAAACATTGTCCCCAATGTTTTAAGGGTACGGGTAAGCCTACGTAATACTAAGGCCATTTATTAAGTATGCCAAGAGATAAACGTTAGTCGATAAGATTTTGGATATGTTGAATTTCCGAAAGAGCAGCGAAGAATGAGACTCGAGTGGAGAGAACGACAAAACACGAGCACAAGAGTCCTCAATCTTTGGGGAAATTCCTGGACATTCACAAACAACCATGAAAACACGAGTTTGGAAAGGGTCGCCCCCCTCACGTCACGTTATTAAAGAAAATAGAAATTTAAGAAGATGAAATGGATAAGCATGGGGTGCCTCCCACGAAGCACTTATTTTTGTTTACTGAGTCACATGAGCTTGACTCAATCCCTGAATTTAATTGTCATTGGGGAAAGTTTGGAGATCCGGGACAACCATGGGTGGTATGTCCCCTCCAAAATAGTGTTTAAGACGATGACCATTCACCTTAAAGTTGGGACCATCAGGTTGAGATAACGCGAAGGTTCCATAAGGGAACACTTGAGTAATGGTGAATGGTCCAGACCAATGGGTTTTTAACGTGCCCGAGAATATCTTCAATCGAGAATTGAAAATAAGGACTCGATCACCAACGTTGAAAACGCGGTCTTTAATCTTAGAATCATGAATCCTCTTCGTTTTCTCTTTGTAGATCAAGGAATTCTCATAGGCTTGATCACAAAGCTCAGTCAATTCATTCAATTGAACTTTACGATGATCACCCGCAGTTTTGAGATCAAAATTAGCGTGTTTCAAGGCCTAGTAGGCCTTGTGCTCAATTTCAAAGGGCAAATGGCAGGCCTTCCCGTAAACCATCTTGTAAGGAGTACACCCAATGGGTGTTTTGTAAGTGGTCTGGAAAGCCCATAATGCATCATCTAACTTATCAGCCCATGAAGCACGATGTTATCCTACGGTCCTTTCTAAGATACGTTTGAAGCCACGATTGGACACCTCAACTTGACCGCTTGTTTGCGGATGATATGCAGTAGAAAGATGATGTGTGACACCATATTTGAGCATAACTTTAGCAAATTGGTCATTACATAAATGGGTCCCATGATCACTTATAATAGCACGAGGTGAACAAAATCGGGCAAAAAGACTTTTGAGAAATTTAACGACAACTCGGGCGTCATTGGAGGGGAGCGCCTTTGCTTCAACCCATTTTGATAATCGACGGCCACGAGTATATATTTGTTTCCTCTAGATGACGGGAATGGTCCCATGAAATCGATACCCCAGACGTCAAAAATCTCACAAACTTGAATAGCATTTTGAGGCATCTCATCCTTTTGAGAGATTTTTCCTTGACGCTGGCAAGAATCACATGACTTTCCCAAATCATGAGCATCCCGGTATATCTTCGGCCAGTAGAAGCCGGAATCAAAAACTTTCTTAGCGGTGAAGTTGGCACCATGATGTCCCCCTGTGGGTCCATTGTGGCATGCCATGAGAATTTCAGCGGCTTTCTTGCCATGAACGCACCGCCGGATCACTTGATCCGAACAGATTTTGAACAAGTAGGGGTCATCCAAGAAATAATGTCTAACATCTTTGAAGAATTTCTTCTTTTGTTGGGACGACATCCCTTTTCTTATGAAATTCCCCGCATGGTAATTCGCAAAGTCGGCGAACCATGGGGTACTAGTATCACTGTGTGATAAACTCCTAAGTGTCTCGAGATGAAATGTTTTGGTAATTTCCTTTTTGTTGAAATCACTTTGATGGGGATTTTCTAATCTTGAGAGGTGATCGGCGGCAAGGTTCTCAGCTCCCTTTTTATCTCGAATTTCGACATCGAATTCTTGAAGGAGTAGAACCCACCGCATCAATCTTGGCTTAGCATCTTGCTTTGCCATAAGATATTTGAGAGCCGAATGATCCGTATACACTATGCATTTCTTTAATACGAGATAAGGTTGGAACTTTTCAAAAGCATAAATGACGGCTAACATTTCTTTTTCAGTAGTCGTATAATGGTATTGAGCATCGGTCATTGTTTTACTAGCATAGTGTATCGGCTAAAAATATTTTGACTTACGTTGCCTCAGGACTGCACCAATAGCATAATCGCTAGCATTGCACATTAGCTCAAAAGGTAAGTTCTAATCGGGGGCAACTAAGATAGGAGCCTCCGTTAACTTCTTCTTTAGGATATTAAATGCTTCAATGCACTCATTTCAGAAGATAAACGGAGCATCTTTTTCAAGTAAATGGGTCAGGGGCCTGGCTATCTTAGAAAAGTCTTGAATAAAATGTCGGTAAAAGCCGGCATGACCGAGAAAACTTCTAATTCCTTTTACGGTCGTGGGATGAGGTAACTTAGCAATCACGTCGACTTTAGCTCTATCGACCTCAATCCCAGATTTTGAAATCTTATGGCTGAGGACAATGCCCTCTTTAACCATGAAATGGCACTTCTCCCAATTTAGAACCAAGTTGGTGTCTTCACACCGTTTCAGCATTCTTTCTAAATGGGAGAGGCAAGAAGTGAAGGAATCTCCATAAACCGAGAAATCATCCATGAAAACTTCCATGGTTTTCTCCATTATATCATGGAAAATTGCCATCATGCACCTTTGGAATGTGCCTAGAGCATTACATAAGCCGAAAGGCATACGTCAGTAAGCAAACGTTCCATAAGGGCAAGTGAAAGTGGTCTATTCCTGGTCTGGAGGGTCAATCGGAATTTGAAAATAACCGGAAAAGCCTTCAAGAAAACAATAGAACTCATTTCCCGCTAAATGTTCGAGCATTTGATCCATAAAAGTAAGTGGGAAATGGTCCTTACGAGTCGCATCGTTCAATTTTCGGTAATCAACACATACTCTCCATCCGGTAACAAGTCGAGTCGGAATCAGCTCATTATCTTCATTTGTCACGACGGTCATACCACCTTTCTTCAGAACACAGTGGATCAGGCTAACCCATGAGCTATCCGATTGGATAAATCATTCCGGCATCGAGGAGTTTGATAACTTCCTTTTTGATAACCTCATGAATTTTCGGGTTAACTGATAACGCTTAAAATTAACATATTTTTAGTCGCGTTATTGTTTGATTTATGAGTGGAAATTGGTCATATTTGTATACGTTTGTTACTTAATCGTGGAAAAGTGTTTATACATGCAAATATAGCCAAAAGCAGGGAAAACTGAACAAAAGATGAAGAATTGAAGTGGACATGCATTTTTGGAGAGTTTCGAGAGGATCAAGGAAGAAAGAAACATTGCATGAACAAAATGATTTGATAAAGACAAGTTTACTACACGAAATTATCAAGGAAATATCAAAGTTCCAATGGACAAAGTCATGCCACGAAGAAAAATATTACATGCAACGTAAAACGACGAAGAAAAGACATGAAATCATGATCAGACAAAATCCAACCGATCGGTTGCAACCCGCAACCGGATCGGCTGGAAAAGAGCCATAATGACCATCTGATCGGATGGCGAGAAACCGATCGGTTGGTGGTGACTGAAGTTACAAGTTTTGCATTAATTGGCGAATTTACTCCCCATAATCATTTGTGGCTGATCATTGTTGCTTATTTACTTTGGAGGGGCGCTTTTACTTAAAGCATAAGTGTCATTAAGCTATATAATGAGCACTTAGGACTTAGAGATACTTGTACCACCATTATCTAACTTAGTATTACACCAAATCTTGTTAGCTTATCTTATATTGCCTGAAAGTTTACTAAGTGTTGTAAAAACGTCCGAAACGTGTTGAGTTAAAGTCTCAAGCATTGGTTCGAGTGTGGAGTTGTTTACTTACTTTGGTGAGCAGTTGGAGGAGTGTGGTTGCTATAGTTCCACAAGTTTTCTCATTGTAATTTTCAAGACTAGGTACACCTTGATACTTATAATGAACAATTGTTACTTTAAGTTTTATGAAAGTTTTCTTATTTACTTGTGTTTTATTATGATTGCTATGGAGTAATTTGTGATATATTTGTGTATATGATGTGATTGGTAATTGGAGTATTATCTTATAAAAAAGGTGATGCATGAAAACATATCTATTTTTATGAGTTTGTTGATATAACATCTTTTCTTGCTTAATTTGTCGGTAAAAACAATTTCTTGAAAAATAGGTCCGAAAGGATTTTCAACTTGTTTTTATTCCAAAATACTAATACACCAAATTAGTATGGAATAGGATGCTTGACAACCATCTTATTTACTTGTTAAAATAGATTTGAAACGATTTCATCACGAAAAAAAGACCGAAAGGATTCGTAGGAATTCATAAGAAAAGAATTGATTTTCTAAACAACCATGTGTTTATAGGATTGTCATACTAATTTGATATGTCCGAAAGGAGTCATTTAGGTGATAGAATTCTTAGTAGTAGTGAAAACATGACATACATCATAGATTGTATAACTACTCATTTTTAGTTGCGCATCATAACAAGTTTTACACCAAACTTCATACTCAAATTGTTACGATACTCCTAATTACCAATCAAGGAATTATACACAAGTATATGTTTAGTTTTTATTGAGTTTCTTTTAAATCATGATTTTACATAAATTTGGATTGACAACCCTTATTTAACAAACGTTTTTCTAATTACTAAAACTACCAAATCCCTTGGGACGATCTCGACTTACCCACCTTTATTACACCGGACGAGTATACTTGCTCGTATGTGCTAGATAATAATCGGATAATTCGTGTTTATATATTTTAAAACTTGTACTAACAAAACGCACATCAAGTTTTTGGCGCCGTTGCCGGGGATTTGATTAATTTTCTTAGTTTTTAGTAATTAATTTGTTTGAAATTAGTTTTTAAGTAAAAAAAAAAAAAAAAAAAAAAAAAAAAAAAAAAAAAAAAAAATTGGTTTTTTGACCAACCGAATCGGCTGGGTAACCAACCGATCGGTTGGTGGTCACGGTAAAAATTATTGGATTCTGTTTTTAGTAATTAATTCTTACTTTTCTGTTTTTAGTTAATTAGTTTTAATAATTATATAGTTAATGTTAGTTTTTAATAGTTTTAAGTTGTAATTATTAGTCATTTTAATGTTTTATAAGTTTTTAATTTCAATTAATGATTTAGTAATTCTTAAAGACATCTTAATTAATGCTTTTATTATTTTTAATCATATAATTAAAAGTTTTATTAGTTTTATAAAATAAAAATAAAAAATAGTGTAAAAACTCCAACCGATTCGGTTGCGGGTTCCAACCGATCGGTTGGAGGTGGTAATTTGTGCTAACCGATTCGGTTGGGTTAGAAACCGATCGGTTGGGCACCTCGGTAAAAGTTTAGACATTTTTAATTTTTAGTTTATTTTCTATTCTTAGTGTTTTATTTAGTTAATTTACTTGTTCTTATTTCATATTAAGAGTTAATTTGATTATAACTAACCTTTATGCTAATGATTTGGATTTTTTTTATGGTTATGTTATAGTTAGTAAGTGTTTAAGTTGAAATGGAGAGTTTGAGCCAAATTTCTGCGTATTTGAAAGACTTGGAAGATATGTTCAAGGATTCCAGTGATTCTTTGGAAAAGTTGGAGAGTTTATTGGAAAAAGCAAAGTTGGATTTGGAAGGAGAGGAAGTTGTTTGTGACAATGTTGCTTATTTGCCACATGAAATGTGTTATCCAAAGAAGGAGAAGGATAGGAAAGTTGTTGTTTTCACTAGAGCACCACCTAAGAAATATGATGCTCCACACATGAGGTATTCTACACCTTGTGAGGTGGAAGGAGTTAAAGCGTGGGATGCGGAATTGAATATGGAATATGGAGACAATTACATTTCGGAAAATATGCTTGACAAACTTGGTTTTGTGAGGCTTGATTATGGAAGTTATGGTAAGAAGGAAGTGAAAGGAGTTAGAGTGAATAATCATGGTCATATCTTTAAAGTTGATTTTGTTGTTTTGGAGTATACTAATAAAGATGAACCGGAAGTGATTTTTGGTAGAGATTTCTTAGTGAATACCAAGTGCAGTTTGGATTTTGCACTTGGGGAGTTGAAAATTAACATAAGTGATTTGGAAGAAGGGAAGAGTGTGAATGATATGCTTGTTGATGTTTGTGAAGGAATGGAAATGTTGAAGGAAGGAACGGATGAAGTTTGTAAGATGGGTAAAGCTAACCGAAACAAAACACCATTGAACAAATTAACCCAACCCTCCACCCAAAAAGAAAACAAATCATCATCATCATCATCCAAAACACCACCTAGTTCACCAAAAAGTACCGAACCTTTAACCAAAGAGCAAAAACGAGCCATTTTGGAGAATCTTGAAGCAAAAATTAGTGAATTGATGGAAAAAAACCGGTCATTGAAGTATTGAGGAATTATATGGAGTATAGGAAGAAGCTAGATGGAGTTATGTTGGCAAAGTCTAAGTTGGAGGATAATAGTTTTGATGAAGTAGAGGAGAGAAGGATAATTGAGAATGGGCTCCTGATTGAGCCGGAACCACCTAACTTATATTGATCAATGAATGGTCAACAAAGTCAAACAGCTCAGAATCAATGCTCCGCGGAAGTATAAGGTTTCCCCGGGTCGTATGTCCCGACGAGGTGTGAATTGTAAACAAACGGTTATTTGATCGGGTGAATTTGGATGAAAAGGGATTTGTGAGTGATTGAACTATGGAATCTACAAGGAAATAGCTTAAATAAGCTATAGTGATAAGACGGGAAGCTAAGACAAACCAGAAACGATTTAAACCTAAAAACGCGTACGTTACGTTTAAATAAACGTAGACGTACGAAATAAAACGCGAGTTTTAACAAAATAAAATACTTACAAAAGTGAAAATCACATTTTTACAATCCAAATAATAAAAGAAACTTTTTAGAAAAATAAAATTACTTTTTACACTATTTAATTATTTAATATTAATTAAAACTATTTAATACTTATTATTAATATTTAAATAACTAAAATACACTTACAATATTATTTAAATACTAAAAAGGTGAAAATAAAATTTCTAAAATTATAAAATAACTAAAAACAAGTTTTTAAAAATAAAAATAAGTGTTTTTGTCTTTTTGTGCTTTTTATATTAATTAATTACTTATTAATTACTAATTATCTAATTAACTATTTTAAATTAAGAAAAATACTAAATGAACAGTAAAAATTCTAAGAAAATTTCTAAAATTACTTTATAACATATAAAAGCTATAAAAAATATAAAAACTTGATTTTACTTAATAAAAACTAATTATGCTATTTTAAACTAGTTATTAATTAATAATTAATAAAACTAAAATTAATTCTAATAAATACTAAATGAGAAAATAAAAATCTGAGAAAATTATTATAACTACTTTAATATAATAGGAAATTAATAAAAATATAAAAAAGCTAAGTTCTTAATAAAAATCTAAAAATGAAAAATAAAATTTAAATAAAATTAAATAGAAACTATCACTTGAATTTAAATTGGTTTTTCTTGGTTTTTCTTTTACAAACTTATTAAATACTTAAAAATAAACACTTTTGTAAAAACAAAAATTTTGGAAACTTAAAAATAAGCTGGAACAAGCTTATAAGTGAGACAGTTGACTAAAGTTGACCAAATGGGGAAATTAGCTTAAATGGCAATGAGTGGGACCCACAATGGGTAAAACTGATCCAAATAAGTTGAGGGAACTTGAATAAGCTGGAAAAGATGCTTGGGGACCTCAGAATAAGCAAATAAGCCACAAATAAGCACTTGCTTATTATTTCTAGACTGAAAAGTGGGACAGATTTCTGTGGTGATTTCAAGTGGGGTCCACAGGCCTTGAGGTCAAAGATAGGGTCAAAACCACAAGCATACCAGGAGGGGGGTTGAGGGAAGCAATATGTGAAGGTGGTGGACCACCATGGTGGGCAGAAAACCACCACCAATGGTGGTGTTGTGGTCTGCTGAGCAGCTGCACAGAGCAAGGTGTGCCCTGCAAGTCACTTTGTGGCTTTGTGGGGCCCACAAGAAAAATAGCAAAAAATGTAATGATGCAAAGAAATCAAATACTAACTGGTAGAGAACAAGTTTCAACAAGTTTCATGCCATGAAGATAACCACAAAATTCACTAATATTCCTAGAACTTTTGCAAAAATCTGAAAATGGGCAAATTAACTATTGAAGAAAACCTAGAACTTTGACTTTTTCCAACTTCTAATGGATTAAACTAACTGACATTGATGTTTTAGGTGATATAGAAACTAAATTAGGGTAGCAAAGTAACTTATAGACCAAATGGGTGAGATTGGGTGTCAACAGACCCAACAGTAGCTGATGGGGGTTTCAAAAGTTGAATATTGACTTTCTTTTCAAACGACCCACTGATTTTATGTTGTACACAACCTATTAGGACCTAATGTGGATAATGGAAGCAATTAACAACAAGTGAAACACCCTGGAATATCATGAACCATACTGATCCAAACACACCCTTAGATTATGAAAATGAGACTTTTCAAACAAATAAGCTAATCCAGACCATAAAACAGATACATAAGCTCAATTTATCATTAAATAGAACAGTTTGAATGTAAAATTATCAAAAGTAATAACAAACACCTAAGATTCAATAATGAGCAATGTAGAAAACTAAAATTAGTAAACTAGGGAAACTCACAATAACCAATGCCCAGTCAGGTTTGTAATGTTCATGGTAGCTTAACACCAAGCTTCTTCACCCAAATCAATCACATACCCATCCTAAACTAGTTAAACCATTTATGACCCCCTGTTGACTTCCTTTGACCCTTTTGGAAATTTATGATTTAATCAGTCATGTGAACTCAAATAAGTTCCTAACAGGCTATAATTAGCTTGAATAAGCTAATTAAGCAGAATTTGAGGCTTATGAAAATTATTCAAATATAAATGGAGTTTAAAGCTAAATTATGAAAATAGGATGCAAAAGGAATTATAAAGAGAACTGAATTTCTTTTACTTAAAAGTCACATTTTACTCTTAAACAAGAGATACAAAGCTGAGAATAAAAGTTTACATCAATTTTAAACTACAAACGATCCTAAAATACACTAGGAAATAAAAATTTACTAACTAACTCTCACTACTCTTTCTTCATGACTTTATAGACTCCCTACAATATATCTTGACTTTCCCACTTTAGTTTGAACCCTTGGATTAGCTTCTTGTGATCTCAACCATTAAAAACGGATTTGGCGGGAACAGTGGGTGAGGCAGTTGGGGTTAACTTGGAGTGTATTGAGGAGTAATTAATGTGGTTTGGAGCTATTGGGTAGCTGGGGGACAAGGAGATGGGTGAGTGCAGAGTTGGTGAGGTTGAGGGGAGGGTACACAGTGTTTGCAGACCAAGTGGAAGTGAAGGTGTTGGCGTTTGACTTGTGTTGACCGGGGGAAGGGTTTTATTTTAAAACGGGGGGTATTAATTTAAAAGGGATGGGCCGGGTTTTTGGTTAGTGGGTTGTGGTGGACTGGATTGGATAGGGTTGGATTGGGTAGTGGTGTTGGGTTAAATAAAACTAAGGGTCCGGATGGTTAGGCTAATAAATCACAAGGACCATTTTTGTAGTTTTCCAAAAGTGAGGGACCTGTTTTGCCATAATTCCAAAGTATTCACAAAGACAAATTTTTGACAACATAAAAATATTACAAGGATGAAAATAATATTTTTCCAAAATAATACACCCGGGGACCAATTGTGTCATTTTTCAAAAGTCCGGGGACTAAACATGAAATTTCCTCAAAGTTTTCATCCAAGGGTTAAAAATGATTTTTGTGAATTCCCAAGGACCAAAAGTGATTTTTCTTTCAAAATTATCCCACCAGGGACTGAATCTGCCAATTATTGAAACTCCAGGGACCAAAAGTGTAAATTTCCAAAACTTTTCCAATTTTTCACCAAAGGACTAAATATGACCACTTATGATTTAAAAAGGACCTTTGGTGATAATTTTCCATATTTTGAATATCCAGGGACTAGATTTGTAATTTTATGAAAGTTGAGGGACTGAAACTGCCAATTTTGCAAACTTTGTGCGTTTTTCATTTGTTTTTGCTCATTTTGCATCTAAGACATATAAAACACAATTTTGAAATATTTTTAGTATTTTGATGCATTACTGAGTGTTTTTGTATGTTTTGCAGTTCAGATTAGACCAAAAATGATGAGTGTTTGAGCACTCATCAATCCCCCACACTAAACTATTGCTAGTCCCTAGCAATACTGTTTTGAAAACTTGATGGATTTGAAAAACTCTTTACCAAAAGCCATCACTTCTGGAGTAGCCAGGTGTAAGAACTGTGGCACACCTGATAACCGTGTGATTTTGAGCAAACCACCAGCTGTCAACGGATTTGAGTAGTCTTTACCAAAAGCCGTTTGCTTCTGGACTAGCCAGCTCTTGATGGAATAGTCAACATCTTGGTGAGCTGATTACCAATTATGGGTTTTCCACGGCCTTTACCACAAGCCATAATCTTGCGGGCTAGCCAACTCATTTGTTTTCGGGGAGTTGATGAACCATACAATTTTGGGCAAATTGCCAGCCGTCAACGGATTTGATATGTCTTTACCAAGAGCCGTTTGCTCCTGGACTAGCCAATCCCTTTTGTCAGTTAGACAAGGCGGACTGATTACCAAAAATTTTGAAGCACCAGTGAAAAAATTTTTAAAATTTTTGAAATTTTGGCAAAAACGGGGGTATTATATAGTAAAATGTGATAAAATTCGCTAGAATAGCGAATACCCCCCCACACTAAGCATGAATTTTGTCCTCAATATTCAAAATCCCGGCTATTATGCCGACATTTTGAACGTAAAAGGGCAACATTACAAGCTAAGCGTGGAAAACACCATTTTGTTTTTTTTTCACATCATAAGTAACCATAGCATGGGGGACTCCCCCACACTTAGGGTGAAAACCCTATAAGCGTGCTACTGTTTTTGTTTACCGAGTCGCTAGCTTGACTCGACCCCGAATTCATTTGTCCTTGGGGAAGCATGATGTAGAAGAAACAATCTCACTCGGACTTTCATTCAAGATGTTTGGACAAACATTTGAAGCACGTGAAAGTTCCACACCGATGAGATAAGTATCCGGCTCAAGATAATGATACATGAAAATGCCGGGATCAAATATAGTGTCCTCACTCCCGAAGGAGTGAAGAAGAGAAGAAGTCACCGTATAGGTGAAGAAAAGGAAGAAAATCATGATAAAAAGCATGATTTGATCTTCTTCCTCAAGAGGAGGCTCAATAGCCTGAGTTTGGATTACAAAGGGTAAGCTCGTAAACAACCCGGGAGGGTGGGTGGGAATTTGCAAATTCTCATAATTGAGAGCATCTCCCCCCGGGCTATCAAACTGATGAGCGAGTTCACCGAAGAACTCCTCATGAAGAGAATCATTCACAAGATGTGAATCTGTGGACTCATGTTCCATTGTGGACTCATCACAATCCTCGTCAAAGATTGGATTATTAGAAATCATAGTGAATTCAGAATCGAATTCAAATAGAGGATTGGTGAAAGTCGTATTAAATGTTTCGGGAACAAAGTGGATATTATTCTCTGTTGGACTGCTGGGATCAGAAATGAGTGACGGATCATGATAAAGGAGACTTTCAATTTCTCCCAAATCGGCTTGGAAATCGAGGAGACCATCATCACTTTCAAATGAGAGTGGATCGATGTGAGCAAGTTCATCAGCGAACTCCTCAAGAAGAGGATCAACATCAGAATGAGGCAGTGGTGCCTCGATATACTCAATGTCTCCATGAGATATACAATCTTCGCTAAAATCTGAGAACGTCTCAAAATGATCGTTAGGACACTCAAGAAGTGAAGGAATATCACATACATGATCCAAAGTTCCCTGTGACTCTCCTGGGATTGGGACAAGGATCTCAACACTAGACTTTATGAATTCGTCCGATTCCTTATTAGGAACAATGCTAAGATGCTCATCCCCCATGATCGGAGGGTGAGTGTGAACTTCGGGTGTGATAATAGCAGACTGAGGGAGATACAAAAGACTAGCACACATAGATTCTATGTTTTTCATGTGTTCTTCTGCTAGCAATTCTTGCATACTCTTATCTCCCTATGCTTTCATGGAAGGAATCTCAACTGATGAACTGGATGAATCTTTGTAATATTCTTTCATTTGAATAGAATCCTCATCATCATCGTCATCATGAAGAGCAGCAAAGCGAAGATTAGCACGTATTTTAGCCGCTCTTTGCTCAGCAAGTAATTCTTCCATGCTCTTTTCGTTTCTGGCTGCTCGTTCTTCAGCAAGTAATTCTGCCATGGATTTCTCACGAGAGCTTTGAAACGATGAAGTGGCTAACTCCTCCTTGAGTTCTTTTAAAATATCAAGAACCTTAAGTAAAATGTCTTGCTCAGTAACAAGAGGAGTTGCTTGGGACATCTGGTATTGTGGAGGTGGGTCTGAATACGAATAGTCGTAATTGTTGCAAGGAAACGGATTCCCTGTTTGACAATCAGAGCTAGTGTGTGGACCTCCACAATACTCACAACAGTAAAACTGATGTGGCTGTGAGTCGTATGTGCTTGTGTCATAATTGTTATCAGGAAACTGCTCATAGACAAGCGTGCTTCCTGATTGACAATCAGAACTGTAGTGCGAACCACCACAGTACTCACAACAGTAAAACTGCTGAGTATCATGGTGTGGTAGCTGGTGGAATGAATCAGTGGTGTCATGGTAAGAATAGGGATCTTGGTTATAGACAGACCCGTTTCCTGACTCTACCAAGCCACAACCGGGGCAATTACCACCATTATGAGAACTACCACACCACTGGCAAACCAGAAAGTGTGGATGAGACATAGAAAGAATCAAATGTGTATGGAGGGGTAGGAATGAAGAATCAAAGATGTGAGAAGGTAAAGGTGAATATTTTTGGGTTTTTGGAAATACATTTTGTACAAAGGATAAAGAAAATCTTTTTGGGTTTTGTTTTTATGAAAATATGAACAAGGATGGATAAATGTACAATGGAACGAATTCCAAAGACACTAATCAGAAAAACCGTTTAGATAAACGCGCACAACCTTCCCGGCAGCGGCGCCAAAATTTGATTGAGCCGGAACCACCTAACTTATATTGATCAATGAATGGTCAACAAAGTCAAACAGCTCAGAATCAATGCTCCGCGGAAGTATAAGGTTTCCCCGGGTCGTATGTCCCGACGAGGTGTGAATTGTAAACAAACGGTTATTTGATCGGGTGAATTTGGATGAAAAGGGATTTGTGAGTGATTGAACTATGGAATCTACAAGGAAATAGCTTAAATAAGCTATAGTGATAAGACGGGAAGCTAAGAAAAACCAGAAACGATTTAAACCTAAAAACGCGTACGTTACGTTTAAATAAACGTAGACGTACGAAATAAAACGCGAGTTTTAACAAAATAAAATACTTACAAAAGTGAAAATCACATTTTTACAATCCTAATAATAAAAGAAACTTTTTAGAAAATTCAAATTACTTTTTACACTATTTAATTATTTAATATTAATTAAAACTATTTAATACTTATTATTAATATTTAAATAACTAAAATACACTTACAATATTATTTAAATACTAAAAAGGTGAAAATAAAATTTCTAAAATTATAAAATAACTAAAAACAAGTTTTTAAAAATAAAAATAAGTGTTTTTGTCTTTTTGTGCTTTTTATATTAATTAATTACTTATTAATTACTAATTATCTAATTAACTATTTTAAATTAAGAAAAATACTAAATGAACAGTAAAAATTCTAAGAAAATTTCTAAAATTACTTTATAACATATAAAAGCTATAAAAAATATAAAAACTTGATTTTACTTAATAAAAACTAATTATGCTATTTTAAACTAGTTATTAATTAATAATTAATAAAACTAAAATTAATTCTAATAAATACTAAATGAGAAAATAAAAATCTGAGAAAATTATTATAACTACTTTAATATAATAGGAAATTAATAAAAATATAAAAAAGCTAAGTTCTTAATAAAAATCTAAAAATGAAAAATAAAATTTAAATAAAATTAAATAGAAACTATCACTTGAATTTAAATTGGTTTTTCTTTTACAAACTTATTAAATACTTAAAAATAAACACTTTTTGTAAAAACAAAAATTTTGGAAACTTAAAAATAAGCTGGAACAAGCTTATAAGTGAGACAGTTGACTAAAGTTGACCAAATGGGGAAATTAGCTTAAATGGCAATGAGTAGGACCCACAATGGGTAAAACTGATCCAAATAAGTTGAGGGAACTTGAATAAGCTGGAAAAGATGCTTGGGGACCTCAGAATAAGCAAATAAGCCACAAATAAGCACTTGCTTATTATTTCTAGACTGAAAAGTGGGACAGATTTCTGTGGTGATTTCAAGTGGGGTCCACAGGCCTTGAGGTCAAAGATAGGGTCAAAACCACAAGCATACCAGGAGGGGGGTTGAGGGAAGCAATATGTGAAGGTGGTGGACCACCATGGTAGGCAGAAAACCACCACCAATGGTGGTGTTGTGGTCTGCTGAGCAGCTGCACAGAGCAAGGTGTGCCCTGCAAGTCACTTTGTGGCTTTGTGGGGCCCACAAGAAAAATAGCAAAAAATGTAATGATGCAAAGAAATCAAATACTAACTGGTAGAGAACAAGTTTCAACAAGTTTCATGCCATGAAGATAACCACAAAATTCACTAATATTCCTAGAACTTTTGCAAAAATCTGAAAATGGGCAAATTGACTATTGAAGAAAACCTAGAACTTTGACTTTTTCCAACTTCTAATGGATTAAACTAACTGACATTGATGTTTTAGGTGATATAGAAACTAAATTAGGGTAGCAAAGTAACTTATAGACCAAATGGGTGAGATTGGGTGTCAACAGACCCAACAGTAGCTGATGGGGGTTTCAAAAGTTGAATATTGACTTTCTTTTCAAACAACCCACTGATTTTATGTTGTACACAACCTATTAGGACCTAATGTGGATAATGGAAGCAATTAACAACAAGTGAAACACCCTGGAATATCATGAACCATACTGATCCAAACACACCCTTAGATTATGAAAATGAGACTTTTCAAACAAATAAGCTAATCCAGACCATAAAACAGATACATAAGCTCAATTTATCATTAAATAGAACAGTTTGAATGTAAAATTATCAAAAGTAATAACAAACACCTAAGATTCAATAATGAGCAATGTAGAAAACTAAAATTAGTAAACTAGGGAAACTCACAATAACCAATGCCCAGTCAGGTTTGTAATGTTCATGGTAGCTTAACACCAAGCTTCTTCACCCAAATCAATCACATACCCATCCTAAACTAGTTAAACCATTTATGACCCCCTGTTGACTTCCTTTGACCCTTTTGGAAATTTATGATTTAATCAGTCATGTGAACTCAAATAAGTTCCTAACAGGCTATAATTAGCTTGAATAAGCTAATTAAGCAGAATTTGAGGCTTATGAAAATTATTCAAATATAAATGGAGTTTAAAGCTAAATTATGAAAATAGGATACAAAAGGAATTATAAAGAGAACTGAATTTCTTTTACTTAAAAGTCACATTTTACTCTTAAACAAGAGATACAAAGCTGAGAATAAAAGTTTACATCAATTTTAAACTACAAACGATCCTAAATTACACTAGGAAATAAAAATTTACTAACTAACTCTCACTACTCTTTCTTCATGACTTTATAGACTCCCTGCAATATATCTTGACTTTCCCACTTTAGTTTGAACCCTTGGATTAGCTTCTTGTGATCTCAACCATTAAAAACGGATTTGGCGGGAACAGTGGGTGAGGCAGTTGGGGTTAACTTGGAGTGTATTGAGGAGTAATTAATGTGGTTTGGAGCTATTGGGTAGCTGGGGGACAAGGAGATGGGTGAGTGCAGAGTTGGTGAGGTTGAGGGGAGGGTACACAGTGTTTGCAGACCAAGTGGAAGTGAAGGTGTTGGCGTTTGACTTGTGTTGACCGGGGGAAGGGTTTTATTTTAAAACGGGGGGTATTAATTTAAAAGGGATGGGCCGGGTTTTTGGTTAGTGGGCTGTGGTGGACTGGATTGGATAGGGTTGGATTGGGTAGTGGTGTTGGGTTAAATAAAACTAAGGGTCCGGATGGTTAGGCTAATAAATCACAAGGACCATTTTTGTAGTTTTCCAAAAGTGAGGGACCTGTTTTGCCATAATTCCAAAGTATTCACAAAGACAAATTTTTGACAACATAAAAATATTACAAGGATGAAAATAATATTTTTCCAAAATAATACACCCGGGGACCAATTGTGTCATTTTTCAAAAGTCCGGGGACTAAACATGAAATTTCCTCAAAGTTTTCATCCAAGGGTTAAAAATGATTTTTGTGAATTCCCAAGGACCAAAAGTGATTTTTCTTTCAAAATTATCCCACCAGGGACTGAATCTGCCAATTATTGAAACTCCAGGGACCAAAAGTGTAAATTTCCAAAACTTTTCCAATTTTTCACCAAAGGACTAAATATGACCACTTATGATTTAAAAAGGACCTTTGGTGATAATTTTCCATATTTTGAATATCCAGGGACTAGATTTGTAATTTTATGAAAGTTGAGGGACTGAAACTGCCAATTTTGCAAACTTTGTGCGTTTTTCATTTGTTTTTGCTCATTTTGCATCTAAGACATATAAAACACAATTTTGAAATATTTTTAGTATTTTGATGCATTACTGAGTGTTTTTGTATGTTTTGCAGTTCAGATTAGACCAAAAATGATGAGTGTTTGAGCACTCATCAGCTCCCAAAGAATTGGATGATCCCGGAAATTGTGTTTTACCGGTTAAAATTAATGGGACAACTCATTTATATGCATTAGCCGATACAGGTTCTAGTGTGAGTATTATGCCTTATCCATTGTATCATAAGTTAGGATTAAGAGACCCTACACCTAACAATTCTAAACTCACTATGGCGGATAATTCTAAGGCAAAAGCAATGGGAGAAGTAAGAAATGTGAGAGTTCAAATTGGTTATCAAGCATTCTTGGCAGATTTTCTTGTGTTGGATGTTGCGGTTGATAAGGAACTACCTTTGTTGTTAGGTAGACCATTTTTAAGAACTTGTGGAGCTATAATAGATATGGGAAAAGGTACCATGACAATTGATGATGGAGTTCTTAAGAATACTTACTATCCAAAGCCTAGAGGGGGTAGTAATGGAGATGATAATGATGAGGACCAAGAGGAGGATTACCTTGGTTGCTTTGAAGTAGGAAGGGATGAAGATGGTAGACCAAAGTTTGGTCCATGCACACCTAGTTTCTTTGATATTGAAGATGAAATGGAAAGAGCTCTAGCAATGGAGGCTTTCTTTAATCCTTTTAAAAATATTTTTGTGTTTAACAAGTTGACAGATTTTCTTGGATCTTTACCGGTCCAATTGAAGAATTTGGAATGGGGTTCCGAAGGACATAGCATTTACTAAAGAGAAGAAGGAGATGGTGATTGACATTGCAAATTTGATATCACATGTCCTAGTCGAAGGAACTTTGCAAGAACTTTCAAAACTCAAAAGACAACTAGGAAGTTGGCAAACAAGTATCGTGGAGAAGACATTCTTAGGAATGAATATTTCTATAGATGAAGAAGAATGATCACAAGAAGAAAGCACATCTTGTGCTAGTTTGTTTGTTTCGTTTCTTTTATTTTTCATGCATTTTATTTTATGTTTTTAAGTTTTATGCATTTCAAGTTTGAATGAGACTATCTATTTGTTTATCTATCTATTTATCTATTTTATTTAGTTTAAGTTTTAGTTTTTAGAGTTTAAGTTATGTTTTAGTTTTAAGTTTAGAAGTAGAAATAGATGACCAAAGTTTTTGGTAGACAAAGTGTGTTGGAATACAAGTTAATAAGTTTGAGAAAAGAAAAAAAAAAGCTACTAGCACTTGTGTCAAGTCAAGTAGTGAAAAAAAAAACTTTGAAAAATCAATTTTATAACCAACCGATTCAGATGGATTCACAACTGATCGGATGGAGTTGAATATATAAGCCAAAATTTTCAAAAACTTAAGAAAAACACATACACACAATCCACCAAAAATTGAGGTTAAAAATTCGACCATAAGAAGTTGATTAGAAGGTTGCAGGAGTGATAATTAATCATCAATGGCATCAAGTCAAGTAAGTTATATCATTAATTTTGTTCAATTAAGTTTTAATTCGGATGATTGAAATTAGGTCACGAATTGGGTATTTTTGGATTAGTTCGAATTGAGATGTAATATTTTGGGGATAAGTAATTAGATGATAGGAGAAGGTATTGCAAAAAGAATTAGATCAATTGGTTAAGTTTTGAGTAAGAATTCATTGATTGAATTTTCGGATTGAATTGGGTATAATCTTTGGAGCTAGTTTATTTGCAATTGATGAATCCCAGAAGTTATATGATTGATAATTAGTGATGTTAGGTTATTGCATTGTTGATTAGAACACTATTTGGAAGATTTTTAGTAGATGATGTTCTTGGTTTTTATAGAATCATTGGGTTGATGACTGGAAATGTTAGGAATGATTGTTAGCAGAGTTTGGATGTTTAAAAGTACTCAAGAATGAGAGATTACAAGTTAGAAAGAAGTTCGGATTGATTGAGAAACGTTTAGGATGGATTGGAGATGAATTTGGTTTGCAGAAAACTCCAACCGAATCGGTTGCGAGTTGAAACCGATCGGTTGGGATTGTGCCAAAGTGCAACCGATTCGGTTGGACCTCAAACCGATCGGTTGGTCGCCTCGGAAAAATTTTTGACAATTTTTTAAAATGTGTTTTCTAGTTTCTAAATTGATTGATATTAGTTCTTATACCTATATACTAACATAATTTGAGATTTCTTTCAGGGAAATGTTGGAAGATTGGGACGAAATCCGATTGTTAACAAGTATTTGAAAAGGAACGAGAGGAAAAGGGTTACTTTCAGTTTGAAACCGGAGTCTAATGAGAATGTCAAGTTTTCTCATGTGCAAAACAAAGATGAGAAGAATGCGTATAGAGAACGTCTTTCAAAACTTCAAGAGAGGAAGATTGCTAAGCCTAGGTTGATTGATTGGGAATTGCTTGAGGAGTATGAATGTGAAGATCAATTAAGGAGCATGATGACTATGGTTTATGTGTATCCTGGTGATGGAGATAGGTTTGAAGATTATTCTTGGGAAAGAGCTTTTAGTATTCGTGAAGATGTTTACAAGGAATGGTGTTTGAAGTTCTTTTCTACGTTCTACTTTGATAGAAAGGTAAATGATGTGCTTGGAGATGTTTGTGTTTTGTTTAGATTGTGTGGTCGCGAACATGCTTTTTCTTTGCCAAAATTTGCAGTTGCACTTGGTTTGTATGAGGAGAGTGAGATTCAACATAGGTTGTTTGGACCACATTTTGTGAGTTTAGCTAGAGGTAATGATCAATACACGGGTATTGATGAGTATTGGAATAGAATTGGTGATCCAACTTGTCTTAGGAGAAATGCTTCTAGGATTAGGAATCCATTGTTGAAGGTTTTACAAAAGTTGATTTCTTGGGGATTGATACCTAGGAGTGGTGGACAAGACAAGTGTAGTCAACCAGACCTATGGGTGATGAAGTTGTTGGAGGAAGACAAGAATGGGAATGTGGCATGGATTATTGCCGAGTATCTTTCGAAGAGAGTACCGGGGATTAAGAAACAAAGTGATGTTTGTGGAGGTCATTATGTGACCATGTTGGCTAAAAATCTTGGGTATTTTAATGATGAGGAGTTGAGGAAGTGTAGAGTGAGATTGGAGAGTGAGTTTTGGGATGCTTTTAGTTTTGGGAAAGCATTGGATAGGATTAACAAGACTTTGGGGCCTTGGATCGAACCAAGTGTGGGGGCACAATCCGGAGCTTATGCGGGAGCGCCTTCACAACCTCAAATGGGGAGTTTTCCGGGTAGTACCCAAAGTGGTTTTGATTCAGGATGGGGTGATTGGAACCAAGAATTAAATGCTATTGAGTGTAGGGATGTTTGGAGAGATTCGATGCAAACGAGGAATAATTACAACTATGATTATTCCATGCCTATGATCCAACATTTGGCTCGAGATGCCAATTATGAGGTACCTCCCTACAACCCACCAAATGTTCCACTATACCCTTTACCGTATTCTCTATATCCTGGACCATACCCCTATCCTTATCCTGGTTATTCACCATTTCCCGAGCCATATCCTCCATATGGTAGACTTCCCGAGTATGGTAGTTCAGGTGTTAATGTGGGTGGACCGAGTTTTAATCCTGGAGGATCGAGTTATGATGTTGGTGGTTCGTCATCAAGAGCTGGAAAGAAGAAGAGACGAGTGGTAGACGAGGACGAAGAAGAAGATGTTGATGAGGATGAAGAGGAAAGCGAGGACGAGTTCGTTCGTTCCGATGTGAGTTATTGATGGTAACGCTTGATCATATGAATATGGTTGGTTTTCAAAAACAATTATGTGTCGAACAATTTCTATTTCTATTATCTTTAACTATTTTCTTGTAGGATTTATAACATAACGTAATTTTCTATTTCTTTGGTTTAGATATGTTTTCGTTTGTGTTTGTTTGGTTGTTTCGTATATTTTGCAGTTTTCTTGCAGGAGTTTTATTACGAAAGCATATAGTTGATCAACTTTTGGAGTCGGTAAACTCATTTGCTTATTATGATTAAATATGCATGTTGCGTATTTAACTCCGGTATTTTCTAAATTTTTCCATTTCCTTTACTTTGAAGTCATTTTTTATTACATTGAGGACAATGTAAAACTTAAGTGTGGGGGAAGGAAGAAAATAGAAAAATTGCATTATTTTTAAATTTTTGATTTTTAAAATTTTTTGTTTTAGAGTCGTGAACTTTAGTAACTAGTAATAGTTCGCCCTTCATATTTTAGTTAAAATAAGGTTGATTTCATGGTATATAATAATTATATTTTTGGAGAATAAATTCAAGTTTTAAAGAGCAATTTGTCTCGAAATTGATAACATTTGCTAGCACAATTTTATACCTTTATTACTTTAAATTGTGAGGATTAGTTTTTTTTTATGAGAATAGTATTTCTTATACTATTTACATATTTCATGATGAGTGTGCCGGTGGTTGTGTTAATTCTAGAACTTGTACTTGTTATGCATTACGGTTAAAATCATTTTCGAATGATGAGGATATATTCATATGATAAGAGGCAAACTTAGGAGTAAAACCAAATGGCCATCCGTTTACAAAATAATTTTTGCTAACCACATTGGTTAGTTACCCTCGTATTTGGAACCCATTTGTTAGCGTTCATTTTTAGCGCTAGATACCCTTAGTTACACCCTTTGAGCCATCCTTTTCATTTTGTTAAATCCAGAAAAATACAAAAATATTTTACACTTTAAACCTTAGCCTAACCCTTGTCAAAAATAGTTCCACAAGTTTTCTCATTGTAATTTTCAAGACTAGGTACACCTTGATACTTATAATGAACAATTGTTACTTTAAGTTTTATGAAAGTTTTCTTATTTACTTGTGTTTTATTATGATTGCTATGGAGTAATTTGTGATATACTTGTGTATATGATGTGATTGGTAATTGGAGTATTATCTTATGAAAAAGGTGATGCATGAAAACATATCTATTTTTATGAGTTTGTTGATATAACATCTTTTCTTGCTTAATTTGTCGGTAAAAACAATTTCTTGAAAAATAGGTCCGAAAGGATTTTCAACTTGTTTTTATTCCAAAATACTAATACACCAAATTAGTATGGAATAGGATGCTTGACAACCATCTTATTTACTTGTTAAAATAGATTTGAAATGATTTCATCACGAAAAAAGGACCGAAAGGATTCGTAGGAATTCATAAGAAAAGAATTGATTTTCTAAACAACCATGTGTTTATAGGATTGTCATACTAATTTGATATGTCCGAAAGGAGTCATTTAGGTGATAGAATTCTTAGTAGTAGTGAAAACATGACATACATCATAGATTGTATAACTACTCATTTTTAGTTGCGCATCATAACAAGTTTTACACCAAACTTCATACTCAAATTGTTACGATACTCCTAATTACCAATCAAGGAATTATACACAAGTATATGTTTAGTTTTTATTGAGTTTCTTTTAAATTATGATTTTACATAAATTTGGATTGACAACCCTTATTTAACAAACATTTTTCTAATTACTAAAACTACCAAATCCCTTGGGACGATCTCGACTTACCCACCTTTATTACACCGGACGAGTATACTTGCTCGTATGTGCTAGATAATAATCGGATAATTCGTGTTTATAAATTTTAAAACTTGTACTAACAAAACGCACATCAAGTTTTTGGCGCCGTTGCCGGGGATTTGATTAATTTTCTTAGTTTTTAGTAATTAATTTGTTTGAAATTAGTTTTTAAAGTAAAAGTAAAAAAAAATTTGGTTTTTTGACCAACCGAATCGGCTGGGTAACCAACCGATCGGTTGGTGGTCACGGTAAAAATTATTGGATTCTGTTTTTAGTAATTAATTCTTACTTTTCTGTTTTTAGTTAATTAGTTTTAATAATTATATAGTTAATGTTTGTTTTTAATTGTTTTAAGTTGCAATTATTAGTCATTTTAATGTTTTATAAGTTTTTAATTTCAATTAATGATTTAGTAATTCTTAAAGACATCTTAATTAATGCTTTTATTGTTTTTAATCTTATAATTAAAAGTTTTATTAGTTTTATAAAATTAAAAAAAAAAAATTAGTGTAAAAACTCCAACCGATTCGGTTGCGGGTTCCAACCGATCGGTTGGAGGTGGTAATTTGTGCTAACCGATTCGGTTGGGTTAGAAACCGATCGGTTGGGCACCTCGGTAAAATTTTAGACATGTTTAATTTTTAGTTTATTTTCTATTCTTAGTGTTTTATTTAGTTAATTTACTTGTTCTTATTTCATATTAAGAGTTAATTTGATTATAACTAACCCTTATGCTAATGATTTGGATTTTTTTTTGTATAACAACTCTTTGTCCCCTCTGCCAAGTCACCAACCCACAACACTTTGGGCGCCAAAGCAAGTACAAGGGCTGAGATTACCCCTTTTATAATCCAATGGTGGGGAATTGATTCTAAGAGGCACAAAAGAGTATCCAATGGCTGGGAAAGAGACAGGAAGAGTAGGAACCCTAATCTTTAGTTTTTGTATAAATAGCTAAGTTGTAAGCCATTTTTTTGGCAGTAGTTAATAGTAGGATTTAGTAGGTTTTTAGTTTACAATTTGTAGTTTTAGTTTCCTCTGTACTCTTCAATTAAACAATTTCAATCTAAGTTTCTTATTAAAATTTCAATTAAGTGTATTTTTCTTTACATTACTGCTTATTTAAATGTGCTTATTGTTGTGAGGATTATGCTTGTTTGCTCATTATTCATGCCTATTTGTGCTTATATGTTCACTTAGGTTTGCTAGGTAGTTGTTTTACTCATCTTTACTTGTCAACTGTCTTTTTAACCTAGACATAGCTTTTACCCTTAGCTTATTGCAATCTGCTTTTTGGGACTTGGAATTTGCTTTATAGGTGTGTACCATCTCAGTACAACTTCTGTGTGTAAGATTGGTAGCAAAAATTAGCAAGTGGTAGTGCAAAAATTCCAACAGGTACCCCATAAGGGACTGTTTGGCATAAGTCTGCCATTTAGCCCAAAAGTAGCTTTGTGCCCATTTTAGAAGTCTGATTAGCTTTAGTTTGATGATGATGATAGCAGTTTAAGAATTAACTTTGTCAGTTTAGAGTATACTTAAAAGCTTTTGGCTAGATTATAAACCATTTTCTTAAAAAACTGTTTCACAAATAGCATAGGATAGATTCTAAAGCAACCTTTTCTGTGGTTTAATTTGCTTCATTTTAATCCTAGTTAAGATAGTGTAAGTGTGAATGATCCTGTATTTGACCATTCATGGGTAAATTTCACCCATTTGCCCCATTGCTTCAACATGCACATCAGCAGCCTGTTGTGCCAAACAGGTGCACTCAAGCATTTTTAATTCCTTTGTTTTTGATCCATATGAGCTGGAATTTGGCATGTTTCATATTTGGTTGGTGATGTAATTAGCCCACAATTTGTTGAATTTTTATTTGAACCTATCATAAGCTTTTGAGCAGCTTGAATATGCCCTTGTAGGATAGTTTGGACTGTTTTAGGTTTGCTTTGGCTTAACCTCAGTTTGAGCTTAATAGATTCCATTCTTTGCCCATTTAGTTAGCTTAGCTTAATTTAGGATAGTTATTAGTTAGTTATTAGCTTAAGTGGATAGGCTTGAGTTTATTTGAGCTTGTTAAATCCACTGCAGTTAAGCGTGGGACTGTGTGGTTTGTAGCAGGCTTGGATTAGGATTTGAGCTTGTCAAAATAGTTTATTGCTAGGGACTAGCAATAGTTTAGTGTGGGGGATTGATGAGTGCTCAAACACTCATCAAGGTCCATCGAAGGGAGAGACGAAGTCGGGTCTTTATTCAACAATTTTTCAATCAAAAGAACATCTCCCTCCGGATCACAAACGGAATGATCAATTTCCGGTGAAATCAAATCATTAGAAAGAAAGGCCTCGATCTCTTCCAAAATGAAATCACTTCACTCAAACAGAGTAAGGGAAGGGGAAGGATCGAAAATAATTGGTTGAGAAGAAGGAGTGGAATTGCCACTCGAAGCATTTTCAGAAAAACTGAGAAGTTCTTGAGAATACTCCTCTGTAGCTACATCAATCACATCGATACGGTTCACGGAAAAATGGTTATAATTGGAGGAGTATCTCGTGGTTTGATCCAAATTAAACATTACAGCTTCAGTACCAACGCGTAGGGTAATTTCTTCATCGTAAACATTAGTTAACGCATGGCCAGTCCTTAGGAAACCTCTCCCGAGAATGAGAGGTACCCGTGGATCAGCATCAAAATCAACAATGACAAAATCGGCGGGGAAATGAAACTTTCCCACATTGACGAAGACATCGTCGGCTATTCCCATAGGCCGGGAAGTAGTTCGGTCGGCAAGCTCGAGGGTCATGCAAGTCGGAGTAAAATCGGGTAAAGAAAACTTTTTTCCAAATAGATAATGGCATTAGGTTAATGCTAGCACCAAGATCGACCTAGGCGAAGCACTCACCCATCCCCGGAAAATTGCAAGGAATGAGAAATCGACCGGGGTCTTCAAGCTTTTCAGGAAGCTTTTTGAGGATAACCACCGAGCAATTCTCATTTGCGGGGTTTTTGCCATTTCAAACAATTTTTCCTTGTTACGCAAAAGATTTTTAACCATAGACGCAAATTTCGGCATTAAAATTATAGCATCCGCGAAGCTAATGTCGAAGTGCAAATCTTGGAAGATTTGGAATAATTTCCTCATTTGATGATTAGCTTTGTCACGGAGCTTCTGATCGTTCAATCTTGACGGATAAGGCAATTTGGTCTTAACTAGAACTTCTTTTTCTGGTTCAACAACTTTTTCCTTCTGCTTGGACGCCTGGACAACCGGAGGTTGGACGTTTTCGGTACTTTTGTTATTAGTAGGAAGAACCAGGTCCTTTGTCGCCTCGGTTTCACGATCAACTACCTTGGGAGGAAGAGAAGACAAAGTAGTCGGAGTCGTGGGTCCATCGTATGAAACACCACTTCGAGTCGTGATCGCTTTAACATCACCCCTTGGGTTAGCGATCGTGTTGCTTGTAAGAGTACCCGAGCCCGAGGGTCAATCATTTAAACGCTTATTCAATTCAGTCATTTGATTAATTAGCATTTTATTCATTTCCTCTTGACTTTTCATAAATTGCTTAAGTAACTCATCCGAGGACGACTGATTTTGATTCACAACTGGATTTTGGTTTTGAAAATTTTGTCAACGGTTATTGTTGTTGAAACCTTGATTTTGAAAATTTCCATAATTTTGATTTCCATGATTGTAATTCCCATGATTAGCATTTTGAAAATTTCCCAGAAAATTCCCTTGATTCGGGCCTTGATTGTAATTCCCCCGATTTTAATAAAAACGTTGATTTTGATTTTGATTTTGAAACCCATTGTTCATCTGGTTTTGATTTTGATTCTGGTTAAATTGATTGTTTCGGTTTTGCACATTATGATTAACTTGATTCAATTGATTGAAACCGAGTGGTCAAAGATAATTGTTAGAACAGTAGCTGAGAAGATTACGGTCCCCCTGTGGTTGGTAACCGTTACCGCCCATATCGTAGGTTCCTGAAGTAGCATACACATTCTCGTGAGTGAAGCCACCGGAGGCTGGGCACTCAAAATCCGAATGAGGACCACCACAAGTCTCACAAACATGGTTAACCATATTGACTTGATGGTTTTTAACTTGATTAGAAGATTTTTCAATAGCCATTGATTCAACTTTTTTAGTGAGGGCAGCTATAGCATTCATAACTTCATCATTAGATTTGCTACTAGCAGTTGAAGCTTGAAGCTTGTTTCTAGCTATTCTTACTTTAGCTTTATTCTCAATAATTGTGAAGGCATCTTGAATGTTTCGGGTCAACAAGTTTCCACCTGTAGCAGAATTGAGTGAGTCTTGATCGGCAAGACTCAAGCCATTGTAGAAGGTATCAATCTGATGCAAAGGTGAAAACCCGTGATTTGGACATTTTTCCAACAACTCCTTAAATCTATCCCAAACTTCGCTGAACGATTCATCGAAAGCTTGCTGAAATCGAAAGACTTGAGTGCGGAGATTAGATGTTTTAGATGGAGGGTATAAATGATTCACGAACTTGGAAGCTAGATCATCCCAAGTATGAATTGAGTTTGGTGGTTCCTTTTCAAGCCAAGTTCGGGCTGCTCCCTTGAGGGAGAAAGGAAACAATTTCATTTTAACCACATCATACGGAACTTGATTTAACTTTATAGTTTCAATGATGTCAGTGAAATTCCTTATGTGAACATAAGGATCTTCACTTTCTAGACCGTGAAATGAGATACTCGTGATGATGTTGAGTAACCCGTGATTTATCTCAAATTGATTTGCAGTGATATCGGGAATCACGCTGGCCCTTCTCACACCATTAAATGGTGATTGGAGTTGTTCCTCCATCGGACGCAAATCATAAGCCGGTTGAGGTCCCATCGGACGGATCCCGTTGTTTTGAGCACCACCCATCAGCGGGGGTCCCAAGTGTTGTTCGTTTTGGTTCATTTCCTCAACGGTTGGGAAAAGAACTCGGTGATTGTGTCGAAATAAATTTTCTGGATTTGAAAGTGGATAAATAAGACGTTTAGAAGATGAGTGGTGTTCATACACCACAAAAACACAAATGAAAAAAAATCAAATAGAAAAGGAAAATCTTTTTGTATTTTTGGTTGGAAAGTATTTTTGGCTTTTTTAAATATTGAAAAACAAAATCACAAAACTTTTTTTCTTTTTTTGTAACCGTTACGTTATTCGTAACCGTTTCCTCAACTACTTTGCACAGCGGAGCGGGAGAGAAGAATGGATCTCTCTTCGGTCTACAATTTAATGTCAAGACCTCTGTATTCCCCGTTTAGTTGGTTGAAGTAATAAAGTAATCCAAATACATATAATTTCACGATCTCTTCTGTTGTTTTTTCGGAATGGTTTACAACACTCCCTCGAGAGTGAGGATGTTATTTTATTTTTGGATTTTTGAAAACGCTTTAGTAAAAGTGTTTTTGATTTTTTTACTTTTTATATTTTTATAGAAAATATATACAAGATAGAGGAAGGTTTTCAAAACACGATTCGAAAACGAAAATCAAAAATTAACTTCAACCTTCCACGGCAGCGGCGCAAAAATTTGATCGGTTGAAAATCAAATATAGTTTATAGTATAAAGTATTTATATTTCTCCAAAGGATTTGAAGGAAATACAAATCCCGATATCGTAGTTCGTGTGAAGGTGTGTGATGAGGCAAAAAATGATCCGTTTTTAGGGGGTCATTTAAGCCCGGAATTGAATTTATTTGATCAAATATTGCCCTAAATCGTTCCTTTTGTGATTTTAGGTACTTTTGGAGTGAATTCTAGAAAAGGAATCATTTTGGACGTTTTTGGAGCATAAAAGTGAAGAAAACGGCAAAGTCTTAATTTTTCTTGCTGGGAACAGTACCTGACGGTGTCACAAGCTTCTTAATGATGGCGTCAAGAAGAAAAACAAGAGGTGAAGAGGATGGAGTCCATGATGGTCCAGAATGTTTTTGCACTAGGGCATGACGGCATCACCATAGGCCGTCATGACCCCTTAACACGTGATGGCCCAGAGAAAAATCACTCTTGATGGCGCCAGATCTGGATCTAGGCAATCCGATTTTATTATGGGCGGCGGGTTGACGGCGTCAGAATTTCCTTCTTGACGCCGTCACCTTGGAAAATCTATATATAGTTTTGTAATTTTCATTCATAGGAGAGGACAATTTTAGGGACGACTTGAATAAACCCTAGCACGATTTTAACAATATTTTCAAGGGTTTTCACCCCTTGAATCCTTTCATGTTCAATTAAGATAAGTATCCTTTCAATTCATTCAATATGTCTATGTGTTGTTTGAATATATCTTACGCTTGTCTTGATTTTAACATGCTAGGCTAGATCTCTTATGTGTTTGCTTAGATGTAGTGAAACCTAGATGTTGATTATGGGTTGATTGCTTGTCTATAGTTGTTACGGATGAATGATTTCGATGTTAGGCTTAAGAAAACTGTGGAAAACTAGAAGGGGGGGTTGAATAGTTTTACGTCCTTTTTAAATTTATTACCAAAATATTTTGTAGCTTATTAAAAACTTTCGATTCGAACTCAAGTGAATTCAAGTAACAACCAATATAAGCAATTCTAATCTAATAATGAAAGTATTGAAATAGAATGAAAAAAAGATAGAGTTAGAAAGATCAAACCACAACACGCGAATTTATAGTGGTTCGGCTACAAGGACACCTTCCTTGCCCTACTCCACTCCCCGAGTACCACACTCGAGAGTTTTCTTCACTATGCCAACAAACTCCTTATGGTGGAGAAACCTTACACACCTTGGCTTACACGAGTTAACGACACTAAGCTAAATGTCGAGTTCTAATCGTAGCTAGAACCAATCTCACAACTTCTTCAAGACTTCACACCTTCTTCACACCTTCACAACTTCTTCAAGACTTCACACCTTCTTCACACCTTGTCAACTTCACACCTTCTTCTATGCACAACTAAGTCACAACTACTAAACTACTTTACAACACACCTAGTTTCCACAATCAACAAATTCACACAACACTTTTACAAATATCTAACACTACTACAATATGAAAATAGCTAATCACAACACTACTACAATTAGATGGATGTAGAGGAGTGTTCTTCTTCTTGCACTTGAGTGGATGAAGCTTTGGATCAGTTGGAAACAAAGACTTATGAGTTATATGATCAAAGGATTTTTGATATAGAAATGGAGGTTGGATCAGAAAGTTATTAGTGCAAAAAGGTGAGAAAAGTATGTGAAATGATCCAGTATTTAAAGGGCCAGAAAATACTGTTCTGGAGCGTGCCGGTCCCCTTAATTAGTGGGCGGTCCCCTTAATGATTAAGGGGGCCGCCCTCCTGAACGTTGGAAAAATTTTTCTGGATAAAATTTGCCCTTTTTGGTTGGAAATTTGAAATCATATCTTTGTAGTTTAATATAACAATACCAAAAATGATTTACAAATATATATAAAATGTTAATATCATTTTATAAAATGTTATGTCTTTAGACAAGGTTTCCTTTGATCATGTAATGCATAAGATGCTTAGTTTATGCATACCTTAAGTGATATTAGATGTAGAGGTAAATATTTGTTACTAAATACTTGTTTACGTCTTAATCTTGACTTAATTTGATTTGAGTTTTGTGATTATCAAAACATAGGTTTATTGAGAAATATTAATAACGTTTTTAAACATTATTTATATCAACAATCTCCCCCTTTTTGATGATTACAAAACTTAAACTCATTAACTCAAAAATTAGTTTTTAAACAAGTATTTTAGTGAGTTTATATTTACTTCTCCCCCTTTTTGTAGAATCAAAAAGGTTATGCAGATAATTTTCAAACGTGAAAATTTGCCGGGAAGATATCTCCCCCTTGATGTGTACTCCCCCTTGTTTGGGGGCACCAAAAGAACGAGCTATGGAATGCTTTGCAAAACAAAAATATTAGAAGCACAAGTATATACATGCAAACATATATAAGGTGATAAGAAAATAATTAAGCATGTTTGAAAAGAATCATTCATATTAAAGCAATGGTTGTGTCAAGACACAACAATACAAGTAGCATTAATAAAGATTACAAGTAGGATAGCTAGTACATAAACTAACAACTAGAAGAATACTTCATCATGCAAAGAGTACATGGACTTCATAGAGCTTGCAAGCAAAAGGGTGGTAAAGGCTTTATTTATTAAGCATATCATATGCTTAATTTGGAGAGCATGATGGTGATGGTGGAGGAATGGGTGAGAATTGTGGTGGAGGAATAATTGGAGAGGATGGTGGAGTTGGTGGTGGTGGTGGGTTAGTAAGCAAATGTTCAATATATGAAAACATATATTGAATTTCATCTCTAAGACCAAAGATTACGGTTCGGTTGTGGATGCAACAAAGACAAGTATCCCCATGGGATTCAAGTAACCTCCAAGGCACGGGATTGACAAAGAATGGTGGTGTAATTGGTAGAGATGAGAGATGAGCATCAAGTGGTGTTATTGGTGAAAGTGAGATGGTAAGATGGGTGGAGATAGGTTCTTGTGTAGGATGTGGTGATGATACTTGTGGTGACAAGTGTGAATTGATGTAGTCATTGATTGATGAGGTTGAGGGTATGGAGGATGAGGAAGTTCCATGAGTGGAAGGTGTTTTGGATGGTGCATTAGGTGCACTTGGAGATGAGCATTTTGGTGGAGGTGATGGGGTTTTGTTGTCTTCATTTGTTAAGTCAATGAAGAGTTGTTTTGGAGGGATGATCACAAGCTTTTGTTTCTTAGAGGCCTTGAAGTTTGAGGTGCTTGGTGGAGTCATGATGATTTAGATGAGAAATGATGAGATGAAAAATGGTGATTATGGAGGGAATTTATAGTATGGAAATGGTTGATTTAGGTAAATGTTTGAAATGGTTGAATGAGATTCTAAAATCAGTTGGGTTAAAATGGGAAATGGTAGCTAATACTAGAGAAAGAGTTCACAAGATGCAAAAGAAAATAGTAAACCTAGTTCCAGATGGCCGGTCCCCTTAATTGTAGGCCGGCCCCCTTAATAATTAAGGGGACCGCCTAGGAAATTAAGGGGCCGCCCATCTGGTGTTTTCCCAGACGACCATAAACCCAAAATTTGCAGAAATGGGTGATTTTTCAAGTGTGTATTTCCAGCAAGCTCTATTAGAAGTATATACTCTAGGAATGCTGATATATAAATATATATATATATATATATATATATATATATATATATATATATATATATATATAAACAAATTATGCATGCAAACAAACAAACATATTATATTTCACTTTTCAAAGAAACATAGCATGGCATTAACATATGATAAAGATAGTAGCATGATAAAAGTTAAAGTCTAAGCATCATCCAAGAAATAAACAAGAGATAACATAAGTATTTCCGAATAAATCGGACAAATAACAAACCATACAAATGTCTAATAGAGACTAATAATAATAATTAGCAATACATCAACATCATCTACTTCTTCTTCTTCCCAATCATCTTCCTAAACATCTTTCCAACGGATTTGAATCCTCCTCGAATTTCTTCATGCATTTGTTGTTGTCGGTTGATAATGGACGTTTGACGAGTGAAGAGAAGTTCATCGGTACGTTCATGAGGAAGAGGAACTTGATACTCGGTTTTGTCAAGATCGGAAAGATTATCAACAAAGGTCGTGGGGGATGGAGTACTAACACATGAGGTGTCTTCCTCCTCATCATCATCATTGTCACGATGAGATGTCGACCCACGAGGCCCAGAAGACGAAGGAACACGAGATTTTCCTTTGTCACTTCGAGAACGACGAGTACGAGCAAGAGTAAGTTGGTTCAAAGTAGGAAGGATATGCATGTAGTAATCTCTTTGAAGATGTGGGTTGTTCCATGACATAATGATAAAGTCGTGTAAGGAACATACCGTAAGGAAGATTGGCATTTGGGGTGTTTTTGGCGGACATGATTCGATGAATAAAAAGATAAGCCAAATTGTAGTTCTCTTCAGCAACTACACAATATAACATGTGGGCAATGCTTGCCGTGACATGATCACGGTGACCACCAGTACCAAACGCATTCTCACGAATGAGTTCTTCCAACTTTTTCATATCGTGGCTTAGCTCTTTGAGGAGGATTTGATTTGCATGAATATCGACATTCTTCGACTAGATTACTCGACTAGTCGTACGACGTTCTAGTTCAAGCAGTTGACGAATGTCATCAGGACTAGGAATCTCAGAATAGTATGGGCCATCCTGAGGATGATTTCTTTCAAGAGAGGAAAGATCCCATTCATTTGAAAATACGGCTTGGCCGTTGTATGGGATTCTAAGAATTTGTCCAAATTGAGCAAGAGTAAGAGTGATGAATTGATTTTGGATCATGAAGGAAATAAGGAGATGACCATAGGGATCGGTTTGCACCATCACTTGGCTATAGAAGTCGAGGATAAAATGTGTAACACCCCCAAAATACCGCAACGGAAGACTGTGTCATAGGGGTGCTACTTCATAATACAAAGTACAAGTTATAGAAAACGAACTCTAAATGAGACGTTTTGAAAAGTTACCATTCGATTAATGAATTCAAAGTTACAAACATGAGATTCCAAAGTATGATACATAAATGTATACCAAATGTTTTGAATGGTAAATGATAAAAGCGTAAGTCTTCAGAGTATGCAGCTTGACTCTAAGTTCCACGCACTAGCTATCGCCTTACTAACCTGAGATAAACATGCTAAAGTGTCAACACAATGGTTGGTGAGTTCATAGAGTTTGTCTTAAAACAGTTGAAAAAGCCTTAAAAGAATGTTCACACAGCAAAGGCATCGTGAATCCACTCAGTTACAAGTCCCGCCATAAGAGACTTGTAACCTGTGTGTTCACAACCCACTGCTACAATATAGTATGATTAAGACATGTATAAGTTCATCAAAACAATTAAGCAATTAGTCGTGAGTCTACACTTCATCTCCGAAGACCTCACGTTTATGATGTATCCAACATTCGCAAATGTTAGGATGTATCAATAGCCTCAATGGTCATCCAAGGTCTTAATTTGGAGCCACCGGAAGTCTCAATGGTCATCCAGCAACTTAATCTGGAGCCACTGGCAGTAACACAATCAAGTATAATGCAGTTATGTATATATGAAATCAAGTATAATGCGATCAAGTATAAGACAATCAAGTATAATGCGATCAAGTATTTGTACAAGTAAGCAAGTAGTTGAGCATGTATCCCCCCCAAGAGTTAAAACAAGTACGAAAAGAGTAGGGGCTATGACTCACCTTAAGTCTATGTAATGAGAAATGAAAGTGGTAGTCGAATCGCGAAAGTCTCTAAGAGCAGCCTATAATAGAACGTTGCGACTTAGGTTTTGAGTAACGTCTAAGAATACGAATAATTGCCCATATATGTCTTGCATAATGTTCATGATGTAGTACTTAGTATATAGTGTAAGTCTTTGAATATAAATGGTCTATGAAACATGTATAAGTTGTATATCTCTTACTACCGTTCGGGCCGACATAATTCAGAAGTCATGGAGTAAACGTTCGAGGAGCCAGGACACTTTAACTCGTAAATCCACAACTCGTCTCGATGGCTTACTCAATGAACTCCTCACATGACGCTCCCTACTATTGTAGTATTTGATAACATATATATAAGTTTTTGATCTTTAATAGTTATATGGTCTTTAGCCGTGGCTTTGCCGTGACCTTGGTCATTGTTACCATGGTCTTAAGACTCAACCTTGGCTTTAGCCATTGTTGTGGTCTTGGCTTTAGGTCATTAGACCTCTTGGTCTTAGTAAAACATAACTATTATATAGTAACTTTGGTCTAAAATGGGCTGTTAAGAATTTGAAGAAAATTATCACTCAGAAAGCGTTTTCAGGGCTCGAGCTTCTTTGTTCCTGAACGAAAACGTCGTTCCGGACAACTTTCGTGTTTTAACTTTTTGATGAATCGGACCAGAAGTGGGACTTTCAAAATCAAAATTTGATCAGAATGCTATTTAGGCAGTTTTGCCGTTTTGGTTTCGCTAACTTCAAATGGTCATAACTTTTGACTCGTGTACTCGTTTTGGGTGATTCAAATTGCTATGTTTTCCTTGTTAAGTCCTCTTTAACAGTAAGTAAGTGTCAAATATCAAAGTTATACTATTGTGGTCATGGTTTTCCATAAAAATCACTAGTTTGCTTGTTTGCTTGTCATAAGTTAACATATGCATACCAATACTTGTTTTATCCATTTTTAAACATCATGAACACAATACAAAGACCATATATAGCATGAAAGAAACATAATAAGCATGAAATGATATTGAGCAAGAAAGTGTATAAGGGTTTGCTTACAACTTGTGAAGAAACTTAACTAGAACCAAGATCAAAACCAAGAATCACTACTAAATCTTGCTAAACTTTTCCAACCATAGCCATGCTTCCATATCAAAAACCCTATCTTATAATCCCTTGATAAACACTAATCTAACATAAAAACAACCTTTAGTAAAAATCTTCACTAAGAACACTTGGAAATTTGATGAGTTTTTGTGGTGAATTTTAGTGTTTTATGGATGAAAGGTGTTAAGGATCATGCAAGGAACATAAGGCTATACTTATGATGGATGAAACTTGAAAGAATCATGATCACAATGGGTTATTTTATGTGTTTTGGGTCGTTGGTATTTAAGGAGAAAGGAAGAGAATGCTCTCTTTTATACTAAAAATGAGGAGGTTAGGATTTTAGGATATTTTTGCAAGAAAAACACATGTAATCATCCTAAATCACTAAGCATAAGATCAAGACACCTAAAGGGTGACTCCCCCCCCCCCCCCTAAGTGGCGGTTCAAGATGGATAAGGAGGGTGAGGTGTGCATTGGTTGGTATTATCCTAGATATAGAGCTAGTTTTGACTCCGTAAGTCGCTAACCGTAAGTTTTTAGGCCACGAAACGTAAAACCGGGTATCCTAAAAATATGAAACTTGAAAGTATGGTCAAACATGTCAATATAGTCCATAATAAAATATAAAATGAGTGGTAGGTTCTATCGGGTGCGAAAACCCTGCTAAAAACTGGAAACACGGGTCTAAAACGCGCAATTCGCGTAAAACGCTGAACTGAAAAATGTAAAATTCCGAAACTTTTGGAATTGTCCTAAAATGAGAGAAAATCATATTTCTATTATTTATAATGTTTTATGGATATATCAGGATGCTGGAAGGACGTTTAAACCTAAAAGTAAATCTCGGACACGGCTTTGTGATTTTTGCAGAAATGATCCGACGAGCGTCAAACTCTCGGATTATCTTTAAAATAGTTTAACTTACGAGAATATGAAATAAAAATTTTTGAGATGAATAGTGAAAAGTGAATAGTAAAAAGTGAATAGTAAAAAGTGAATAGTGAAATTTTCGGGAATAAAAGTTAACCTGAAATTGCGAATTGTTATAGTCTCTACCCCTTAAGGAGAACTTCGTCCCGAAGTTCTGTTGATGTTAACTACTTACAGTGTGTCTAAGAGAATTCGGGATCTCTAATATAGTGGTGTTCACTCTGATTCGTCTAAGGTTCTGGTTAAGGAGTTGTATCGGCTACAATTAAGCCCACTTATTTATAACTCATTACTTACATAAAGAAGCGTCCAAATTTATGTAAGTAAGGTCTCATAAACTTATGGTTCGGTGATTTACAATTTCTTTATTTAACTGAAGAGGCGTCCCAATCCATTTAAATAAGGAGATTCTAAATCATCCTACTTAAGAATTTCCGACACAAAATCCGCCTTCTGAGGCCGATAGTAAGATAATCAAGTCATCAAATCCTTAAAGCTAAGCAATAATATTATTTAACTCAAATCTTGTGTCTCATCAAACAAGAACTGTCACAAGATCAAGTTAACTAATTAGTTATTACTGAGCTCCATGTTTTTAATGACTCGACGAATCTCTGGGGCTCCTTATAATACTAAAGTCACATCATCTAATAGCGTGGAACTAAGCAAACCTCTAACCAAAAAGCATATGTGTATGTATTGTGTGAAAGGCAAATAAAGAGGAAGGTCCCAACGTATATAGCAGTTATAGTCTAGGCACTAAATGCAACCTAGTTCTCTATAACCAAGGCTCTGATACCAATCTGTAACACCCCCAAAATACCGCAGCGGAAGACTGTGTCATAGGGGTGCTACTTCATAATACAAAGTACAAGTTATAGAAAACGAACTCTAAATGAGACGTTTTGAAAAGTTACCATTCGATTAATGAATTCAAAGTTACAAACATGAGATTCCAAAGTATGATACATAAATGTATACCAAATGTTTTGAATGGTAAATGATAAAAGCGTAAGTCTTCAGAGTATGCAGCTTGACTCTAAGTTCCACGCACTAGCTATCGCCTTACTAACCTGAGATAAACATGCTAAAGTGTCAACACAATGGTTGGTGAGTTCATAGAGTTTGTCTTAAAACAGTTGAAAAAGCCTTAAAAGAATGTTCACACAGCAAAGGCATCGTGAATCCACTCAGTTACAAGTCCCGCCATAAGAGACTTGTAACCTGTGTGTTCACAACCCACTGCTACAATATAGTATGATTAAGACATGTATAAGTTCATCAAAACAATTAAGCAATTAGTCGTGAGTCTACACTTCATCTCCGAAGACCTCACGTTTATGATGTATCCAACATTCGCAAATGTTAGGATGTATCAATAGCCTCAATGGTCATCCAAGGTCTTAATTTGGAGCCACCGGAAGTCTCAATGGTCATCCAGCAACTTAATCTGGAGCCACTGGCAGTAACACAATCAAGTATAATGCAGTTATGTATATATGAAATCAAGTATAATGCGATCAAGTATAAGACAATCAAGTATAATGTGATCAAGTATTTGTACAAGTAAGCAAGTAGTTGAGCATGTATCCCCCCCAAGAGTTAAAACAAGTACGAAAAGAGTAGGGGCTATGACTCACCTTAAGTCTATGTAATGAGAAATGAAAGTGGTAGTCGAATCGCGAAAGTCTCTAAGAGCAGCCTATAATAGAACGTTGCGACTTAGGTTTTGAGTAACGTCTAAGAATACGAAGAATAGCCCATATATGTCTTGCATAATGTTCATGATGTAGTACTTAGTATATAGTGTAAGTCTTTGAATATAAATGGTCTATGAAACATGTATAAGTTGTATATCTCTTACTACCGTTCGGGCCGACATAATTCAGAAGTCATGGAGTAAACGTTCGAGGAGCCAGGACACTTTAACTCGTAAATCCACAACTCGTCTCGACGGCTTACTCAATGAACTCCTCACATGAGGCTCCCTACTATTGTAGTATTTGATAATATATATATATATAAGTTTTTGATCTTTAATAGTTATATGGTCTTTAGCCGTGGCTTTGCCGTGACCTTGGTCATTGTTACCATGGTCTTAAGACTCAACCTTGGCTTTAGCCATGGTTGTGGTCTTGGCTTTAGGTCATTAGACCTCTTGGTCTTAGTAAAACATAACTATTATATAGTAACTTTGGTCTAAAATGGGCTGTTTAGAATTTGAAGAAAATTATCACTCAGAAAGCGTTTTCAGGGCTCGAGCTTCTTAATTCCTGAACGAAAACGTCGTTCCGGACAACTTTCGTGTTTTAACTTTTTGATGAATCGGACCAGAAGTGGGACTTTCAAAATCAAAATTTGATCAGAATGCTATTTAGGCAGTTTTGCCGTTTTGGTTTCGCTAACTTCAAATGGTCATAACTTTTGACTCGTGTACTCGTTTTGGGTGATTCAAATTGCTATGTTTTCCTTGTTAAGTCCTCTTTAACAGTAAGTAAGTGTCAAATATCAAAGTTATACTATTGTGGTCGTGGTTTTCCATAAAAATCACTAGTTTGCTTGTTTGCTTGTCATAAGTTAACATATGTATACCAATACTTGTTTTATCCATTTTTAAACATCATGAACACAATACAAAGACCATATATAGCATGAAAGAAACATAATAAGCATGAAATGATATTGAGCAAGAAAGTGTATAAGGGTTTGCTTACAACTTGTGAAGAAACTTAACTAGAACCAAGATCAAAACCAAGAATCACTACTAAATCTTGCTAAACTTTTCCAACCATAGCCATGCTTCCATATCAAAAACCCTATCTTATAATCCCTTGATAAACACTAATCTAACATAAAAACAACCTTTAGTAAAAATCTTCACTAAGAACACTTGGAAATTTGATGAGTTTTTGTGGTGAATTTTAGTGTTTTATGGATGAAAGGTGTTAAGGATCATGCAAGGAACATAAGGCTATACTTATGATGGATGAAACTTGAAAGAATCATGATCACAATGGGTTATTTTATGTGTTTTGGGTCGTTGGTATTCAAGGAGAAAGGAAGAGAATGCTCTCTTTTATACTAAAAATGAGGAGGTTAGGATTTTAGGATATTTTTGCAAGAAAAACACATGTAATCATCCTAAATCACTAAGCATAAGATCAAGACACCTAAAGGGTGACTCCCCCCCCCCCTAAGTGGCGGTTCAAGATGGATAAGGAGGGTGAGGTGTGCCTTGGTTGGTATTATCCTAGATATAGAGCTAGTTTTGACTCCGTAAGTCGCTAACCGTAAGTTTTTAGGCCACGAAACGTAAAACCGGGTATCCTAAAAATATGAAACTTGAAAGTATGGTCAAACATGTCAATATAGTCCATAATAAAATATAAAATGAGTGGTAGGTTCTATCGGGTGCGAAAACCCTGCTAAAAACTGGAAACACGGGTCTAAAACGCGCAATTCGCGTAAAACGCTGAACTGAAAAACGTAAAATTCCGAAACTTTTGAAATTGTCCTAAAATGAGAGAAAATCATATTTCTATTATTTATAATGTTTTATGGATATATCGGGATGCTGGAAGGACGTTTAAACCTAAAAGTAAATCTCGGACACGGCTTTGTGATTTTTGCAAAAATGATCCGACGAGCGTCAAACTCTCGGATTATCTTTAAAATAGTTTAACTTACGAGAATATGAAATAAAAATTTCTGAGATGAATAGTGAAAAGTGAATAGTAAAAGTGAATAGTAAAAAGTGAATAGTGAAATTTTCGGGAATAAAAGTTAACCTGAAATTGCGAATTGTTACAAAATGAGGAATGATTGATTCGTTGATTTGGTAAAGACATTCAAAACGAATATTGGAGAACATTCGTTCGGTTTGATCAGAGTCATAGAAAGATGAATCGACAATTCTTCCTTCGTGAATGTTTCTATTTTCAATGGGACGATAGAAACATGCAACTGAAGGAGACATGCCGGGAGTAGATGAAACCTTTGGAATGTATTGTTTGGTTTTGGAGACATCACCAACCGTGGTCTTTGGCATTTTCACCTAAACAATATAACAACAAAAATAAAATTAAGACAAAAACCACTATCATGCATATGATATATATATATATATATATATATATATGCAATATATGTGGAACAAAATGCTACTTCGACCAAAAAAAAAATATTCTATGAAGTAGTTTCACAATGTTCCTTGTATTTTGATTTTAAACTCGTTTAGAATATATGATGTCAAAAAGTATGATATCATAATTCATTTCGAAGTAAGGCTAGATATATATTAGATTATATATCTTGCTTTTTCATAAGAGTTTGACTTAGTGTAAACATGTTTAAAAGGTTAAAATGTGAATTTTGGTTTTCAAAATATCTTTTTCAAGATAAACCAAACGCTCCCTTAACTAGATTAGAATAACCTAAAACATCAATATATATATTGATTATATATCTTGATGACATCTATTGACTCTAATAGTTTTAACAAATTTTATTAGCTAATTATAAGTTTCAAATAACTACATATAATTACAATTTGTTCATGAACCAAACGCCCATGTTGTCTTCATGAACCATTTTATAACGAATTGAGAAGTATGTTTTGATTGTTTACAACATTGAACTAATACAATGTAGTAAGTTTTAACTAGTTTTTAAGAGTTATATCAACAATGTGCCTTTTGAAAAATGAAATTCAACAAGGGTTTATGGGCGATTAAAGATTTTGACAAATTGATGTGTTATACTAAGTTTGAGTTGCAATACATCATTCTAATCCTATGGGGAGCATTTGGTTGTTCAATTCCTAGCTTCTATTTCACTAAAATTCGAATTAAAATAAATTTTAATAAAATACCTAATTATTGATTAGACACCAAATTGAATGAAATGTGATGAAATGTATGTTGGAAAACTTACAAAAGATGTTGTTATACGTTTGGTTAGCGTTTGCCCCTTGCGAAACAACCCCGGATTGGTGATTTGGTGAAGGATTTTGATGGTTTTGGTTGTTTTGGCTCGTACTCAGCAGAAGTGAGGAAGGGAATTATGAATAAATGGGGTGTTTCGCAAAAGATTTAAGGTGGAAAATGAATTTGAAAGTATCAGATGGCCGGCCCCCTTAAACATTAAGGGGACCGCCCTCGATAACAAGCCGGTCCGCTTACTTATTAAGGGGGCCGCCCTTTGAATTTTTGAATTTTCGCGGAATTAGTTTCTGGAACAAATATATTTATACGTATATAATTAGATTTATAATATATCAAAAATACGTAAGCGTTTATTGGCACGATGATAAAATACTTAACAATTTTTAATTACCGTTTCGATAATCAAAGTGTACCTTTGACAATTTTGGATAAAATGATCAAAGTGTTAAGTTGATGAGGGGTTTGAGGTGTGTTCGGGAATATGTGAATATGTGTATATATGTATATATGTGTGTGTGTATATATATATATATATATATATATATATATATATATATATATATATATATATATATATATATATATATATATAAGTATAAATGTGAGTGAATGATGGGTTGATAGGTGAGGTTTGAGAGATGATAACGGAGATAGAATATAGTCAGCGAAATGAGTTTGTTTTATCCATAGTGTTCACGTGCGAAGGCGTTCTTACATGATAATAGTCCACTTGACTCATATCCCTTCATCATCATGAGTCTTCAAAAAGTGGACATAATAGAATTTCGTTTTGAACGAAAAAAGAAATATCAAAAGTAACACGAGGGGGAAGGAAAGGGTTCGATAACGAACAATTTCCTGGAGTTCTAGAAAGTCAACTAATGACGTATCTAGGTTATGTGCAAGCGTATATATATATATATATATATATATATATATATATATATATATATATATATATATATATATATATATATATATATATATATATATAATAAGTATGAGAATATATGTATATATATAAGATCAAACAAAGAGAGAAAGATAGCAAGCTATAACGATACAAACAACGTAATCAACCAAAGCATATTTAACTAAGCATGTCAATGAGTTGTGAAAGAATGGCGTACCCGGCGGTCTTCAACAAAAATCTTCAAGATGACATATAGACTTTGAAAAAGTCTATGGTGAGAAAACTTCAAGATTGCCTCAAGGAATGTTCATCTAGCTATTCGGTCCTCATTGCCTCTTTGGTCCAAAGTTGTTTGGCCCAAACATGTTTAACATTTGACTAGGATGCATGAAAGGTGGTAGTATACCCCAAGGATTGTAGCTTTGTTGATAGTTCCACATTTGATTACTATTGTTATTGTAGTTTTGCCTATTTTGGTTTCTTCTTGGTTGAGGTGTTTTAGGCCTAAGATGAGGGTTATTTGGTTTTCTAGGTGGGGGAGTTTTAGATCTTGTCTTAGGTTTAGAAGATCCTACTTCGGTTTTTAAAGACGGTTTATAAAAAGCTTTAACTTCTTCATTGTTGGCAAGAGGTATTTTTCTATCATTAATAAGTATATACTTAGGATTAGATTTTAGAGGTTTTTGTTCATTAAGTTCATTTTCAAATTTGACATTTTTAATCTCGCTTGTTGAAGCTTCGTTTGAGTTAAATCCTAAACCGGTTTTATCTCCGGATACTCTTTGAATGCTTATTATTTTACTAAGTGAGTGACTACTATTTTCAAATTTATCAAGTTTATTCTTCCCTAAGTATTTCGTTTTCACCTTTAATCTCTTGACATGATTTACATTCTTCAAAAATTTCTTTACCTTTTTCAAGTTGATGTATTTTAATATTTAGTTTTAGTACTTCATTTTCCAATTGATTATTTATGTATTTTAGTGATTTGTTTTTGGCCATTACTAGTTGTCCTAATTTGCATAGTCTATTATATTCATTATCTAGGTCTTTTTCATCTAATGATAAACTTTCATCACTAAAATATTCGGTTTCGGAACGTACCTCATTTGATGTATTCGCCAAAAGACACTTCTCTTCCTTTGTCGTTTCTTTCTCATCTTCATCACTATCACTCCAAGCTCCTCCAACAAATGCTCTTTGATTTTGATCTCTTGTCATCATTGGACATTTTCCAATAAGGTGATTTGGATCACCACACTTGAAACATTTCCTTTCATTCTTGTTGTTTTTGTCATCCTTACTCTTTTGAAATGTTTTCTTTTCATCATGTGGTTGTCTTACGAATCTTCCTCGCCTTTTGAAGAATTTCTTGAAATCTCTTACGGCCATGGCGTATTCTTCGTCATCACTTTCGGAAGATGAGCTATCTTCGATACTAGATTCCTTTCTAGCTTTCAAGGCGATTGACTTGCTTTGCTCTCGTTTTCCTTTGACCATTTCGGAATCCTTCTTTATAATTGCTTCGTAGACTTTTAAATTTCCAATTAATTCATCAAGTTGCAATGTTGACAAATTCTTTGATTCTTCAATAGCCATCACTTTAGCTCGCCATTTTGGGTGAAGAGCCCTAAGAAACTTCCTAACAAAATTCTTACTAGAAAAATTCTCATCAAGTGCTTTTAAACTTGTGATGATAGTGTTAAATCTAGCAAAAGCATTATCAATTGATTCATCTTCCGGAATTGTGAATTGCTCATATTGTTGAACAAGTAGATCTATCTTATTATCTTTGACTTGACTATTACCTTGGTGAGTTATTAGTAAAGAGTTCCAAATTTCTTTGGCGGTTTCACACATAAAGATCCTTCCGTACTCTTTACGTGGTAGCGCATTATAAATAACCATTTTTGCTTCATTATTTTTAGCAAGTTTTCTTTTTAAATCATCATTTTGTTTTTCAAAAGATACGATTTCATCTTTCTTTGTTTCGAGGTTATTTAGAATAGGTAAAAAATCACCATTAGTAATAACATGCCAAAGATCTAGATCTTTTGACTTCACATAAGTTTCGAATCGATTTTTCCAATATAAAAATCCATCACTTTCAAATAGTGGTGGTCTTTGCATAGATTGCCCTTCTAAATATTTTTCAGATTCCATAGATCGTTACAAGTTTTAAAATACAATATATTTTAAAGATCATGTTGGACGTGGCTCCTGATACCAATTGTGGAAAACTAGAAGGGGGGGTTGAATAGTTTTACGTCCTTTTTAAATTTATTACCAAAATATTTTGTAGCTTATTAAAAACTTCCGATTCGATCTCAAGTGAATTCAAGTAACAACCAATATAAGCAATTCTAATCTAATAATGAAAGTATTGAAATAGAATGAAGAAAAGATAGAGTTAGAAAGATCAAACCACAACACGTGAATTTATAGTGGTTCGGCTACAAGGACACCTTCCTTGCCCTACTCCACTCCCCAAGTACCACACTCGAGAGTTTTCTTCACTATGTCAACAAACTCCTTATGGTGGAGAAACCTTACACACCTTGGCTTACACGAGTTAACGACACTAAGCTAAATGTCGAGTTCTAATAGTAGCTAGAACCAATCTCACAACTTCTTCAAGACTTCACACCTTCTTCACACCTTCACAACTTCTTCAAGACTTCACACCTTCTTCACACCTTGTCAACTTCACACCTTCTTCTATGCACAACTAAGTCACAACTACTAAACTACTTTACAACACACCTAGTTTCTACAATCAACAAATTCACACAACACTTTTACAAATATCTAACACTACTACAATATGAAAATAGCTAATTACAACACTACTACAATTAGATGGATGTAGAGGAGTGTTCTTCTTCTTGCACTTGAGTAGATGAAGCTTTGGATCACTTGGAAACAAAGACTTATGAGTTATATGATCAAAGGATTTTTGATATAGAAATGGAGGTTGGATCAGAAAGTTATTAGTGCAAAAAGGTGAGAAAAATATGTGGCATGATCCAGTATTTAAAGGGCCAGAAAATACTGTTCTGGAGTGTGCCGGTCCCCTTAATTAGTGGGCGGTCCCCTTAATGATTAAGGGGGCCGCCTAGTATAATTAAGGGGGTCGCCCTCCTGAATGTTGGAAAAGTTTTTTTGGATAAAATTTGCCCTTTTTGGTTGGAAATTTGAAATCATATCTTTGTAGTTTAATATAACAATACCAAAAATGATTTACAAATATATATAAAATGTTAATATCATTTTATAAAATGATATGTCTTAAGAAAAGGTTTCATTTGATCATGTAATGCATAAGATGCTTAGTTTATGCATACCTTAAGTGATATTAGATGTAGAGGTAAATATTTGTTACTAAATACTTGTTTACGTCTTAATCTTGAATTAATTTGATTTGAGTTTTGTGATTATCAAAACATAGGTTTATTGAGAAATATTAATAACGTTTTTAAACATTATTTATATCAACAAAAACTGGTAGACTTCCATAGTGTAACTTGCTTGAACGTCTTAAGAAACATGAACCAATGCGTACTAGGTTTTTATGGTTGTATTTAATGCATGAGCGAATTCTAATGATCCCATGTTAGGAGCTTCTTGCAGGCTCGACATAGGAGTGAAGTAGGAGCTTATAGAGATGGGGAAGTACGTACGCCACCCCACGATTGGTATTAAGGAATATAACCCATCATCCACGCAACTGTAACAAACTATCAACCTGTAAAATATATCTAGGGAGTAATGAAATCTAAGAAAACACAATTTTCCCATTTATTGTTCACACCGCTAGTTTAATTAGTTTTATTTACATTTTTGTTATTTTATTTTGATTGCATCTTAGTTATTGGGTTAGTTGACTAGCAACTAATTCCGCCCACTCTTCCAAAACCCGAGATTTTACTTGCTTTCATAAAAATATAAAAATACAAAAAGAATCATCCCTCACCACTAGACCTAGTTTTTAGGCTTTTTAATCCTAGCGACACTATTCCTGAGTTGAACGATCAATCCCTCGGTACTTGTCACTATACTATACTACAACGATCAGGTACACTGCCTGGTGGGGGTTGTAAGCTTCTCGAGATCCCTCGAGAGGTAAAGCCTGGTGCAATTCCCACGCATCAAGTTTTTGGCGCCGCAGCCCGGGGAATAGTTATTGTCTACGTTAGAATTTCTTTTTATTAGGTCTACTTGCTAGATTCCTTTCTAGCAAGATTTTATTTTTATTTTTAGGTTTTCTTTAGTCTATCTATTTCTTCATGTCTTTGTTCGTAACTTTTACCATCTGACATCATGGAAGGTGGTAACATCTTTGAACCCATCAACCCACCACAACAAAACCACCAACAAAACCCACCACTAGCAAACCAACCTCTTAGGCCCCGAACCCTAGGAGAGTATTCCCGACCGAGCCACCAAGGCTATCGAAACACTATTGAGCTCGCCCAAGGAGCCAATGTGTCCCCCTTGCGATCCGACACCATCAGGTTGGTGCAAAGCGGATGTGCATTCCATGGACTTCGTTCCGAAGATCCTAATCAACATCTCAAGGACTTCCTTAAAATCATAGATTCTATAGACCTTGATGTTACAACTAGAGAGTCAACCCGATTACGCCTATTCCAATTCTCTCTACGTGATCAAGCTAGTCAATGGCTTGAACGTTTACCCGCGAGATCCATCACCTCATGGGATGATCTCACCACTCGTTTCCTTGCTCAATTTTTCCCACCGGGGAGAACTACCAAGCTTAGAAATGATATCTTGATGTTCCAACAACGTCAAGGTGAAACTCTATATGAAGCATGGACTCGTTTCAAGGACTTACTCCAAAAAGTCCCTCATCATGGCATAGATCTTTGGCTCCAAGTCCAAATCTTCTATGACCATATCGATCTCTCCACAAGGCGAACCATTGACCAATCGGTCGGTGGCAAGCTACGTGATCTAAGTGAGGAAGAATCATGGGAACTCATAGAAGATCTTGCTCTCTATGACAACGAAAGTTGGAATGATCCCCGTGATTTGAACAAAAAGGTCAAGGCAATATCTTTGCCTTCGAACAATTCTAGCACTCCCGACCGTAGGATCATGGAACTTGAGGACCAAGTCAAATTTCTCATGAAATCTTACGAAGCTCCTAAGCCTTCAAGCCAAGTGAATAAAATCACTTCTTCATGCGTGTTATGTAGTGGTCCCCATAACACTCATGATTGCGTGGAACTCCCCGGAACAGCTTTTGCGGACAACGCATCTTCGCATACCGACGAAGCGGGAGATAAGTGGTACACTTCCAAACCCGAGCCAAACCTTTACGGTGATTCCTACAACCCTACTTGGAAAAATCACCCGAACCTTAGGTGGAAACAAAACCAAAACAATTCTTCCAATCCGCTTAATCGTTACCAACCAAACGGTCCACCCTCCAATCGTACTTTCAACAACAATCCTTCTAATAACTATGGTAGTACCAACAATCTTGAAGGATTGATGTCCAAGTTTATGGCATCTCAAGAGGCTCGCATAGCTAAGTTTGAAACCGACTTCAATCAACAACAAACGGAGATGACCAATAAGATTGACAACTTGTTGAAGGCCCTCAACAACCAAGCGTTAACCACACCTAGGAAGGACACTAGGGACGCCAATGGCGAAATCCAAATTAAGGACCCCTCGTCATCCAAACACGTCCACTTTGTCAACGTTGTCACCATTAAGCCAATAGATAAGGATATATAAGAAAGTGACAAGGATGAAGTTGGAGTAGAAACCGAGACTTGAGATGAAATTAAGGAAGTTGAGGTTAATAAGGGAGAAAAGTTAGAGGAAATAAAAACATAGAAGAGTACTTTGATAAGTTGCCAACCAAGGAAGAACAGGAATATCATGAGGATTTATTCAATGATCCCCGAGACACCATATATCCTTGGTTCACCCCTTATTAAAGTAGGTGATCCCTCTAACATTAACATACCATGCAACATTGGGCATATGCATGTATGGAAAGCTTATATTGATCCTAGGTCTCCTATAAACATCATGACTAGGACTTATTATAATTGGGTAATAAAGAAGCAACTTGGTTATAGGATGATGCCCAACAAGAACTTGCTAAGTAATTTTGTAGGTAGAGTGAAAGGATTGCATGTGATTGTCGGAAACTTCACTTATGAGACCGATTTTATGATAGTGGAAGATACTCGTCCGGTGATAGATGATTGCCTAAGTCAAGTAGTGTTCGGAAAACCGTTCGTTGAGGCCTCTGAAATGAGTTATGATCTGACTCTAGGGATAGTTAGGTTCAAGGAAGAGAATGATGAGATTGCCTACCAAATGCCCTATAAGATTGAACAATACCGCCTCCTATCGAACATAGAAAAGGAACACAAACAAGCGGTTTACTATAGGAATGATGAGGATAGACGTAGAGGAGTAGAGTATGTTATGAATAGGATACTTGGTTTCTACAAAGAATGCTTGCAACTAGGTCCGGAATACAAAACTAATACAGGAGATGACCTAGAAAGTGAGACCAACGATAAGGTTACGTAATAACCCATGACCTTGAGTCTAGCTACAAGACTCGTAAATAAAGAAAAGCGCTTATTGGGAGGCAACCCAAGCTTTATTTATATATTTGTTTGTTTGTTTGTTTGTTTGATTGTTATTTTTTTCCGTATGCATGCTTTATTTTTATTGTTAGTAGATCATGTTTCAAACTAAATGGTGAAAATACTTAATTTTGTCGTTTGGCTTTGTCTTAACTTCATCCAAAGGTATTTCGCAAAAGATACGTGTAAGGGGAAACCCCAAATATGTTTTTAAGAAACAAAATTGATCATGAATCTCCACAATACTAAATGGACATGTATATTTGTATTTGTTGGAGTCAAATGCTTGTATCGAGTCATAATGATGTTTTGCAGGATTTTCTAGGAAGTAGGACATAAGTTTTCCAGAAATTTTCCAGAAACTTAACGTAAAGATTTCTGCAGGTCACTTCTGACGGCGTTAGGAATTAATTCATGACGGCGTCAGGAATTAATTCATGACGGCGTCATGTGTAAAATTCTGGAAATTTTGCTAGTTTTGTTTTTCTAACGGAGTCTTAAAGTTTTTGTTGAATCTTTAGTTTTATAAACTCCAGGAAATCTACAAACATTCATTCCACAAGCATTATATCTTACATTGCTTTCTAGGATTTGTTAGTATATATAGATTGCCGCCGATTTTACGCGAGGTTGCCTTGTTTGTTTTCTCAGGTTTAACAGGTTATGTATGACAAGAAGATGATTTATATTCTGGAAGGGAAGCTTTGAGTGTTCATTTTCTTGGAGGAAGATCTAACCTTGTTACCATACTATCCACACCGAGCGAATCAGGGGAGTATTTGGTTTCATTCTTTTACCTATTTCACTTTTACATTCTTTAATTGAACATTGGGGACAATGTTCATCCTAAATGTAAGGGGAGTGTAATTGATGATACCTTATAGGATACACTTTCACTTGAGTTTGTTTGTTTGATGGTAGGTGTGTAATAAAACTATAAGAAATACTTGTTAGTGTAATTTTAGCGCCAAATTTAAAATTTTTTACAACATTTAGGAGTGAAACTTTAGCCTTAGCAAGCGTCTCATGGATAGGAGATCGTATGACTAGCACAAAACCGTACTATTCAGAAAAATTTTCCACCCAAATACGTGAGGTTCGCCTTTAGATTTGATAGGAAAAGCATTTACTATTAGTGCTTATGAGTGTACCTGTAGCATTTAGATTCTAGAACTTGCGTTAGTGATGCATCCCGAGACCACTAGTGAGACTACATTCGTGTAGTAGGATTTACTACATGATAAGAGGCATTAGGATCACCCTTGTGTTAAACCCGTATCATTATTACTTGACCATAAAAGTCATATCACTTGGCTAGTTTAGTCAATTTATTTTTCCCACACCTTAGCGTTGTACTCATTTTTAGTACACGAAACCCCTAGTACACCCCTCCGAGCCTATCTTTTCGTTTCTAACTTTAAGCATCTTACTTAAAGGAAGAATTTGTTACACCCCACTTAAATGTACAACCAAATAGCCTTAGCCTTCCTTGTATGCACTCATCTTTAGTGCATTATTGTTACATGTTTAAACCCTTAGTTAATTGTCTAATTGATTACATGGTTGCTAAGTCGAGTCATATCTTGTACATATTGTTTTAGGATGACTGGGACGATTGGGTAAAGTACTATTGTTATGGAGTAATGGGGAAGAACATCATATATTACCCCCCCCCCCCCCATATGTGCGCTAATCTTAAAAATTACTCCAAGTGTTTTGATTAAGTTAATTCGAGTCATTAGATTAGTTTATTGTAAAGTATATAAAAATTCAAGTGTAAGAGGAATATATATTCCATATGATGTATTATTTTGGATGGTAGTGTAAGAGTGTATGCAAAAAAATAAAATAAAATGAAAAAAAAAAGAAAAAAAAGATAGAAAAAGAAAAGAGAAAACACATACGGACTACCATCCCGTTTCATTCTATGTTTATCTTATGTTTTTGTTATTTTTCATTTATTAGCTCCGAGTCTAGTCTTAGCTTAGCAACGCCATTTTGTACATGTAATTAACCAAGATTATTAACTCGCCACCAGTAAAGATTGCCTTTATCCAACAAAACCGTGTATTCCATATCCCTACACCTAATGTTATAACCCTTTAAAAGACCTCTTTGATAGTTTATCCTAGGTGCTTACGCCATTTGGTGGAGGTTTGATTCTTTCCCAAGCCTAAGGTAATCTATTTTGCTATAACAGGTAGTGAGAGATGTTTTCAATTTCCATATTGTGATATATACTTTATTACACCCGAGAGATGTGAGTATCTAAACACTATTTGTGAGGTGCTAGTATATGACCTCCGTGCTTGTCTTTAGTCTGTAGTGGAATGATTATTTATTGTAATTACTTTTATATTAGTGTTAAATGACCCCTAACATGTATTTTAACTAGAATAAAAGCGCATTTGCTTGAGGACAAGCAAATCTCAAGTTTAAGGGTATATGATGAGGCGAAAAATGATCCGTTTTTAGGGGGTCATTTAAGCCCGGAATTGAATTTATTTGATCAAATATTGCCCTAAATCGTTCCTTTTGTGATTTTAGGTACTTTTGGAGTGAATTCTGGAAAAGGAAGCATTTTGGACGTTTTTGGAGCATAAAAGTGAAGAAAACGGCAAAGTCATAATTTTCCTTGCTGGGAACAGTACCTGACGGCGTCATAAGCTTCTTAATGATGGCGTCAAGAAGAAAAACAAGAGGTGAAGAGGATGGAGTCCATGACGGTCCAGAATGTTTTTGCACTAGGGCATGACGGCGTCACCATAGGCCGTCATGGCCCCTTAACACGTGACGGCCTAGAGAAAAATCACTCTTGACGGCGTCAGATCTGGATCTAGACAATCCGATTTTATTATGGGCGGCGGGTTGACGGCGTCAAAATTTCCTTCTTGACGCCGTCACCTTGGAAAATCTATATATAGTTTTGTAATTTTCATTCATAGGAGTGGACAATTTTAGGGACGACTTGAATAAACCCTAGCACGATTTTAACAGTATTTTCAAGGGTTTTCACCCCTTGAATCCTTTCATGTTCAATTAAGATAAGTATCTTATCATTTCATTCAATATGTCTATGTGTTGTTTGAATATATCTTACGCTTGTCTTGATTTTAACATGCTAGGCTAGATCTCTCGGGTGTTTGCTTAGATGTAGTGAAACCTAGATGTTGATTATAGGTTGTTAGCTTGTTTATAGTTGTTACGGATGAATGATTTCGATGTTAGGCTTAAGAAAACTGGCAGACTTCCATAGTGTAACTTGCTTGAACGTCTTAAGAAACATGAACCAATGCGTACTAGGTTTTTATGGTTGTATTTAATGCATGAGCGAATTCTAATGATCCCATGTTATAGGAGCTTCTTGCAGGCTCGACATAGGAGTGAAGTAGGAGCTTATAGAGATGGGGAAGTACGTACGCCACCCCACGATTGGTATTAAGGAATATAACTCGTCATCCACGCAACTGTAACAAACTATCAACCTGTAAAAGATATCTAGGGAGTAATGAAATCTAAGTAAACACAATTTTCCCATTTATTGTTCACACCACTAGTTTAAGTAGTTTTATTTACATTTTTGTTATTTTATTTTGATTGCATCTTAGTTATTTGGTTAGTTGACTAGCAACTAATTCCGCCCACTCTTCCAAAACCCGAGATTTTACTTGCTTTCATAAAAATATAAAAATACAAAAAGAATCATCCCTCACCTCTAGACCTAGTTTTTAGGCTTTCTAATCCTAGCGACACTATTCCTGAGTTGAACGATCAATCCCCTGGTACTTGTCACTATACTATACTACAACGATCAGGTACACTGCTTGGTGGGGGTTATAAGCTTCTCGAGATCCATCGAGAGGTAAAGCCTGGTGCAATTCCCACGCATCTGTGTGAATGGAATTTGAAATTCACGGTTCGTGAAAAGTGTCGTGAAAGTGGGAAAAAGTGATTTCAATGAGAATTACACTAATGAATATGAAAATGAAGCACAATTAACCAATTAAACAAGTAATTCAAATTACCAAACCTAAATCGTAACGTAGAATTAAAACCGTAAGCTAAAACGTAAACGTGCGAATTAAAAAGTGAATTCGAAGCTATACTAATCCTACGGGTATGAAAATAATTTTCCTAAGTTAAAAATGATAAAAGAAAATTTAAAAAAAAAAAAAAAAGAAAAATATTTTTTTGACTTTTTCATTAATTTTTATGAATTAAAAACTATTTTTACTAATTAAAAAGTAATAAAAACTAAAATAAAATGGAAATTAAGTGAGAAAAATACAAAATTAATTTTGAAAAATCTAAAATAACTAAAAACTCTTTTCTAAAATTTTTTTGGAGTTTTTTATGCTTTTTGCTGATTTTTATTTGATTTTTCTTTAATAAAAGTAATTAAAAATTGATTAAAAACTAAAATAAAATAAGAAAAATAGCAAAACAACTCAGAAAAATCTGAAAATTTTATGAAAATTCTAAAATATTATCCAAATCCTATGAAAAATTTAAAACTTGAAAAATAAGCTAGAAAAGTGCTGAATGGGCAAATAAGCAGTAGGAATAAGCACTTATTAATAAGCTATGATCACCAAATCATACAAAAAGCTCACAGAAGGTCTATAGTACTTATTTAAGCTTAATGAAACTTGAAATGGTCTGAGAAGCTCACAGGATAAGCAAATGGGCTCAAAAGCAGTTCCAATAAGCACTTGGTAATAAACAATTGTGTACCAAATAAGCACAGAAAGCTCTCAATGATTCTAACCACTTATATAAGCACTACACAACTTAATTTAGTAAGCCAAACCCTGAGAATAGGCTGAATAAACATATTGCAAGTTCAAATTTAAAACAGAAAATAGGTTTTAAGACCCTTATTTGCAGCTTATAATTCAGCCACCTATTAAGCTAATGAGTAGAACCTAAGGGGGGCAAAATGAAGCTAGAACTGCAAAGAACTAATAAAACCTAAAAGCCCTAATTCCTAGAATCTAATTGAACCCTGATTGATCCTGAGATCAGATGGTAGAAAACAATAGGACCTGCAGATTTGACTTTTTGATTGCTCACCTCAATTGACCTAAGTGGATTTCTATTCACTAATTCTCTCCCTAGATGTTATCTTAAGCTGTTGAGACACTAGATTTACTTAGATAAGCTTAAAATCCAACAAATCTCAAATTGGCAGATTCCACTTATTACTTATGCAGGTAGATGAGTGATTTTTGACTTATTGCTATTTAAACTACCAATTTTATGCCTTACCTAACCTAAATGAGCCTAGTCACTACTGTGTAAGATATAATAAACCTACAAAACTAATTCCAACCCAGAAATCACTACAAACCCAAACACTCCTTATGTGACTGTTTCCAACTACAATTCTTAAATTTAAGTTGTGACCTGTTAATTTCAAACTAGAAACAGATTTTCCTAACCTAAACTAAGCTACTTAAACTAGAATTTAGCCTAAACAATAATGAGAACAAGCAGATGTGAATAATGCTAGTTATAAGCAGAATACAGAAAACCTAAGCTTAAACATATATCAACTGAACATATGTATTCAAAACACTTTAACTAAGCATATATAAGCTAGAAATTAGAACCAAGAAGCTACACTAAAAGTTGTGCAGAAAAGCTAAAAAGGAGAACTTACTTGTGAAAAAGCTATGAATTAATCTGAGTATTCATGAAACTGAGATAAAACCCACAAAAACTATAGAGAAGCTTTTATGAGCTTATCAGGGTGGATAGTGAGCTTATGGAAGCTTATACCACCTAGTTAATATATATATTTTTATATATATATAAATTGAATTAACAATGAAAGGTAGAATTTGGATAAACTAATAACGATTAAACAGAAACTAAAGCAACAGTAAATATGATGAGGCGAAAAATGATCCGTTTTTAGGGGGTCATTTAAGCCCGAATTCGAATTTATTTGATCAAATATTGCCCTAAATCGTTCCTTTTATGATTTTAGGTACTTTGGGAGAGAAATCTGGAAAAGGAAGCAATTCGGACGTTTTTGGAGCATAAAAGTGAAAAAAACGCCAAAGTCTTAATTTTCCATGCTGGGAACAGTAGGTGACGGCGTCAAGAGTAATTCTCTGACGGCGTCAAGAGCAGAAGTCCATGACGACCCAGTACAGATTTGACGGCGTCACGAGGGTAGGGCGTCAAGAGTTAAAAGTCATGACGGCCTGGAAATGATTAAGTCTTGACGGCGTCAAATGTAGATCAAGGCAGTCCGACAATAGTTTTGGCGGCGAGGTGACGGCGTCACAATGTTTGTCTTGACGCCGTCAGACCTATTTTTCTATATATAGTTTTCTAATTTTCACACACAAAAGAGAGAAGTTTTAGGAGAAACCCTAAGTACGATTTTGGTGCAACGTTTACAGGTTTTTCAAGGGTTCCAAACCCTTGATACCTTTCATTGTAATTGAGATAAGTGTTCTTTTAATTCAATCAATATGTCTATGTGTTGGTTGTCTATATCTTGTTCTTGTCTCAATTCCATCATGCTAGGCTAGATCTATCTTGTGTTTGCTTAGATCTAATGAAACCTAGATGTTAATTATGTGTTGATTACTTGTTTATATTTGTCTTGGATGAATGATTTATATGTTAGGCTTAAGAAAACTGGCAGATCTCCAATTGGTAACATGCTTGAACGTCTTAAGAAACATGAACCGAGGCGCACTAGGTCTTTATTGGTTGTATTTAATGCATGAGCCACTGTTTACAATCCCTATAGTTGTGCTGGGCATGGTGTAGGAGGAGATAAGAGCTCATAGAATTGGGGAGTTATGTGTGCCACCCCATGAATGGTATTAAGGAATACGATCCGTCATCCATGCAATTATAACAAGTAATTAACGTGTAAAAGATGTCTAGGGAGTAGTGAAATCTAAGTAAACACATTTTCTCCAATTACTGCTCACAACTTTAGTATAATTTAGTTTATTTTCATTTTTAGTATTTTATTTTGATTGCATATTAGTATTGGGTTGGTTGATTAGCAACTAATTCGGCCCAAATCCTTCAAACCCGAGATTTTAAATTGCTTTCTAAAAAATATAAAAATACAAAAATAATCTTCCCTCACCTTTAGAACTAGTATTTAGGTTTTCTAATCCTAGCGACACTATTCCTAGCTGAACGATCAATCCCCCGGTACTTGTCACTATCACTACAAGAATCTGATGGAATACCCACGACAATTACCCACACTCATCCTTTTGAGGGCATTTACCCACCTAATACCCACTCGGTACCCACGATAAGTGACTTAATAAGTCGATCTTATTTTCCCTCAAATTTCCCATGAATTTACCCACATACATAGCCACGAAAATATATTTGGTGTGAAATATGTGGGTAAATAATTGGCGCTAAAATATTTCCCACGAACTACCCACATCGTGAGTTATCATGGGTATATATGTGTGTAATTTAGTGGGTAAATGTTATTTACCCATGAAATGCAAAGTCCTTTTTATTGGTGGGTGAGTTTACTGGGTATTTTAAGAGTAAAAAATATACCCATGACTTTACCCATCTTATTATTTGTATGGGTATTTTGGTTTAAATAATCATTTATTATCAATTCGTGGTTATAAATATACCCATGAATATACCCACAATGTTGTTTTCATGGGAATTTTGTTATGGGTAATTTTGTGTGAAATATGGGTAAATATATAATCATATGTTACTTTTATTTTCCCTTTTCATATTTCGATAACGTGGGTTATTTGTGTGTCTTTTTAATTATCATAATCAAGAATATGTCATGATCGATCAATATAGAATAAGTTTATATTGTTTAAGTAAGTTAAATTTAGGTGTGTCTCTTTTGTTAATAGTGTAAGTTAAAAGGACTAAATAGTAGTGCTTATCCCGTTGAGATATACGGGGTTATAATTTGTGTAAAATTGCAATAAGTTATTGGTTTTGATTGCTATAATGTTTTTCTAGTTTACTACTTCAGTCCGAGCTTTCGTGATTTTGCCGCTCGGATTGCGGGAGAATATTAGCTGATAGATATGGCCAAGGTCCGTAAGTTGGCTTAGATCCATTAGAGTTTATTATGTTTCATGTACTATATATATTTGTCTAATAATACATTATAACCTATGGGGTTTACGTTGTCAGCCGCTGGCTCTATTCCATCCCGTCGAACCTTAGCCGCCACCATTTATCCCTTTCTTATTAAAAGAAAGTTTGGAATTTTCAGCCAAAACCCTAACCGCATATTTTTTTTTGCCATATGACACTATCAACGCCAATCTATGTTTGTGCTTGCTCTTTTTGTAAGTTTTTTTGCACGCTTTAACACAGGTTTTAAGGATAGTATTTGATAAGACATTTTTCTCTGAGAAAATGCTACATTCAAAAAGTGTTTACAAAATTTTATCAATACAATGACTTAGCAACCAATTATGAAGGGTAAGAAAAAAAAATATTATGATGCAACATGATTGAATGCAGTGTTTTGAAACCCGGGTCGACCCGGCCGAGTTAACCGGTTTGACCGGTTCTGGCAAAAAAAACGGGTAAAAAAAACCCGGGTTTCTAAAACCGGGTTAACCGGTTAGACCTGCCGGGTTTTGAGTGACCCGGGTCAACCCGGTTCTTGAAACCCGACCAAATTTCGTTTTTTCAAAAAATTTTAATAAAAACCCGGGTTGACCTGGTGGTCGAACCGGTTGACCTGGCGGTCGAACCGGTCGAAAAAATAAAAAAATAATAAATTGAAAACCGGGTTGACCCGACTGTCAAACCGGTTAAACTGGTGTCTGGTGACTCGACCGGGTCGATTTTGAACCCGGTTTTCAAAACATTGATTGAATGGGTCATTTTATGAATAGTATAAGTGATGCAAAATTACTTTCTTCTATTAGAGCGAACGGTGCGGTGATTTTCAAGTGCTCTCCATTTCTACGAGGCTCCAACGTGGCAGCTCTTCACTCTTCTTCGTTTCTCGCCACCACACCACACCCCCTCGCCATCGCTCGCCGTTTGCAACCTCGTCGGGGCAGTGAAGCAGATGATAACAAAACCAAGTGGCACTTTTTTTTTTTTAGGGATATATTAATCAAATTGTGTTTTGTGTGTATGAATAAAGTGTGTGTGCAGTAGTTTGAAAAAGATGATGTAGCTATACTACTTTTTTTTAATTATAAAAATAGAAAAAAAAAATTGAGGGTGAGTGAGACCCAAATAAAATTGCTCTTCTCACTTCTTATGAGTCCAAATTCAACACACCAAAATTTTCGATCTCCCACTTATTCTTTTAATAGGTTTCCCGCTCTCCCGCCCCTTGTTTTTCCCAAAATTAAAACCCTTAACAATTCTTCCACTCTAACTGCCGCCTCCCTCTCTTACCTTTTCACTTGGATATAGCTGTGCGCAAAACCAAGCCATCTATTGTTTTGCTTTTTCTTCATGAGTTCATTCCAAATTCACGTTTAATAAGGTATGTAACATCATCCGATATCAATTTTTATGTGATTCTTGTTGTTTGGTATATCGTACTACACATTACTAACATGTTTTCAGATCTCACAAGCCAATTTATTGTGAAACCTAAAACAAGTATTGAAATTGGAGCTCGATGTTTGTTGCTTATTTCATTGTTAACATTATATATTGCATCATCAAAGTTGTTATTTTGGGCAGATTCGAGTTTCAGGAAAGAAGCTATATGCAGTTATATAGTTGAGCAACTCTATTTACATGTAAAAAAATACTACTTTAGTCATGACATCTGTTTAAGGTTTGGTGTCATGTGTAATAATCTATAATTATAAATCCATTGTTGTGATTGAACTTCATTTCTTTTAACCCATTTGATTTGTTTAATCCATTTGTTATAGGTAAAGTTGTTAGTTTAATATGACTGATTTATTTAATTGGCAGATACTTTAAAAGAGGTTTGGGATTTAAGGGCCCGTTTGGTTTGTAGATGGGTTTAGATTAGGATTTGAGGTTGATAGGAAAGTTGTAGATTAGGATTTGGATTTTGATTTGATGTAGAAAGAGAAAAAAATAATAAAGTAAGTGGGAGTAAGAAAATATATTATTTAATAAATAATAATTAATTTATATGTTAATTAAATAGTATTAAAAAAATAATATAATTATTTTTTACACAAAAGACAAAAGAAAATAAACACACTAAGTAGTTGGGCCCACACAATTTCTACAAAACCCACCTAATAGATCAGATTCGGAACAGTAGACAAATTTAAATATCTAATCCTAATTTCAAATCCAAACTTTAAAACAAACAAATGATTTGTAATTTTAAACTCCAAACCCAAAGTAACCCCCAAAACCAAACGGGCCCTAAGTGTGATTTGAGTGCTCTGGCTACAGTACCTTTGACATTAGTAAGTAAGCTATTGAAATCAAACTCATTTGTATATTTTGGTTTTGGTTAAAAGTTTGCTTGTTTGGTTACTTATTTATGTTTAAAGCTTTTGTGTTATAAATGACTAAATGTGATAGTCTCACTTAAAGTTTCTTATTAACCGGTCAATTTGGAATTGAGTAAGCATAAATTATGTAGTACTTGCGATATTAGCTTGTATGGAAAAATATTAATGTCGTACCCACTTGTTTGTTCTACTTGTTTAAAATGGGTTTCTAGCCATATTCAGATGTTAAACACCTCTCTTCTAGCGTGTCAAAAAGTTACATAACAATAACTTAACAAGAATGCAACTACCTATATTACATTGATTGATTAGATAATTACAAAACTTATATTCTGGTTACACATCAAACATGTATGAACTTTCTTTTTTAAACATCTTGACTGTTGTCTTTTGCACTTGAGTTATAAATTAAGTCATTGCAATTGAAGTTTCTTTGTTTATTAGGCCGGGCACAGTGGTGACCCGGGTCATCCTTTGCCACATCAGCTTTATCTCTCTGGTGACCACACATGACCAAGTTGCCATAGTCGATGATCAAGTTTTAAAAAAAATGTGTAAAATATCAGTCTAAGTTTCGACCGATTGTTTTTTTCCCTAGCTTGACCGATATTTGACCATAACACTATAGTTGGTGTGACCGACTTTGAAGTCTGTCGACCAAAGGATGTGACTGATTTTTTATGAGCCAGTGTGCATAGCCTTAGGGGCAACCTAATTAACTAGTTACGTTGGTCTTATAATGTATTGCAAATGCTTGTTTTGTAAATGTAACATAAAATAATTAGTATATATGCTTGTTTAGTTTGACAACCCTCTTGTTAAGCATATATGTAATGTGTGTTGATAGGACCTCTTTTTTGTATCAGCTCTTTTATGTGCATCAGTATTGCGATGTCCTTTGAATTAAACATTTATCGTAATTTGTAAACACAAATTGATGCCCCACACTTAAGAAACCTTTGTTAATTGTGTGACACATAGTATGTAGTAACATGTTTCTTTTATGCAGCTGTAGAAGTGTTCTTATGAAGAAATAAAGATACCACTCAATCGATTTGGTGGAGCACCATCATACGAGCTATTGGGATAGGCATTTCATAAAAGTGAGGGACAACTTGAAGTATGTTAGAGAAAGCTTTTTGAAAGAAGATACCAAGACGGCTGAGGTGCTCATTATATATGTAGCAACATTACCTTAATCATCGCGTGTAAAACTAATGTCGCAATTAGTACCTTTCGAGGTTGTTAGTACATTATGCAAAATTAGATTGTTTGTTGCAAATTTGTTGCAACTGTGTATTGTTTTCAAATTTATACCTTTGCAATTTGATTGCAAATCCATTGCTATTATTCTTGCAGATTTTCTTCCATTGCAAAACTATCACAATTTTTTTTTTTACCGTTGCAAAATAAATTTTCATGGAGCATTAATGCAACGGTAGGAATCAATTGCAATTTCGTTGCAAATGACAATTTTCAAGGGATTTGCAACAGATTACTACAGTTGCATTAGCTAGTTGAGTTGTACCCATGGCTCTTACACATGACAAATAGGTGGGAAAGTTTACCCATGTATTATTGAGGGAAAGTTATCCGCATATTATGTGTCGACTCATACACACGAAATAACCTTGTGGGCAATGTTACACACAAATTACCCATTAGTATATCTATGGGTATTCTCGTGGTGAGTTAAAAAAAATCCCATAACAGTTCACCCACGAACGTAACTCAATCGCCCACCTAAGATGATGTGGGTAAATTTACCCACAGAGTGTAAATGGCGTGGGCAAACATTTAGCCTCGGAGGTTTTACCCATCTTCATATGGTCGTGGGTAGTCCATGGGTATTACCTAGTTACCCACGAAAATATGGCTTTTACCCACAAATTATGCCGGTGGTTATTCACCTGAATTCTTGTAGTGTATACTATACTACAACGATCAGGTACACTGCCTGGTGGGGGTTGTAAGCTTCTCAGGATCCCTTGAGAGGTAAAGCCTGGTGCGATTCCCACGTATCAAGTTTTTGGCGCCGCTGCCGGGGAATAGTTATTGTCTAGGTTAGAATTTCTTTTTATTAGGTCTACTTGCTAGATTCCTTTCTAGTAAGATTTTATTTTTATTTTTTAGGTTATCTTTAGTCTATCTTATTTCTTTGTGCCTTTGTTCGTAACCACCCGACATCATGGACAACGGGAACATCTTTGAACCCGTCATCCCACCACAACAAAACCCACCTGTTGAGGGTCGATTACACGGTAAGGTGGTTAAACCTTCGTTCTTTGTGTATGAGATATGTTTGTGTGAATATGATTAAGTATGCGGAATCTACTTAACCACACTTAGAAGATTTATGTTTATTGTTATGGAAATGGAATAGTTAACACCAAACGATTCAATATTATTCAAAAGAAAATAATACGAGTGATCTTTAGCTTATCACTAGGGTTACAAAGACCTTGAATCTTATGTTTGTTCTTTCTATTTTCTGTATATGAGAGTTGTGTATGGCATTGTCACTCTCTGTATTTTTGTCTATCGTATATCTTTTTTCACACATATCTAAGATTTTCCTTTTATAGCTTAAGGAAATATCTTTTACAAACTACATGACTCAACAAATAACTAGCTTATGACTAATCACTATTCTAGCTTAGTCATACAAGATACATCATGTATCTAAGATAAACAACTCACTTGGAGTGTTCAATTTGATGACTAGAACTAAGATATTATCTTTTTATGCAAGTGTTGAATAAGTCGGTCTTATCTACACAGCTGTTTGTTGTGAGTCATAGCTGCACAGTCATAGCAGCAGCAGAATCAAGCAGCAGCAGATTCAAGCAGCAGCAGAATCAAGCAGCAGATTCAAGCAGCAGCAGAATCAAGCAGCAGATTCAAGCAGCAGCAGAATCAAGCAGCAGATTCAAGCAGCAGCAGAATCAAGCAGCAGATTCAAGCAGCAGCAGATTTAATTCCTAACAATCCTCCCCTAAACATGTGAATCACATTCAAACATGTTTTTCTGAATTAAATGAGGACTTTGTGAAGATCTTTCAAACACTTCATTGTCAGATTTGATTGATCTGAACTTTCTTCTCTTCTGAGTGAATGAACTTATCTTTCTCTGGAACTTATCTGTCTGATCTTTCAACAAGTGATGAACAAACGTAGTGAACTAAAATTGAATCTTTTCAACTTTTTGACCTAGATAGAACTTTCTCCTTTGAAATGCTTCATCCTTTCTGAATACAACATTTAAGAATGTTCTTGTCATTTTCAACCTCTATGTCATCATCTTGTATGATCTTATCTTTTCTTTTGGTTAATCTTCCTTAAACTGGGCTTGAATTTCCTCCCCTGAGATTCAAATATCATCTTATATTGATATCCTCCCCTTGTTTGAAAGATTTTCTCACAGTCATAACATCATCATCTGATTTAGCATTGTTCCATGTTTTCAGACAATTTGTACATGAAGCCATCAATTCCTTAAGAGTTTAAGATTCTGTCCTCATCACTTCTAGGTGTGTTAACTCCTATGAGAGGTGATTCAATGGACATTTTTGACTTATGGTCCATCATATGATGGTTTTTAAAGTCATCTTTTGAAAATCCTTTTAAGAAACTTTTGCCTTAGCAGTATGTATATGATTTTATTATGAAAAATCATACTGCTTACAACCATTTTGAAAGGATTAAGTGTGTAACAGACACTCAATCAAAATTTCGGTTTAAAGCAACCTCTGGTTGTGTGAGAACCAATGTTTTCAGTTATAAATAACCGCCTGTGTATAGATAAACCTATTCAAAAGGTTTTCTTTACAGGGTTTCCAGCTCGTGGCATTTGTTACCTCTAACACAAGTGTTAGATTCACTTTTGCTCGCTGTTCTTTCTATCAGATATCCGTAGATTAGTCACATTATACTTAAAAGTATAAAATGATAGAAAGTGAGTTGTATCAGTGATTAACTGATCAACTAATTTGTCAATTCAAAGTGAAATATCATAATCAGATTCCAAGAAAGAAGTTTTAAGGATTTTTGAAGTCCCAAACCTTTTCTATCATGAACCTATTATATCAGTGGAAATGATCCGCAGCAATGATCAGCTTTCAGCAGCAATGATCAGCAGATTTCACTTGAAATAGCTTTTCAGCTCAAACATTCATACCTGAAACTGTTAGTATAAAACCAAAAGAACAAAGTACAAAGTACTTGTCTTGAATTAGAATAATCATAGAACTAACTGTATGAATAACTTCAAATATTGTTAATAGTAGAATTAGATAACAAAGTTAGATGCATTAACAAAATCTATATACAAAAACACATTATATTGAAAAATTTAAAGATTAAGCATTCCAATACTTGCTACCAAGTACTGAAATCTTCCAACATCAAAAGCTTTGGTAAGAAGATCTGCAAAGTTTTGTTCTGAAGCAATTTTTATTACTTGAATTAACCTTTTCTCATTGCAATCTCTTATAAAATGATGTCTTATTTCAATGTGTTTTGTTTTAGAATGTTGCACTGGATTTTTAATAATGCAAATTGTACTACTATTATCAATATGTATAATGGTATGTAAGAAATTGTACCCATAATCAAGAAGTTGGTTTTGAAGCCATAGAACTTGACCACAGCAACTTGCAGCAGCTACATATTCAGCTTCAGTTGTTGAATTTGCCACAATTGTTTGCTTCTTACACTGCCATGAGATAAGTCTGCATCCAAGGAATTGACATCCTCCGGTTGTTGACTTTCTGTCCAAGCTAGCGCCAGCATAGTCACTGTCTGAGAATGCTATCAAATCAAAAGGTGATTCTCTAGAATACCATAAACCCAACCTTGGTTGACCTTTGAGATATCTAAAAATTCTTTTGACTGCTGTTAAATGAGAAACCTTTGGAGTTACTTGAAATCTTGCACAAGCACAAACAGAGAACATGATATCAGGTCTGGATGATGTAAGATACATCAAAGAACCTATCATAGATCTGTATGTATGTACATCCACATTTTCTCCATCTGCATCTTTAAGAAGTGGCTTCTCAGGATCAATTGGTGTGCTTGCTGTTTTTGAATCAGCAAATTGAAATTTTCTAAGTATCTCTGCAACATATTTGTCTTGACTAATAAATATGCCTTCAGCTGATTGCTTAACTTGCAGACCCAAAAAGAATGTAAGTTCTCCCATAGAACTCATCTGAAACTTATCTTTCATAAGTTTTTCAAAGTCTAAACACATCTCCTTCCTTGTAGATCCAAAGATAATGTCATCCACATACACCTGTACTAACAGAAGATCTTTCTTGTGTTGTTTGATGAAAAGTGTCTGATCAATCTTTCCTCTTTGAAATCCATTCTCTAATAAATAGGAAGCTAGTGTTGCATACCAAGCTCTTGGTGCCTGATGTAGGCCATATAGAGCTTTAACTACCTTGTACACTTTGTCTGGATGGTCAGGGTCAGTGAAGCCTGGAGGTTGTGTAACATACACCTCTTCTTCAATTGAACCATATAAAAATGCACTCTTGACATCCATTTGGTAAACTGTGAAGTTCATAAATGAAGCATAAGCTAAGAAAAGCCTAATTGCCTCAATTCTAGCTACTGGAGCATAAACCTCATCATAGTCTATCCCTTCTTCTTGTGTGTACCCTTGTGCTACTAATCTAGCTTTATTCTTAATCACTATGCCTCTTTCATCCCTTTTATTTCTAAAAACCCATCTAGTGCCAATTACTCTTACACCATTAGGTAAATCAACTAGCACCCAGACCTTTTGAATCTTGAACTGAAGAAGCTCCTCTTGCATAGCCTCTAACCAGCTTGAATTCTCTAAGGCTTTATGAATATTCTTTGGTTCATCTTGTGAGAGAAAACATACAAACAAACAAGAGTTTGAAAACTCATGCTGCTTTGAAGCATAAAGGGCATCAAGAATCCCTTTTTGATCTGAAGACATCAATTGTTGTCTTGTCTTCACACCAGATCGTACATCTCCAATCACATTTTCTAGGGAGTGGACTTTGTGAATTCGTGTTTGTGGAGTGGAAGGAACTTGATAATCAGATGGAATATTGCTTAAATCCACCTCATCTTCTGAAAAGTCTGATTTTGTTTCTTCTGAAGGACTATCAGCAGAGACAATTTGCTTATCAGCAGGAATTGTTTGATCATCAGCAGGAACATTTTGCTGTTCTTCTGTTCTTCCTTCTCTGATTTCATCTTCAACATCTTCTTTAGCTTTGCCAGAAGAAGATTCTCCATTGGTTGAAGTTGATTCCACATTGGTATTTGACCATATTGGCATCATCACATAATCTTGATGTGTCTTCTTGTCTAACCTTGCCTCATCTGTTGCTTGTGAACCTGAAAAATCATTAGTTTCTGCAACAGGCACATAATTCATTGAATGGGTTAGAGTTTCAAGATCAAATAGCCATTTTGGTCCTTGACCTTCTACATTAGACTTGTTCTCTAAGAACTCTATATGTAGACTCTCTTCTACTCTCTTAGTTCTTATGTTGTATACTCTAAAAGCTTTGCTATTGAGAGAATATCCAACAAAGAAACCTTCATCTGCTTTACCATCAAATTTTCTCAAATGGTCTAAGGTATTCAGAATTGTCACATGACATCCAAAAGGTCTAAGAAATCCTATTGCAGGAGTTCTACCTCTAAAAAGCTCATATGATGTCTTATTGTGAGGCTGTACTATTAAAACTCTGTTCTGAACATAACAAGCAGTGTTGACTGCTTCAGCCCAAAAAGTTATAGGCAACTTTGAATCAGCTAACATAGTTCTAGCAGCTTCTATTAGTGTTCTATTCTTTCTTTCAGCTACTCCATTCTGTTGAGGAGTTCTAGCAACACTAAATTCTCTCTTAATACCTTTTTCTTTGCAGAAATCATCCATAACTCTATTTTTAAATTCTGTCCCATTATCACATCTAATGACTTTTACTCTTTTGCTTACTAGGTTTTCTATCTCTGTAATGAAGGTCTTAAGGATGCTAGAAGTCTCATCCTTAGTTCCTAAAAAGAATACCCATGTAAATCTACTATAGTCATCAGTAACAACTAGACAAAATCTCTTATGCATTATACTACTTATTGAAACAGGTCCAAATAAGTCCATATGAAGCATAAACAATGATTGACTGATAGAGTTAAAAATCTTGGACTTACAAGAGACTTTGTGTTGTTTGCCTTTAAGACAAGCAATGCATGTTTGATCATTTTCAAAACGTTTTTGAGGTAAACCTCTTACCAAACCATTCTTAACAATCTTATTTATGGTTTTGAAGTTAATATGACCAAGTCTCCTATGCCATAACATAGATTCATCCAATGTGGCTTTTGCAACAAGGCAAGTTAAAGCATCTTTAGAAACAATGTTATTCATATCAACACTGTACATATTGCCCTTCCTAGGAATTTTAAGAAGTACTTGACTTTCATCAGGCATCTTAAAATCAGGAGAAAGTACAAGACATTCAGTCTCAGTAAAAAGAACATTATTCTTTTTATCACACATCTGTGAGACACTAAAGAGATTATACTTAAGCTCTTGCACATAAAACACATCTTCAAAATCTAATTTACTGGTTTTGATAGTACCTTTACCAGTAATCTTTCCACCAATTCCTCCTCCAAAGGTAACATATCCACCATCAATTGATTGAAAGTTGGAAAGATAAGACATGTTGCCTGTCATGTGCCTTGAACACCCACTATCTGAATATCCTTGATCTTCATGATCTGTTGGTGAATGTCCCTGCACAAAATAAAAGAATTAGTTTTCTTTGGGGATCCAAGCCAACACTGACTTGGATCTGCCTCTTGCATCAATGAAATGTAATCTCTTGAGGACTGTTGATGCAACATTGGATTTAAGAATCCAACATGCTGAGGCCTTAACAGCATTTGCCCTGTTACCCTTAGCAGCAGTATGCTTAGCAGAAGAAACTGCTAGCTTTGGTCTCCAAACTTGTTTTTGGACCACTGCTTTTGTTTGAATGGGCCTTTGAACAATATTAGATGCATGTTTGAAAGTTGTTTTTGCACCTTTAATTGTTGATTTTGAGTAAACAGTCATATATGGTTTTTCAGCAGAAACCATTTTCCTTTCAGCAGGAACAATTTTTGTGACTGTTTTGGGTTTTGATCTTTTAGAATTAGAGTGAAAATGAGATTTAGGTGTTTGCCTTTTGTAGTTCACTCTATTACTTTCATACCCAGATACCCATTGGTTGCAGAAAGCTGCAAGATGGTCAAAACTACCACAAATGAAACAAGCTTTATTGTGAAAAGCAAAGTCATCACCTAATTGGTAAGACTTGAGATTATTCCAATTTCTTTGGTTACCTCTGGGCTTGTTTGTGGTTCTATATTGTTCACAATATCTAACTGGTTGCCTAACATATTTTTCATTGGTCTTAGGCCTATCAGTATTGTGTTTGACTATCTTAGAAACTCTTGTTCTTGCTTTCTTAACCACTTCAGGTTTAGACATAACCTGTTTATTTACAAAGGACACCTTGTCCTGAAAAAGTAATGTTTTACATGAACATTTACTTTCTTTCTTAGGCTCATCAGCTACTATGTTAGAATTTGATTGAACTCCATATTGTAACTCAGGTAGCTGAAATTCAGGCAATCCTGAATGTTCTAGATCAATCCCTGGGGGTTTTGGGATACCTCTATAAGGGGGTGGAGCTGCATTATATCCTAATCCTGACTTAACTTTATTATTCACTTGACTGTCTATTATTTTGTTTACATTTTTAGAAGCATGTTCAAGCTTCTCTTTAGTCAATTGAATGTTTTCTTTCTCAGTCTTAACCCTATCCAATGCTTCTTTTAAAGCCTCAATGATTTGATCTTTAAATTGATTATCATTTTCAAGTAAAGTTTTAGCATCAGTAAAGGTAAGTTCATTCCTTTTATAGTGTAGGATTTGCCTCTCTGCAGATTCTAAACCACTTTTATAATTGAAACAATCTAGATCAGATTTGGCATGTCGAACCTTTTGGTCATCATACTGTTTAATTAAGATTTTTAAGTCTTTAAGAGCAGTACAAGTATTTGAACAGGTTTTATGATCATGTACCTCAGGTGCAGTAAATGCCATAAGAGCCATCTGTGAAGAACCCATTTCTTCATCATCCATGAAGCTCCAATCAAAACCTAATCCATCAATTGCTACCATAGCTTTTGATTCAGACATCTCCCCTGTATTGGATTTTCTTCCAACATCTCTATTTCTGCTATCTTGCTGTCTTGGCCTTCTACATTCTCTTGAGAAGTGTCCCATCTTGTGACAGTTGTAGCATTCTATCTTTGACTTGTCATAACCAGCAGGATCATTGCTACTGATTGTGATCTTCTTCCCCGTCCTTTGATAGAATTTCTTAGCTCTCATGCTAAGAAGAGAAATTTGCCATTTTAGATCCATTTCCTCCAGATCATCATCATTGATCTCTTGAAGGTCTTCATGAGTTAACATGGATCCATTATGTTTGCTAGTGAAGAAAGCACAACATATTTTCTCATCCAAAATTCCAAAAGTACTGCTTGATGAACTTGCAGCACTTGCAACATCATGAACTTTTTCATTAGTAACTGGAACTGAATTACTAGGAGATGACATAAATGCCATGTTCCCAGTACTTGAACTAGTACCTCCAGTTTTCTTCAAATCTTGCTCAACAATCTTAAAGTTGCTATACAGATCCATAAGATCCATGGTGTCAATGTCTGACTTGTTCTTCCAGACAACAACATGCATAGCCCATTCTTCAGGTAAGCTTCTCAGAAATTTTGAGTTTAAATCTTCTTGAGGTATTTCAACTCCAAGAATAGCAAGTTGACTCACAATATTCTGTAGCCTGTTGAACATATGGTCTAAAGATTCATGGTTGGTTGATGTGAAATTTTCAAACTGTTGCTTAAGAAGAGTCTTCTGGGTCTTCTTGGTGGCTTCATTCCCACCATACCTTGCAATAATGGCCTCAAATAGTGACTTTGCATCTTTGAATTTGCTGAAGTTTATAAGTTGATCATTTGGAATGGTCATCATCAGCATGCTTCTGGCCTTTAGGTCATTCTTCTTCTTAATTCTGTCTTCTGCAGTTTGTGGCTTGGTTTGCAGCTTATCAACTTCCTTACCATCAACTGTTGATGTAGTGGTTGTAGGTTTGTAAGAATCTCCATCTTCAATAATTTCCCACAGTGCATAATCTTGCACTTGAAAATATTGTTCTATTCTTAACCTCCACATCTCAAACTCATTCTGTTTGAGCATTGGTAACTTAGCAGCAACATTTGTTTGAATAGACTCAACATCCATTTCTAACTTTTTCTTCTAAAACAAAAATATCAGCCTGATGCTCTGATACCACTTGTTGAGGGTCGATTACACGGTAAGGTGGTTAAACCTTCGTTCTTTGTGTATGAGATATGTTTGTGTGAATATGATTAAGTATGCGGAATCTACTTAACCACACTTAGAAGATTTATGTTTATTGTTATGGAAATGGAATAGTTAACACCAAACGATTCAATATTATTCAAAAGAAAATAATACGAGTGATCTTTAGCTTATCACTAGGGTTACAAAGACCTTGAATCTTATGTTTGTTCTTTCTATTTTCTGTATATGAGAGTTGTGTATGGCATTGTCACTCTCTGTATTTTTGTCTATCGTATATCTTTTTTCACACATATCTAAGATTTTCCTTTTATAGCTTAAGGAAATATCTTTTACAAACTACATGACTCAACAAATAACTAGCTTATGACTAATCACTATTCTAGCTTAGTCATACAAGATACATCATGTATCTAAGATAAACAACTCACTTGGAGTGTTCAATTTGATGACTAGAACTAAGATATTATCTTTTTATGCAAGTGTTGAATAAGTCGGTCTTATCTACACAGCTGTTTGTTATGAGTCATAGCTGCACAGTCATAGCAGCAGCAGAATCAAGCAGCAGCAGATTCAAGCAGCAGCAGAATCAAGCAGCAGATTCAAGCAGCAGCAGAATCAAGCAGCAGATTCAAGCAGCAGCAGAATCAAGCAGCAGATTCAAGCAGCAGCAGATTTAATTCCTAACACCACCATTAGAACCCCTTAGGCCCCGAACCTTAGGAGAGTATTCCCGACCTAGCCACCAAGGCTACCGAAACAGCATTGAGCTCACCGGAGCCAATGTGAACCCCTTGCGATCCGACACCATCCGGTTGGTGCAAAGCGGATGTGCATTCCATGGACTTCGTTCCGAAGATCCAAACCAACATCTTAAGGACTTCCTCAAAATCGTAGATTCCATAGACCTAGATGTTACAACTAGAGAGATAACCCGATTACGCCTATTCCAATTCTCTCTACGGGATCAAGCTAGTCAATGGCTTGAGCGTTTACCCGCGGGATCCATCACCACATGGGATAATCTCGCCAATCGCTTCCTTACCCAATTCTTCCCACCGGAAAAGACTGCAATGCTTAGAAGGGATACTTTGATGTTTGAACAACAACAGGGTGAAACTTTCTACGAGGCTTGGGCCCGTTTTAAGGATCTCCTCCACAAGGTCCCTCATCATGGTATAAACCTTTGGTTATTAGTCTAGATTTTCTACGACCATGTTGACTATCACACTAAGCGCACAATCGACAGGGCCGCGGGAGGTAAATTGCGTGATAAGAACGCCGAGGAGTCTTGGGCAATTATCGAAGAGCTCGCTGCTGATAATCATGAGATGTGGGAATTTAATCATACGATAAAAGCGGCCATCAATGCAGTCTCGACATCTGGAGGGACCACCGAAATCCCCGATGAACTCCTATGCAAACTCGAGGCAAAAGTTGACTATTTTGAGGAAAGGCAAAGGAGACCTTTAAGTCCTAGACGGGCTACTGTCAATTCTGTCTCAAAACCAACTTCGGCACCATTATCTGAGTCACCTTCTAGAGAAAATGTCGAGACTTTTCAGAACTATGCCCCACCTTGTTCCCCTCCCAAGGAGCTTAGCTCGGAGTTTGAAGCTAGGATGAGAGAATATATAGCAACTCACTCAGCTCGGCTTGCTAGATTCGAGGAAGCAGTTTATAAACAAAAAGAGGAGATGCAGGAGAAAATGAATGAGATGATGAGTCTATTGGAGGAGTATGCCAACCAGAGAACCCCCGAAAGAATACTACTAAGGAAAGAAAGCGCCGCTCCCACCACCCAATTTGTTAACTCCATCACCATTGTCCAAAAGGATAACGAGAAGGTAGAAACTCCTGCTTAACAGACCTTAGAAAAACCACCAGAATCCCAACCTTTGAGTTACTACCTGAAACATGATATAAACAAAAACACCATAACAAATTGGATTAAGGGTGATAGGCGTAACCAACCCTCCGGACAGGTTTCTGAGAAAGAGGAAGAAGTGAAAGATGAGTATGATACGCTTCCTGGAGGATCAGTATTCGAGAGGCTATTGGTACAAAAAGTGGCTACTAAGCAGATAGCATGTGGGAACTTTGAGATACCAACGAGCATCGGGGACTTGAAACATCTTAGTGCTTTCGCCGACCAAGGATCGGAAGTAAATCTTATGCCCCTAACTATTTACATCCAACTAACGTCAAAAATGCCAGCACCTACTCGTGTTAGGTTATCTCTCGTTGGACACTCGTACGTATACCCCCTAGGAATCGCAGAAGATGTATTAGTCAATGTCGCAGGATTCATGTACCCCGTTGATTTTATGATCATCGATGATAAAGGGGATGGATGCATGCCAATGATCCTTGGGGCACCATTCCTCGCCACCGCTAGGGCTGTCATTAAGTATGAAGGTAGGAAGATTGAGCTTAAATCTGGAAAAAGAAAGATTAGCTTCCCCATGACCCCGCAAAGTGGGCATGAGAATTTGAGTTGGAGAAAGATCAAAAACAACATTGGCACGACACCCATTCATGTTCAGAATAAAATTCTTGCATGGGAGGCAAGAATCAAAAGCTATAAGAAAGCCAAAAATGAAAGACAAAAACGCAATAAGGTTCAGGTCGAACTCGAACATACTCGACCCGCAGAAAATCATATACCATTTGAGGAAGGGAACTTGGTACTCTTAAGACACTTGGAAACAACAATACCACCCGATAAACCAAGTCCTTGGTGGTATGGGCCATTCACAATCGAAGGTTTGAGCCAAGATGGGGTAGCTAACTTGAGAAGTAAATTAGGTGGAATGGTGATTGCGAGTATCGACAGATTGAGGCACTACCAGTCTACCACCATAACAATAATGATCGCAACTACATGGGGTATATCATTTCAAATGATGAGATCACGTAGTAACCCATGACCTTGAGTCTAGCTACAAGACTCGTAAATAAAGAAAAGCGCTTCTTGGGAGGCAACCCATGTTTTGTGTGATTTTGTTTGTTTGTTTTTTATTTGCTTCCGTATGCATGCTTAGTTTTTATTGTTGGTAGATCATGTTTCTAAACTAAAATGTGGAAATACTTTACTTTGTTGTTTTGGCCTAGTCTTAACTCCACCTAAAAGTATTTTTGCAAAAGATAAGTGTAAGGGGAAGCCCCAAATATGTTTTTAAGAAACAAACCGATCATGATTCTCCACAATATTAAATGAACATGTATATTCGTATTTGTTAGAATCAAATGCTTGTATTGAGTCATAATGAAGTTTTGCAGGATTTTCCAGGAAGTAGGACCAAGTTTTTCCAGAAATTTTCCGGAAACTTAACATAAGAATTTCTGCAGGTCAATTCTGACGGCGTCAGGAGTTTACTCTTGACGGCGTCAGGTGTAAAAATCTGGAAATTTTACCGGTTTTGTTTTTCTAACGGAGTCTTATGGTTTTTGTGAATTATTAAGTTTTATAATCTCCAGGAGATCTGCAAACTTCATTCCACAAGCATTATACCTTATTTTGTTTTCTAGGATTTAGTAACTTATATAGGATGCCGCCGATTTTACGCGAGGTTGTCTTGTCTATTTTATCAGGTTTTACAGGTTATGTATGACAAGAAGATGATTTATATTCTGGAAGGGAAGCTTTGATTGTTCATTTTCTTGGAGGAAGATTTAACCTGGCCACCTAATTATCCATACCGAGCGAATCAGGGGAGTATTTGATTTCATTCTCTTTACTTTTTCACTTTTACATTCTATACTTGAACATTGGGGACAATGTTCATCTTAAGTGTAAGGGGAGGGTAAAAAGATGATACCTTACATATGCACTTTCGCTTGAGTTTGTTTTGTTTGATGGTAGATGTGTAATAAAACTATGAGAAATACTTGTTAGTGCAATTTTAGCGCCAAATTTAAAATTTTTTACAACATTTAGGAGTGAAACTTTAGCCATAGCAAGCGTCTCATGGATAGGAGATTGTATGACTAGCACATAACCGTATATTCAGAAAAATTTTCCACCCAAATATGTGAGGTTCGCCTTTAGATTTGATAGGAAAAGCATTTACTATTAGTGCTTATGAGTGTACCGGTAGCATTTAGATTCTAGAACTTGCGTTAGTGATGCATCCCGAGACCGCTAGTGAGACTACATTCGTGTAGTAGGATTTACTACATGATAAGAGGCATTAGGATCACCCTTGTGTTAAACCCGTATTATAATTACATGACCATTTAAGTCATATTACTTGGCTAGTTAAGTCGACTAATTTTTCCCACACCCTTAGCGTTGTACTCATTTTTAGTACACGATACCCCTAGTACACCCCTCCGAGCCTATCTTTTCGTTTCTAACTTTAAGCATTTTACTTAAAGGAAGAATTTGTTACACCCCACTTAAAATGTACAACCAAATCGCCTTAGCCTTCCGTGTATGCGCTCATCTTTAGTGCATTATTGTTATTTGTTAAACCCTAAGTTAATTATCTAATTGATTACATGGTTGCTAAGTCGAGTCATATCCTTGTACATATTGTTTTGGGACGATTGGGACTCATGGGTAAGTACTTATTTTATGGAGTAATGGGGAAGAACATCATATATTACCCCCATATGTACGTTAATCTTAAAAGTACTCCAAGTGTTTTGATTATCTTAATTCGAGTCATTAGTTTAGTTAAATGTAAAGTATGTAAAGATTCAAGTGTAAGGGGAATGCTCATTCCCTATGATGTATTATTTTGGATGGTAGGGTAAGAGTGTATGCAAACAAAAAAAAAAAAAAAAAAAAAAAAAAAAAAAAAAAAAAAAAAAAAAATACGGACTACCATCCCTTTTTATTCTATGTTCATTTTATATTTTTGTTATTTTTCATTTATTAGCTTAAGTCGAGTCTAGTCTTGGCTTAGCAACGCCATATTGTACATGTAATTAACTAAGATTGTTAACTCGCCACCAGTAAAAACTTCCTTTATCCAACAAAACCGTGCATTTCATATCCCTACACCTAACGTTACAACCCTTTAAAAGACCTCTTTGATAGTTTATCCTAGGTGCATACGCCATGTGGTGGAGGTTTGATCCTTTCCCAAGTCTATGGTAATCTATTTTGCTATGACAGGTAGTGAGAGATATCTTCCGTTTCCATATTGTAATTTACACTTTATTACACCCGAGAGATGTGAGTATCTAAACACTATTTGTGAGGTGCTAGTATATGACCTCCGTGCTTGTCTATTGGTCTTTAGTGGAACGATTATTTGTTGTAATTACTTTTATATTAGTGTTAAATGACCCCTAACTTGTATTTTCACTAGAATAAAAGCGCATTTGCTTGAGGACAAGCGAATCTCAAGTGTAAGGGTATATGATGAGGCGAAAAATGATCCGTTTTTAGGGGGTCATTTAAGCCCGAATTCGAATTTATTTGATCAAATATTGCCCTAAATCGTTCCTTTTGTGATTTTAGGTACTTTGGGAGAGAAATCTGGAAAAGGAAGCAATTCGGACGTTTTTGGAGCATAAAAGTGAAGAAAACGCCAAAGTCTTAATTTTCCATGTTGGGAACAGTAAGTGACGGCGTCAAGAGTAATTCTCTGACGGCGTCAAGAGCAGAAGTCCATGACGACCCAGTACAGATTTGACGGCATCACGAGGGTAGGGCGTCAAGAGTTAAAAGCCATGACGGCCTGGAAATGATTAAGTCTTGACGGCGTCAAATGTAGATCAAGGCAGTCCGAGAATAGTTTTGGCGGCGAGGTGACGGCGTCACAATGTTTGTCTTGACGCCGTCAGACCCATTTTTCTATATATAGTTTTCTAATTTTCACACACAAAAGAGAGAAGTTTTGGGCGAATGGAGATTGATCATTCCCAGCTTGCTCATCAAAGAAGTACGCCTTGGTGCAACGTTTACAGGTTTTTCAAGGGTTCCAAACCCTTGATACCTTTCATTGTAATTGAGATAAGTGTTCTTTTAATTCAATCAATATGTCTATGTGTTGGTTGTCTATATCTTGTTCTTGTCTCAATTCCATCATGCTAGGCTAGATCTATCTTGTGTTTGCTTAGATCTAATGAAACCTAGATGTTAATTATGTGTTGATTATTTGTTTATATTTGTCTTGGATGAATGATTTATATGTTAGGCTTAAGAAAACTGGCAGATCTCCAATTAGTAACATGCTTGAACGTCTTAAGAAACATGAACCGAGGCGCACAAGGTCTTTATTGGTTGTATTTAATGCATGAGCCACTGTTTACAATCCCTATAGTTGTGTTGGGCATGGTGTAGGAGGAGATAAGAGCTCATAGAATTGGGGAGTTATGTGTGCCACCCCATGAATGGTATTAAGGAATACGATCCGTCATCCATGCAATTATAACAAGTAATTAACGTGTAAAAGATGTCTAGGGAGTAGTGAAATCTAAGTAAACACATTTTCTCCAATTACTGCTCACAACTTTAGTATAATTTAGTTTATTTTCATTATTTTGATTGCATATTAGTGTTGGGTTAGTTGATTAGCAACTAATTCCGCCCAAATCCTTCAAACCCGAGATTTTAAATTGCTTTCTAAAAAATATAAAATTACAAAAATAATCTTCCCTCACCTTTAGAACTAGTATTTAGGTTTTCTAATCCTAGCGACACTATTCCTAGCTGAACGATCAATCCCCCTGTACTTGTCACTATACTATACTACAACGATCAGGTACACTGCCTGGTGGGGGTTGTAAGCTTCTCAGGATCCCTTGAGAGGTAAAGCCTGGTGCGATTCCCACGTATCAAAATAGGATTTAAACAATAACTAAATTTGAAATAAATGAAAGCTAAAATTGCAATTCAAACTAAAATTTCATTAACTGAAAAACTAAATACAATATGCAAATGTTTACAAGGAAAACAGAAAATTGAGCTAACAATTACATAAAAACCTACACACCATCTACTGTGGAGGAGGGGGTATTTATAGGATTGAGGGGAGGATGTGGTGAAGCTTCTAGGTTGTCCAGGTCATCAATCCTTGTGTATCTGTGCTTCTTTGAGTCCCTAACAGCCATTGGATATGCTTCCAGATGAGTCCATTCAATATGCGCCCTTGGATCATGTGCAAATGATTATGAATCCTGCGTGTCAGCTGGGAATGGACCACGTGTCATTCCGTTGTCAGGCTGTCAGCTTCTAGAACCTCTCATGATTGCGTAATTATTACCAATTGGGGTAATTAGAACGTGTGGTGTTTTAGGGTTTGTATGTGTATAGTAAAATTTCTGGGTAAAAATTGGTTTGGGGGGCGGGAATGGGATTTTGGGTATTTTTATTATTTGACCAGGTAATATTAAGGATTTGACCGGGTATAAGGGATGTGGTTTGATGGATCGAGTATAAGGAGTGGGGTTTGGGCTTTTGTTGTTTGGGCTTAAGAGAGTTTGGACTAAACATTATTAAGGATCCGGTTTGTAAGGTTTTATTAGTGGAAGGGTTATATAAATTCCAAGGGACCAAATATGTATTTCTGAAACTTCCAGGGACCACTGCCGCCAAATCTGAAAAGTATGTCCAAGGGCTTTATTTGTTAATCTCTAATTCATAAGGGACCTCTCTTGACATTTTCTTCAAATAATTCTTCAAGGGACCATTTTTGTAATTACCTGAAAGCTGAGGGACTAAAGTTGCCATTTCTTCAAACTTTGACCAGGGAATATTCTTGAAACTTTATGAATCTTTGAGGACTTCTTTTGACTTTTTGAGCTTTCTTTGATCATTAAGCTTCCCCGACTCCGGCTTTTGACCTTTTTCCATTCTCGTGCTCGTTTTTGTCGGTTTTGCTTTTGTTTTTATCCATTTTTCACATATTCGTACCTGCACATACACAAATACAAAAACACACATTTTCTTGGCATATTTGGTTAGTATTTGGTGTATTTGGTCGGATTTTTGGTCTAAAAAGGATATGTGAATAAGCACACATCAACCACTCAAAATTTTCCACCCAAATATGCGAGGTTCGCCCCTAGATTTGTTAGGAAAAGATGCTTATGAGTGTACCGGTAGTACTTAGATTCTAGAACTTGAGTTAGTGACGCATCCTAAGACCGCTAGTGAGACTACATTCGTGTAGTAGGATTTACTACATGATAAGAGGAATTAGGATCACCCTTGTGTTTAAACCCGTACTATAATTACTTGACCAATGAAGTCATAATTACTTGACTAGTAAAGTCAATTAATTCTCCCACACCTTTACGTTGTACTCATTTTTAGTACATGATACCCATACTACACCCCTCCGAACCTATCTTTTTCGTTTTTAACTTTAAGCATTTTACTTAAAGGAAGAATTTGTTTACAATCCACCCCAAATGTACAACCAAATAGCCTTAGCCTTCCTTGTATGCCCCCATCTTTAGTGCATTATTGTTACATGTTTAAACCCTTAGTTAATTGTCTAATTGATTACATGGTTGCTAAGTCGAGTCATATCTTGTACATATTGTTTTAGGATGATTGGGACGATTGGGTAAAGTACTATTGTTATGGAGTAATGGGGAAGAACATCATATATTACCCCCCCCCCCCCATATGTGCGTTAATCTTAAAAATTACCCCAAGTGTTTTGATTATCTTAATTCGAGTCATTAGAATAGTTAATTGTAAAGTATGTAAAAGTTCAAGTGTAAGGGGAATGCAAATCCCCTATGATGTATTATTTTGGATGGTAGGGCAAGAGTGTATGCAAAAAAAATAGAAAAAGAGAAAAAAAAAAAAACATACGAACTACCATCTCGTTTCATTTTATGTTTATTTTATGTTTTTGTTAGTTTTTGATTAGCTTAAGTCAATTCGAGTCTTGGCTTAGCAACGCCACCTTGTACATCTAATTGACCAAGATGATTAACTCGCCATCAGTAAAAATTGCCTTTATCCAACAAAACCGTGTTTATCATATCCCGACACCTCACGTTATAACCCTTTTTAAAAAGACCTCTTTGATAGTTTATCCTAGGTGCTTACGCCAAGTGGTGGAGGTTTGATCCATTCCCAAGCCTATGGTAATCTATTTGCTATGACAGGTAGTGAGAGATGTTTTTCATTTTCATATTGTGATATATACTTTATTACACCCGAGAGATGTGAGTATCTAAACACTATTTGTGAGGTGATAGTGTATGATTTCCGTGCTTGTTATTGGTTGAAGTGGAATGATTATTTGTTGCAATTACTTTTATATTAGTTTTAAATGACCCCTAGCTTGTATTTTGATTAGAATAAAAGCGCATTTGCTTGAGGACAAGCAAATCTCAAGTGTAAGGGTATTTGATGATACGAAAAGTGTACCACTTTTGGGGGGTCATTTAAGGCCAAAGTCGAGATTATTTGATCAAATATTGCCCTAAATCGTTCATTTTGTCATTTTAGGTACTTTTGAGAGGAAATTTAGAAAAGGAAGCATTTTGGACGTTTTTGGATCGAAAAAGTGAAGAAAACGACAAAGTCTCAAATTCATGCTGGAAATTGTACATGACGACGTCACCAACGCCGTCAAGAGTAATTTTCATGTGACGGCCAAGACCAAGTTTACACATGACGACGTCAAAAGTGGATCTAGGCAATATGATTATAATTATGGTGGCGAGTTGACGGCGTCAGACCTTGCTCTTGACGCCGTCAGACCCATTATTCTATATATAGTTTTTGATTTTTCATTTATTGTGTGCAACTTTGAGAGGAGAAAACCCTAGACAAATTTTTCTGTATTTTTTTGGGTTTCAAACCCTTGTTTCATCCATGCTTAATTGAATATAAGTTTTCCAACAATCATTCAATATTTCTATGTGTTGTTTGATTATATCTTATGCTTGTCTTCTCTTTAACATGCTAGGCTAGGTTTTCTTTGTGTTTGCTTAGATGTAATGAAACTTAGATATTGATTATTGGTTGGTTGTTTGCTTATAGTTGTTGTGGATGAATGATTTCGATGTTAGGCTTAAGAAAACTAGCACACTTTCAATTGGTAACTTGCTTGAACATCTTAAGAAACATGATCGGAGGTGTACTACGATAAATTGGTTATATTTAATGCATAGGTAACTACTAATGAGGCCACGTTAGGAGCTAGTAGTCGGCTCGACATAGGAAGAGGTAGAAGCTTATAGAGTTAGGGAAGATCGTACACAGCCCTACGAAGGGTATTAAGGAATATAACCCGTCATCCATGCAATTGTAACAAATTAATCAACCAGTAAAAGATAGCTAGGGAGTAGTGAAATCTAAGTAAACACATTTTCTCTTATTATTGTTTTCGCCACATTTACTTTAAGTTCATTTTATTTTATTTTATCTTAATCACATATTTACTGCAATGGCATCTTTTTATGGAAGAAATCACTCACATGAGGAAACTGATACGTATAATGTATCCTGATTCGCCTCAAACGGTCAACTAAGTTTACCAAGTGATGGTCAACCAAGTCAAACGTCTGAAGCAAATGCTTCCGGGTAATACAGTGTTTCCCCGGGTCATAATGTCCCAACGAGGTGTGCGATGTTTTATTAAAAACGAATCTGTGATCGAGTGAAAGTGAACAGGAAAGGGTATAAAGTGTGTGTGTGTGATTACACTAGGGTTTTATAAAATAAAATAACTTAAATAAACTATTTTAACGATTACGTAAACCTAAATAACTTAGAAACGTTGAAAACCTAAAAACGCGTACGTTTAATTTAATTCTACGTAAACGTGCGAAACAAAAACGGTTTTAACTAAAGTAGTAATTTGCAAACCTTAGGGCTTAAATGCAAATTAAATAAACTTAAAATATTTATTTTATAATTAATAACTATTTAATTAATTATTATTGTTTAATAACTATTATTAATTATCTAATAATTCACTAATAATTAAGAAAATGTAAAATAAGTCTTAGAAAAATAAAATTAAACTTTGTAAAAGTCTAAAATATTATAAAACTTATTTTAAAAATAAAAATATATTTTTAAGACTATTTATCTAATTATTATTAATTATTAACTATTTAATTATTATTTAACTATTTGTATGATTTAAATTATTATAAATACTAAAAAGACTTAGATAATCAAGAAGATTTTTATAAATCTAATTAACCATCACAGGAATCCTAAAAATTATAAAAACTTTATTTTATCTATTTTTAAACTAGTTTACTAATTATTATTCTATTTATTTATTAATTACTAATTAAACTATTTAAATTATAAAAACTAGTAAATGAACAGTAAAAATTCTAGAAAAATTACTAAAATTATTTTATGTTATATAAAAGCTAGGAAAAATATAAAAACTAGGTGTTGCTTTATAAAAACTAATTATGCTATATAAAACTTAATTATTGATTAATAATTAATAAAAATATTTTTAATGCTAATAAATACTAAATGACAAATTAAAAATCTAATAAAATTACTAAAAATACTTTAATATAAAAGGAAATTAATAAAAATATAAAAATACAAATTACTTAATAAAAATCTAAAAATGAAAATTAAAATTAAATTAAATTAAATAGAAACTATCACTTATTTTTATATTTGTTTTTCTGGAATTTTCTTTTACAAAACTAAATTATACCTAAAAATAGACAACTTTAATAAAAAACAACTTTTTTATAAGCTAATAATAAGCACTGTGGGGGCTTATTACCTCCACAGTTGACTTTGGTTGACCAAAGAAGCTAATAAGCTAAAACTGACTTGTGTGGGACCCACAATGGATGAAACAGGTCTAACTGAGTATGTTGAATATGTCTAAGCTAAAATTTGCCAAATAAGCTCAGTAGATAAGCTGATAAGCAAGATTAAGAAATTCCAAATCTCAAATACTACACAGAATTGGGACAGAGTTCATGAGCAATTTCAAGTGGGGTCCACAATGATTCAGGTCAAACTATGGGTCAATCCTAAGAGCCTAGTAGGAGCGGGGTTCAAAGGACCAAGTTTGGAGGTTTGAGGCCCACTGAGGTGATCAGAAACCACCACCAAAGTTGGTGGTGTAGGACTGATATCTGCTGCACAGGGGAGGTTTTCTCCCTGCAGTTGTATCTAGCCAGGTGTGGGGCCCAGGGAAAATTTGCTAAAAATGAAAGGATGGTGGAAATCAAAAGATGAGGTGGTAGGCTTCAACTAGAAACAAGTTTCAAGTCATGAGACCAAACACAAAATTCTAATAAATTCCTTGAACTTTTATAAAAATCTGAGAGATGTAAATTTGACTTTCTAAGTTTCTTAGCTATTTTGACTTTTGTGAATTTCTACTGCTTCCTATAAGTTAAATAAGTTATGATAAGTGATTGATGCTAAACCGTCAACCAAAGTCAACCACGGATGTGGTCAAGATGGTCAAACAGCCTAGAGTCAATGCTCCGTGGAAGTATAGTGTTTCCCCGGGTCGTTATGTCCCGACGAGGTATGATGGTTATAAAACGGTTTCGTGATCGGGTGAATTTGGATGGAAAAGGGGTTTGAGATTGATATGATTAAGGAATCTACAATGAAATAGCTTAAATAAGCTATATGAATAAGACTTGAAATTAGGAAAAACCATAAACGTTTAAAACTTAAAACGCGTACGTTCACGTTTAAATAAAACGTAGACGTACAAAATAAAAAGTGAAAACGGCAATCTGAAAACCCACAGGGGGTGAAAATGACTTTTTTTACAAACTTAAAATAAAAAGAAAATTTAAAATGAAAATAAAATTATTAACTTGTTTATTTTATTATTTAAACACTAATTACTTAATTAAAACTATTTTAAATCTAATTTAAAATAAACAAAAAATAATAAAGGTTGCAAAATAAACTAAAAACTTACAAAAATATTTTCTAAACCTCTAATTGAACTTGAAGAAAGTATAAAAATTAAAAATAAATATTTTTGTCTTTTTATGGTTTTCCTATTAATTAAAAACTAATTATCTTAATTAAACCATTTAAACTAATTTAAATTACAAATAATACTAAATTAACTTAGAAAATTATGGAAAAATTCCTAAAACTATTTTATAACATTTAAAAGCTAGGAAAAATATAAAAACTAGGTTTTACTTAATAAAAACTAATTATGCTATTTAAAACTAATTATTAATTAATAATTAATAAAACTAAGATTAATTCTAATAAATACTAAATGATAAAATAAAAATCTGAGAAAATTATTATAAATACTTTAATATAAGAGGAATTTAATAAAAAAAAAAAAAAAAAAAAAAAAAAAAAAAAAAAAAGCTAAGTACTTAACAAAAATATAAAAATTAAAATTAAAATTTAAAGAAAAATTAAATAGAAACTATCACTTAATATTAAATTGATTTTTCTTGATTTTTATTTTAGAAAACTATTTTATAACTAAAAACATGAACTTTTTATAAAAACAACTTTTGTGGAGCTTAACAATAAGCAAATTACAAGCTTATTTGGGTGACTGTTGACTTTGGTCAACTGTCAAGGGAAAATGGTGATGTAGGCAGCTAGGGGGGACCACAATGGTGAAATAAGATGTAAATAAGCTATATGAACTAAAGTAAGCTAGAAAAAGCAAGAAAGAAGCTCTAAATAAGCTGAGAAATGGATTAAGCTAATCTAAGTGCCAAACAGCCACTCAGAAAAGGGACAAGATTGAGGGCAGCCTAGGGGGCACACTAGGAGGATTGGGGGCACAAATTTGTGTGCAATGGAAAGCCCCCCACCTATGGAGTTCAAAGAACTAGGATGTGAGCACTGGGACCCACTAGGATAGGCTGCAGCCACCACCAAAGTGGTGGTGGTAGGCTGATGTGTTGTGCAGCAGGGGATGACAGTCCCCCTGCATGTGTGTTTGGGGCAAAGTGGGGCCCAGCAGAAAAATCACAAAAATCAAAGGGCCATGGGAACATGCAATTGAGCTGGTAGGCTATCTAATGAAACAAGATTCAATCCATGAAAACAAACACAAAAATCAGCAAAAATCTTGCAATTATTGGAAAAATCTGAAAGATGCACAATTGACTTTTTGAGAAAACTATGAACTTTGACTAAAATGGACTTCTGATGGATCCTATGGATTTAATATGTTATAATAACACTAATGGAAGCTAAAATAGTAACAATTAACAAAATCTAAGCTAATATTGAAAGTGTGATAATCCAAAGTCCCAACAGTGGGCTGTTATGTGATGAAAAGGGTGATTTTGACTTTTGCTTGTTTAAGGCACCACTTTTATGAGTCCTAGGACCTAACTAAACCTAAAGCAACTCACAAATAACAAAATTGCAACACTGCAACAACAAGTACACAGTGAACAAGGCAAATCTAAACACTCCTAAACAGATGACCAATATGGGTTATGGCATGTATTATTGAGCTAGAGCATATAAAAGCTAATCCTAAGCACTTAAACAACTCTAACAAGCAGTACTAAACACAAATAAGCTACAAGCTTCAGCTAATAAGCTAAAAATAAAAAGAAATACAGAAATGGAAATAATGGCTTACTTGGAAACTGAAAATATGATGCTAGAGGGACTGCTATATGAGCTGATGAGATAAGCTCATATAAGCTAAGAGGGAGCTTAATGAGCTTATCCAGAGGGTATTGGAGCTTATACAAGCTTATATCCCCTAACTTATTTATATTTCCTATTTATTTTTGATTTTTGGTAATTTTTTTGTACTTATTACGAATTCCAATATACTAACTGATTTAAATTCTTTCAAAAGCTTATAGTTAAGCTTCTGTGAGCTTAATAACACCTAAACAACAGCTAACTTTAGTAATAAAAACACAATGAGATTTCTTAATAAAAATCATTCATAAAACTGAAATTGTAATAACACTTGATTCTAAAACTTAACAACTAATTGAATTACATTACCAAGGTTTCATAAAACTTCCTGAGAATAAAAATTACAACTTAATAATAGAAATTACAATAAGGACGATTTAACTAAAACTACACTAATTTAATTCCACACTAACTACTTGCTTTCTTCTCTTTTTTTTTTTTTTTTTTTTCTTCTTTTATAAGCCCTGGAGACTTTCATTTGACTTTCCCCACCTTCCTGAGCCGTTGGATGGCTCCCATTAAATCTCAGCCTTCAAAAACAAATTTGGCGGGAAAACAGGTTTGGGGCAATTGGTGGGGTTTGGTGTGGGAATTAATTGGAGGGGGGTTGGTTTGGTGTAGGTGAGGTAATATTAATGAGGTGGGTGGAGTTGGTGAGAAAAATGGTGGAAGAGGGGGAACACAGTTGCGTGAAAGCTGGGGAAGAAGGGGATGAACAGTGGTCTGGGTGTGGGTGTTGACTGGGTTGACTCTGGCTTATTATTATTTTGGGATTGGGCCAGGGTATATGGGCTTAGGGTGTTGGTTTTGGACCAGGTTTGGTTTATGGGTCAAATTAATAAAAATGGTCCAAATGATTAGTAGTTAAAGTACAAGGACCAAAGTGTAATTTTGTGAAAGATGAGGGGCTGTAATTGTAATTTTCCAAAAGTAGTATAAGGACCATTCTTGCCACCTTTTATTAACCCAAGGACCATATTTGCAATTTTTTAACTTTTGAAATTCCCGGGGACCATTTATGTAAATTTTCAAAATCCGGGGACTAAAATTGCCATTTTATGAAAACTTTTGTCCAAGGAGTAATAGTGAATATTTTTAAATTTCCAAGGACTAAAAATGGTTTTCCTTTCAAAAATATCCCACCAGGGACCAAATCTGCCAATGTTTGAAACTCCAGGGACTAAACTGCAATTTTCCAAAACTTTTGAGATTTTTCACCAAAGGACAAAATATGACAACTTATGATTGTAAAAGGACCTTTGGTGATAATTTTCCATATTTTGAATGACTAGGGACTAATTTTGTAATTTTATGAAAGTTGGGGGACTAAAACTGCCAATTTTGCAAACTTTATACGTTTTTCATTTGTTTTTACTCATTTTGCATCTAAAACATATAAAACACAATTTTGAAATATTTTCAGTATTTTGATGCATTTCTGAGTGTTTTTGTATGTTTTGCAGTTCAGATTTGACCAAAAATGATGAGTGTTTAAGCACTCATCAATCCCCCACACTAAACTATTGCTAGTCCCTAGCAATACTGTTTTGAAAACTTGTTGGATTTTAAACTCTTTACCAAAAGCCATCACTTCTGGAGTAGCCAGGTGTAAGAACTGTGGCACACCTGATAACCGTGTGATTTTGAGCAAACCACCAGCTGTCAACGGATTTGAGTAGTCTTTACCAAAAGCCGTTTGCTTCAGGACTAGCCAGCTCTTGATGGAATAGTCAACATCTTGGTGAGCTGATTACCAATTATGGATTTTCCACGGCCTTTACCACAAGCCATAATCTTGTAGGCTAGCCAACTCATTCGCTTTATGGGATATGGGGAGTTGATGAACCATACAATTTTGGGCAAATTGCAAGCCGTAAACGGATTTGAGATGTCTTTACCAAGAGCCGTTTGCTCCTGGACTAGCCAATCCCTTTTGTTGCTTAGGCAAGGCGGACTGATTACCACAAAAATTTTGAAGCACCAATGAAAAAATTTTAAAAATTTTAGAAATTTTGGCTAAAAACGGGGGTATTATATAGTAAAATGTGATAAAATTCGCTAGAATAGCGAATACCCCCCCCCCCCCCACACACACACACACACACTTAGCATGAATATTGTCCTCAATATTCAAAATCCTGGCTATTATGCCGACATTTTGAACGTAAAAGGGCAACATTACAAGCTAAGCGTGGAAAACACCATTTTGTTTTTCACTTCATTTGTAACCATAGCATGGGGGACTCCCCCACACTTAGGGTGAAAACCCTATAAGCATGCTACTGTTTTTGTTTACCGAGTCGCTAGCTTGACTCGACCCCGAATTCATTTGTCCTTGGGGAAGCATGATGTGGAAGAAACAATCTCAATCGGACTTTCATTCAAGATGTTTGGACAAACATTTGAAGCACGTGAAAGTTCCACACCGATGAGATAAGTACCCGGCTCAAGATAATGATACATGAAAATGCCGGGATCAAATATAGTGTCTTCATTCCCGAAGGAGTGAAGAAGAGAGCAAGTCACCTTATAGGTGAAGAAAAGGAAGAAAATCATGATGAAAATCATGAGTTGATCTTCTTCCTCGAGATGAGGCTCATTAGCCTGAGTTTGGATTTCAAAGGTTAAGCTCGTAAACAACCCGGGAGGGTGGGTGGGAATTTGCAAATTCTCATGATTGAGTGCATCTCCCCCCGGGCTATCAAACTCCGGAGGAGTCATGATATGATGAGTGAGTTCACCAGAGAACTCCTCATGAAGAGAATCATTCACAAGATGTGAATCTGTGAATTCATGTTCCAGAATAGACTCATCACAATCCTCATTCTGAATATCAAAGAGTGGATTATCAGAAATCAAAGTGAATTCAGAATCGAATTCAAATAGAGGATTGGTGAGAGTAGTATTGAAAGTTTTGGGAACAAAGAGATTAACATTCTCTTATGGACTGTTGGGATAAGAAGTGAGTGACGGATCATGATATAGGAGACTTTCAATTTCTCCTAGATCGGCTTCAAAGTCGAGGAGACCATCATCACCTTCTAATGAAAGTGGATTGATGTGAGTAAGTTCATCGGCGAACTCCTCAAGAGGATGATCAGCATTAGTTTGTGGAACTGATGCCTCAACATACTCGATGTCTCCATGAGATGTACAATCATCATTAAAATCTGAGAAAGTCTCAAAATGATCGTTTGAACACTCAAGAGGGGAAGGAATATCACACATGTGCTCAAGAGTTCCCTGTGACTCTCTTGGGATTGGGACAAGGATCTCAACACTAGACTTTATGAATTCATCCGATTCCTTATCAGGAACAGTGTCAAGATGCTCGTCCCCCATGATCAAAGAGTGAGTGGGAACCTCGGGTGTGATAGCAGTTGTTTGAGATGGAATCTCAACTGCTGGGATATCAACTGATGAACTTGATGAAGTCTTGTAAAATTGAAGGATATCAAGTGTATCCTCATCATCACTGTCATCAGGAATAAAACGGAACTGAGAGCTTGATTTGGCTGCTTTTTCTCTTGCAATTGATTCCCTCACAGATTTTTCATATGCATCTTGGGAATTTATTCTAGCAGCCTGCTCTTTAGCTAGCAATTCTTCCATGGATTTTTGATGAGTATGTCTTTGGGCAAAGTCTTTAACTAAACCCTTAAGCTCATCAACGATTTTCATCATATTTTGCATTTCTGGAAGAAGTGCTTGATTCATATCGTACTGTGGAGGTTGGTCGTAATAAGGTGTGTCAAAATTGTCACAAGGATATGGATTTCCTGTTTGACAATCTGAGCTAAAGTGTGGACCTCCACAGTAATCACAATAGTAAAACTGATGTGGCTGTGAGTCGTATGTGCTAAAGTCTAAATTGTTATCAGGAAACTGCTCATAGACAAGCGTGTTTCCCGATTGACAATCAGAACTGTAGTGTGAACCACCACAGTACTCACAACAGTAAAACTGCTGAGTATCATGGTGTGGCAGCTGATGGAATAAATCAGTCGTGTCATGGTAAGAATAGGGATCTTGGTTATAGACAGACTCGTTTCCTGACTCTACCATGCCACAACCGGGGCAATTACTACCATTATGAGAACTACCACACCACTGGCAAACCAGAAAGTGTGGATGAGACATAGAAAGAATCAAAAGGTTTGGGAGGGGTAGGAATGAAGAATCAAAAGGGTAGGAGGGTAAAGATGAATGTTTTTGGATTTTTGGATAAACATTTTGTACAAATGATAAAGAAAATATTTTTGTGTTTTTTGTGTTCGTTGAAAACTGATTTTAAAATGTTTTCGGGAACGTTTTTGTTTTAATAATAAGAAAATATGAACAAAGGATGGATAAATGTACAATGGAACGAATTCCAAAATCACTAATCAGAAAAACCGTTTAGAAAACGCACACAACCTCCCCGGCAGCGGCGCCAAATTTTGATTGATGCTAAACCGTCAACCAAAGTCAACCACGGATGTGGTCAAGATGGTCAAACAGCCTAGAGTCAATGCTCCGTGGAAGTATAGTGTTTCCCCGGGTCGTTATGTCCTGACGAGGTGTGATGGTTATAAAACGGTTTCGTGATCGGGTGAATTTGGATGGAAAAGAGGTTTGAGATTGATCTGATTAAGGAATCTACAATGAAATAGCTTAAATAAGCTATATGAATAAGACTTGAAATTAGGAAAAACCAGAAACGTTTAAAACTTAAAACGCGTACGTTCACATTTAAATAAAACGTAGACGTACAAAATAAAAAGTGAAAACGGCAATCTGAAAACCCCCAGGGGGTGAAAATGACTTTTTTACAAACTTAAAATAAAAAGAAAGTTTAAAATGAAAATAAAATTATTAACTTGTTTATTTTATTATTTAAACACTAATTACTTAATTGAAACTATTTTAAATCTAATTTAAAATAAACTAAAAATAATAAAGGTTGCAAAATAAACTAAAAACTTACAAAAATATTTTCTAAACCTCTAATTGAACTTGAAGAAAGTATAAAAATTAAAAATAAATATTTCTGTCTTTTTATGGTTTTCCTATTAATTAAAAACTAATTATCTTAATTAAACTATTTAAACTCATTTAAATTACAAATAATACTAAATTAACTTAGAAAATTATGGAAAAATTCCTAAAACTATTTTATAACATTCAAAAGCTAAGAAAAATATAAAAACTAGGTTTTACTTAATAAAAACTAATTATGCTATTTAAAACTAATTATTAATTAATAATTAATAAAACTAAGATTAATTCTAATAAATACTAAATGATAAAATAAAAATCTGAGAAAATTATTATAAATACTTTAATATAAAAGGAATTTAATAAAAATAAAAAAAAGCTAAGTACTTAACAAAAATATAAAAATGAAAATTAAAATTTAAATAAAATTAAATAGAAACTATCACTTAATATTAAATTGATTTTTCTGGATTTTTATTTTAGAAAACTATTTTATAACTAAAAACATGAACTTTTTATAAAAACAACTTTTGTGGAGCTTAACAATAAGCAAATTACAAGCTTATTTGGGTGACAGTTGACTTTGGTCAACTGTCAAGGGAAAATGGTGATGTAGGCAGCTAGGGGGGCCCACAATGGTGAAATAAGATGTAAATAAGCTATATGAACTAAAGTAAGCTAGAAAAAGCATGAAAGAAGCTCTAAATAAGCTGAGAAATGGATTAAGCTAATCCAAGTGCCAAACAGCCACTTAGAAAAGGGACAAGATTGAGGGCAGCCTAGGGGGCACACTAGGAGGATTGGGGGCACAAATTTGGTTGCAATGGAAAGCCCCCCACCTATGGAGTTCAAAGAACTAGGATGTAAGCAATGGGACCCACTAGGATAGGCTGCAACCACCACCAAAGTGGTGGTGGTAGGCTGATGTGTTGTGCCGCAGGGGATGACAGTCCCCCTGCATGTGTGTTTGGGGCAAAGGGGTCCCAGCAAAAAAATCACAAAAATCAAAGGGCCATGGGAACATGCAATTGAGCTGGTAGGCTATCTAATGAAACAAGATTCAATCCATGAAAACAAACACAAAAATCAGCAAAAATCTGGCAATTATTGGAAAAATCTGAAAGATGCAGAATTGACTTTTTGAGAAAACTATGAACTTTGACTAAAATGGACTTCTGATGGATCCTATGGATTTAATATGTTATAATAACACTAATGGAAGCTAAAATAGTAACAATTAACAAAATCTAAGCTAATATTGAAAGTGTGATAATCCAAAGTCCCAACTGTGGGCTGTTATGTGATGAAAAGGGTGATTTTGACTTTTGCTTGTTTAAGGCACCACTTTTATGAGTCCTAGGACCTAACTAAACCTAAAGCAACTCACAAATAACAAAATTGCAACACTGCGACAACAAGTACACAGTGAACAAGGCAAATCCAAACACTCCTAAACAGATGACCAATATGGGTTATGGCATGTATTATTGAGCTAGAGCATATAAAAGCTAATCCTAAGCACTTAAACAACTCTAACAAGCAGTACTAAACACAAATAAGCTACAAGCTTCAGCTAATAAGCTAAAAATAAAAAGAAATACAGAAATGGAAATAATGGCTTACTTGGAAACTGAAAATATGATGCTAGAGGGACTGCTATATGAGCTGATGAGATAAGCTCATATAAGCTAAGAGGGAGCTTAATGAGCTTATCCAGAGGGTATTAGAGCTTATACAAGCTTATATCCCCTCACTTATTTGTATTTCCTATTTACTTTTGATTTTTGGTAATTTTTTGTACTTATTATGAATTCCAATATACTAACTGATTTAAAATCTTTCAAAAGCTTATAGTTAAGCTTCTGTGAGCTTAATAACACCTAAACAACAGCTAACTTTAGTAATAAAAACACAATGAGATTTCTTAATAAAAATCATTCATAAAACTGAAATTGTAATAACACTTGATTCTAAAACTTAACAACTAATTGAATTACATTACCAAGGTTTCATAAAACTTCCTGAGAATAAAAATTACAACTTAATAATAGAAATTACAATAAGGACGATTTAACTAAAACTACACTAATTTAATTCCACACTAACTACTTGCTTTCTTCTCTTTTTTTTTTTTTTTTTTCTTCTTTTATAAGCCCTGGAGACTTTCATTTGACTTTCCCCACCTTCCTGAGCCGTTGGATGGCTCCCATTAAATCTCAGCCTTCAAAAACAAATTTGGCGGGAAAACAGGTTTGGGGCAATTGGTGGGGTTTGGTGTGGGAATTAATTGGAGGGGGGTTGGTTTGGTGTAGGTGAGGTAATATTAATGAGGTGGGTGGAGTTGGTGAGAAAAATGGTGGAAGAGGGGGAACACAGTTGCGTGAAAGCTGGGGAAGAAGGGGATGAACAGTGGTCTGGGTGTGGGTGTTGACTGGGTTGACTCTGGCTTATTATTATTTTGGGATTGGGCCAGGGTATATGGGCTTAGGGTGTTGGTTTTGGACCAGGTTTGGTTTATGGGTCAAATTAATAAAAAGGGTCCAAATGATTAGTAGTTAAAGTACAAGGACCAAAGTGTAATTTTGTGAAAGATGAGGGGCTGTAATTGTAATTTTCCAAAAGTAGTATAAGGACCATTCTTGCCACCTTTTATTAACCCAAGGACCATATTTGCAATTTTTTAACTTTTGAAATTCCCGGGGACCATTTATGTCAATTTTCAAAATCTGGGGACTAAAATTGCCATTTTATGAAAACTTTTGTCCAGGGAGTAATATTGAATATTTTTAAATTTCCAAGGACTAAAAATGGTTTTCCTTTCAAAAATATCCCACCAGGGACCAAATCTGCCAATGTTTGAAACTCCAGGGACTAAACTGCAATTTTCTAAAACTTTTGAGATTTTTCACCAAAGGACAAAATATGACAACTTATGATTGTAAAAGGACCTTTGGTGATAATTTTCCATATTTTGAATGACTAGGGACTAATTTTGTAATTTTATGAAAGTTGGGGGACTGAAACTGCCATTTTTGCAAACTTTATACGTTTTTCATTTGTTTTTACTCATTTTGCATCTAAAACATATAAAACACAATTTTGAAATATTTTCAGTATTTTGATGCATTTCTGAGTATTTTTGTATGTTTTGCAGTTCAGATTTGACCAAAAATGATGAGTGTTTGAGCACTCATCAATAAGCTGTAGAGAACCTATTTTTAGCTTAAGCTACAACTTATAAGGTAAAATGAAGATTTGTGGATCACAAATCCCTCACAGTTAACTGTGAGGGGTGATCAATGATGATTTTGACTTTCTACTTAAAACACCTAAAGTTTTATGAACTATTTGACTGTAACAAACCTAAGTGGACTTGGTTAGGCTAACTACATCTACTAAAACAGGCCAAAGCTCATTGAATAAGCTTAAACCAAACACTCCTTTAACTAACCGTTTTGATGATTATTAAAGCTACACACAGATTAAAACCAAGAAACTAAATAAAATAGTTCTAATATGATATTACAAACTTAAATGAACATATAAAAACAGATTACAAGCTATTTTCTCATAAAAAGCAAAAATTACAAATTTAACTTACAATTGAGTCCAAGCTGAGAATCACAAAACCATGAACAAGTAACCAACCTATCACCTCCCAAAAGGTTCTAAACCAGAAATTATCCATCTTTCATCATGCTTCAACTTCTATTCTTCTCTTCTATTTAATTTTTTATTTATTAACTATTTAATTTGATATTTTTGGAATTTTTTCTTTTATGAACTAAACAGCTAAGTAAGGTTTTCTAAAACTTATTCAAGCTTTGTCAGAGCTTATATAAACTCAGAGAATCCACTACAACACTTAATAACAACAAATTAAACAACTTGATACTTTTGAAATTCAATGAAAATGCATAAACTGAGATATCCAACTGAAACTTGAAATTGATTGTTTAGAAAGAGTTACAATACACTGAAAATACAAGAACTAAAACCTGAGAGCTTTAAATTACACTAGAATTTGGAAATTAACTAATACGAGCTAAATTACACTAAATTACACTAAGTTACACTAATACTTTTACTCTGCTACTTCTCTTTTGCTATATAGAAGATATTTGAGCTTCTTGCAGCTTTGTGAGACTTTCCCATCAATCCCTAGCCGTTGATATGGTCAATTGAATCCCCACCGTTTAAATTGGTAACTTGGCGCCAAAGTAGTCTTTGCTACTGTAGATTGCGTGGAGAGGTAATTCAGGGCATTAAATGTGCCTTGGAAGTTGTGGAGAGGTGGAGGGATAAGGTTGGACAGCTGGGGGTGTAGGTGGAAGAGGTTGCAGAAGGCATGTGGGGGTGAGGTGGAAGATGGTGAACAGTAGGGCGGTTTGGGTGTGGGTTTGACCCTGTTTGACCGGAGGGAGTATTTATTTTATTTTTTTGGGCCGGGTATGGTAATTGGGCTGGGGTTGTTGGATTTGTGTTTTGGATTGGTTTTTAATAATAATAACATAGGGTCCGTTTGTTTATTTCACTAGGAAATCACAAGGACTAATTTTGTAATTAATGAAATTCTGAGGGGCTGAGTTTCTGATTTATCCAAAGTTAATCAAGGGGCCATTCCTGCCATGTTAGAATAAACCAAGGACTATAATTTCATATTTTTCCATTTTTAAATATTAAAGGACTATTTATGTAATTTTCAGATTTTTGAGGGACTAAATATGTAATTTCCCAAAATATTATCAAAAGGTCCAGTTTTGTAAAAGTTGAATAGTATAGGGACCTTAAATGATAATTTTTCATTTATTACAATTTAAAACACCCCGGGGACCATTTTTGCCAAACTTTCAAACTCCAGGGACCAAACATGTAATTTTACCAAACTTTTCACCCAAGGACCATTCCTGCAAAAGATTAGTATTACAAGGACCAAAATTGATTTTTCTCAAAGTTTTTAACATCCCAGGGACCATTTATGTCAATTTCCAAAGTATAGGGACTAAACTTGTAATTTTATGAAACTTTGCACCAAAGGACTAAATATGTAACTTTATGATTTAAAAGGACCTTTGATGACTTTTTCAAGTTTTTAGAATAACCAGGGACTAGTTTTGACAACTTTTGAAACTTGAGGGACTGAAACTGCCAATTATGCAAACTTTGTACGTTTTTCATCTGTTTTTGCATATTTTGCATTTGAAACATATAAAACACACTTCTAATATATTTTAAGTATTTTGATGCATATTTGAGTATTTTTGTATATTTTGGCAGCTCAGATTGATATAAAATGATGAGTATTTAGACACTCATCAATCCCCCACACTAAAACATTGCTAGTCCCTAGCAATCTTTTGAGAAAAACTTAATGGATTTTAAAAAAAAACTCTTTACCAAAAGCCATCACTTCTGGAGTAGCCAGATGTAAGAACTGTGGTACATCTGATAACCGTGTGATTTTGAGCAAATCACCAGCTGTTAACGGATTTGATTAGTCTTTACCAAAAGCCGTTTGCTTCTGGACTAGCCAACTCTTGATGGAATAGTCAACATCTTGGTGAGCTGAATACCAATTATGGTTTTTCCACTGCCTTTACCACAAGCCATAATCTTGCGGGTTAGCCAACTCATTCGCTTTTTAGGATATGGCGAGTTGAGGTACCATACAATTTTGGGCAAATTGCAAGCCATAAACGGATTTGAGTTATCTTTACCAAGAACCGTTTGCTCCTGGATTAGCCAATCCTTATGCGGGTTAGACATGGCGGACTGATAACCATTTATTGCGTTCTAAGTGAGAAAAAATTTTAAAATTTGGGCTAAAATGGGGGTTTTTGATGGAACGTGTGTTTAAATTCGTTAGAATAACGAATCTCCCCCCACACTTAGAACTGAATATTGTCCTCAATATTCAAAGTACCGGGTGTTAAACCAACACTTAGAACGTAAGAAGAAAATACTCTATAGCATTTATTTAAGTTTATGTACACACATTTTTTTAGAGGATATATACATATATACAACATGTGGGTTAGTATCTCCCCCACACTTAGGGTGAAAACCCTAATGCATGCTACTATTTTTGATTACCGAGTCGCTAGCTTGACTCGACCCCGAATTCATTTGTCCATGGGGAAGTATGATGTGGAAGAGACAATCTGCATCGGACTTTCATTCAAGATATTTGGATAAACATTTGAAGCACGTGAAAGTTCCACATCGATGAGATAAATACCCGGCTCATAATTTATAAATGAGAATGCCAGGGTCAAAGATAATGTCTTCACTCCCAAAAGAGTGAAGAACAGGAGAAGCCACAAGATATATGAAGAAAAGAAAGAAAATCATAATGAAAATCATGACTAACTCCTCATCTTCAATAGGAGAATTCATTGTTTCATGAATCTCCTCTTTTAAGCTCGTTTGATCAAGACATATTATGGGTATGTCTAGATCAAAATAGAAATTATCATACTCCGGTGGAGATATGATATGAGTGAGTTCACCGGAGAACTCCTCAAAGGTGAATGATTCGTATTCGGGATTGATTTGAATGAGTTCACCAGAGAACTCCTCAAAAGTAAATGATTCATAAACGGGAAGAGAATTATAAGAATGAGAAGTGGTAATACCACTTATCTTCTCTCCCGTATGATCAAAATGGAACGTTTGCAATTCCGGAATAGAATCATTGATCAAAACCTCACTATCCTTGACGGGGATAGGAGATGAAATAGGCTTTTCATTAAAAGCCTCGATTCTAGAAATGAGAAGATTAGCATTTAATAATGTAAGACGAAGAGCTTCGTCTTGGATTATTTCTTCATCATTCTCTTCTTCTGAGTTAACAAGCTCAGAAGGTAATTCCCCCACATAACTTATGTCTCCACAAGATAAAGAATAGTCCTCATCAGAATCAGAGAACATCTCAATATGATCATTTGGAAGGACAAGAGGGGGAGGGATATCACACACATGATCAAGAATTCCCTGTGACTCACTTGGGATTGAGACAAGGTTCTCAACACTAGACTTTATGAATTCGTCTGATTCCTTTGCAGGAATAGTGTCAAGATGCTCGTCCCCCATGCTCAGAGAGTGAGTGGGAACCTCTGGTGTGATAACAGCAGACTCAGGGAGTTGAGAAGGACTAGCAGTTATGGTTTCTACAAGTTCCATAATTTCTACAACTAGTGATTCAGTTATATTCTTTTCTCCCTGTATTTCTACTGAAGTAGCTTCAACTGAAGTTGAATCAAAAGGTTTCTCAGATAGCTTTGGGATTGGAACAAGGTCATTTATTTCCTTAAGAGGAGTTACTTTGAATTGCTTGTCCCCCATTATTAAGATATCTGAAGGATCCTTTGAGTTTTCTTCTTCAATTGGTTCATCCTCATCACTTTCATCCTCAAGATAAAATGAGTTAACCGGAGGTTTTTGTTTCCTAAGAATCTGATCATTAAGAATGTTTAAGTTGAATTGCGTGGAGAGGTAATTCAGGGCATTAAATGCGCCTTGGAAGTTGTGGAGAGGTGGAGGGATAAGGTTGGACAGCTGGGGGTGTAGGTGGAAGATGTTGCAGAAGGCATGTGGGGGTGAGGTGGAAGATGGTGAACAGTAGGGCGGTTTGGGTGTGGGTTTGACCCTGTTTGACCGGAGGGAGTATTTATTTTATTTTTTTGGGCCGGGTATGGTAATTGGGCTGGGGTTGTTGGATTTGTGTTTTGAGTTGGTTTTTAATAATAATAACATAGGGTCCGTTTGTTTATTTCACTAGGAAATCACAAGGACTAATTTTGTAATTAATGAAATTTTGAGGGGCTGAGTTTGTGATTTATCCAAAGTTAATCAAGGGTCCATTCCTGCCATGTTAGAATAAACCAAGGACTATAATTACATATTTTTCCATTTTTAAATATTAAAGGACTATTTATGTAATTTTTGGATTTTTGAGGGATTAAATATGTAATTTCCCAAAATATTATCAAAAGGTCCAGTTTTGTAAAAGTTGAATAGTATAGGGACCTTAAATGATAATTTTTCATTTATTACAATTTAAAACACCCCGGGGACCATTTTTGCCAAACTTTCAAACTCCAGGGATCAAACATGTAATTTTACCAAACTTTTCACCCAAGGACCATTCCTGCAAAAGATTAGTAGTACAAGGACCAAAATTGATTTTTCTCAAAGTTTTTAACATCCTAGGGACCATTTATGTCAATTTCCAAAGTATAAGGACTAAACTTGTAATTTTATGAAACTTTGCACCAAAGGACTAAATATGTAACTTTATGATTTAAAAGGACCTTTGATGACTTTTTCAAGTTTTTAGCATAACCAGGGACTAGTTTTGACAACTTTTGAAACTTGAGGGACTGAAACTGCCAATTATGCAAACTTTGTACGTTTTTCATCTGTTTTTGCATATTTTGCATTTGAAACATATAAAACACACTTCTAATATATTTTAAGTATTTTGATGCATATTTGAGTGTTTTTGTATGTTTTGGCAACTCAGATTGATATAAAATGATGAGTATTTAACCATATCTACTTAAAGAATTTGACATTAGTCTTGAAGTACTTAGAAGTAACTACCTCCTAAAGAGTTATATAGGCATCAACTTAGGTATTCAAACAATCAATATAGGTTTAACTGGTTTTTAGAGGTATTCGATTTCAGTTTTAAAATTAAAATATTTGTACGCATCAACTTAGGTATTATTATGTGTTTGGATTTGATGTTGGTTAAAGCGACGAGAAAAAAATCTGGTATTGATTTAATTGTTTTCATGTTCATGTAAGTATTAATCTTTATTTTTTTAATTTATCATTTTAAGGTTGTTTGCTTTTTTCATTCCATATTCTCCCTTTAAGTATTTACCTGGGAATTGTGTTTATAAGTCTATTTTAATTTTTTTCCCTTTATAAAAGCAATCAAACAACCTTTACAACAACCATCTTTGCACCCCCCCCCCTGCAGCAACCAAACAACCGCTTACAACAGTCATCCAAACACCCTTGACAGCAACAAAACAGGCCCTTTAGTAGTTGTCCAAACATCCCCTGAAAGCAACAAAACACCCCCTGACAGCAGTCATCCAAACACCCTTGACAGCTATTCTATATATGTCTGTAGATAATGATGGTTGGTGAAATCTGGTCAGTAACACTGCCTTAGAAACTAAACTAGGTTGACTTTGATAATAGTGAAGGCATTTTTGGGACAAGCAGCGCCATTCAAGACCATTTATGCATGACATTGCCTATTTCACTTCCTCAGGTACATTCATTTAGCTTATACATATATGCTTGTCGCCTTTGCAAATTACATGGCATCATTGGTAACAATTGCAACGGGACTATACTTATTCTACGTTTCTGACAACATAGGTTATCTTTTAAATGAAAATTTGATGTTACTGATTTCAACTCATGGTTAACAGGGGTGATTTCTTAATACCCTATTTGAACTGATATTGTCTATCATGTGATGATTTCTTAAAACAATATATGTAGAGTTTGTGACCCGTATTGGTATTACTTATCAATGGGTCCAATTGGCTTATGATTTATCTCTAAATGGTCCAAACGGATAAAAATAATATATCTAAAACCAAAACTTTGAAAACAGCCACTTTGGTTTTTGTTCATGTTATTTCGTTGATTATAGAAAAATTTCGAGTGTCTAAATTATAGTACTGTTTTTTAAAATAAGTATGATGCGCAGAAAGATGAAGAAAATAGGGTTTTGTGGAATAAATTTGCTGGTAGTCAAGCTGACCGTGTAGACCCGGCTGTGTAGGAGGAAGCTAAAGCTAAGAAAACAATAGAAAAGTTGAAGAAAACCAAAATTATAGGTTGTTTCTTATTAATAGCACAAGAGTAATGGGTAATTATTTCAACAACCATTCTCTATAACTTTGTTTGGTTACGTTGTCTTATAGAAAAGTTGGTATTGACGAATTTCTTAAAATACATTTATGGTAATCTTACTGTGTGTTTCTTTAAAACCTTTGTGTTCGTTTTGAGCTATAAGTATAGAAACTTTGTTTTCCGTTTCACAAATCTATAAATTCTATGAGGATAGTTACGATACCCTTATAATTTGTTTCTGTAATAGGGAAGCCATACCAAAAATTATAATGTCCAAGAGGGGTGTAACAACATCAAATGAACATTGTTGCCAAAAGCTTATGAGGGACAATCAATGATACATCTCTTTTAATTGATAAAATGTGTCCAGGTAAGTTTTACCTTCACTTGCATGAGACATGCTTAACGACCTTCTATGTATGCTACTTGCTATACATAAACAACAAAGGAGCTAATTTTTAGTTTATGAGCCTATTTATGCTATTAAAAAACTTAACCTTTTAGAGTTCTTTCAATTGAATGGAAATGTCGACCTATTTGCTTATATAAGTTCATAAGCACAACCTATAAGCTACAAAAAATAATGAGTTTGTAAAGCTTTTTGCGACTAAAGGTTATCCATAAGCATATAATAAAATCTTATCAAAACCCCTAAAATAGCGAATGTTCAAGGTAATGTAGCATAGTTGTTTTCCTTTTTGACAGCTAATTTCCTATCCTATGAGGATCTTGAGATTACACAAAGGGTGTCTAAGGTTTTCCCTTTGAAACAATGGGAATGAAGGTTCTATATTATATTTAATGAAAAAAAGTGAGGTCAATGTGCTCAGTTTATATATATTCTTACCATTTTCTGTTGTTATCTTAAGATGAGTTAAACTGAGACAAATTGTTTATTTTGTAGATTGATATGGGAAGTGTTAAACCCTTTATAAGTAATGTTTTTAGCTTGAAGAAGAAGCATGTTTTTTCTATGTTTAAGAGGTTATTAAAGTTGATGCAAGATCGAAGATGAGAAGTTTATGCAAAAACTGCAACATTGGCTTCGGTGAGTACTTTATACTGTTTAAATTTCAATGTTTTCAAGTTCATTAGCTGATTGATTATATATAATGGTGCATAATGATTAATGAGATTGGTTTTTCTGTGTCTGCTTAATGTTCTAAAATTTCCTTAATTTGTATCGAGATAAATCCTCTACATGTGATTGCAAAGCTCAATGCCATATGCTTGATCTGTAATAAATATGATTCAAATTGGTGCTTTAACATAGTACTTTTGTGAAGAAAGAGAAGTTGTTTTTCTACATTATACAATTCTATATTCATTTTAGGTTGTTCCATGATACAACAAGAACATTTAGGTTATTTGACTTTTAAAGTAAAAAAAATCCAGTTGCTACCTGGTTGCTGCCTGATGTATGGGAAATTTAGTTAGCAATGGCTGATGATAAGAGTATACAGTAGATGGTTGTATTGGTTTGAGTGCTTTTTACTAGAGTCAAAGTATAGCAAAGGCTGTTGTTATTTGCATAGTTTTGATAGAATAATTCTAGCTGCTTATAAGATTCTTTTTATTTGTTACAAGTAAAAGTCAAAAAAAGGGTATGTCGTTGGATGTTGACTTGGGAGTTATTTCTCAAAAAGGTACAAAAACTCATCCTTCTTCTTAAAAAGGTATAAAAAATGACATGCTTTCTCAATTTGGTCATGTACGAATGTGCGACACATGTCTACTTTTTTAATAATAAAGTAAAGTGTTAGGTGGGTGTGTTCCCAGATATTCTTTTTCTATTATCACAAAATTACTTATTTAGCCTTATCTCTATATGAGTCAATTAAATGTGCAAATGTGCTACCCTATTAAATGTGCGAATGTGCGACTTTGCTTTATTTCCAGATTCCGGCAATACTCATGTATTCCGACGATAATTCCATCATACGAAATACACACTAATAAAAAATAACCCTTTTTTATATATATTCTCTCACCACCAATTTAGGGGAAATTGATAAGAAGAAAAAAACACATATCTACCACCAAATTACGACTATGGTCCTAGTGATAAACCGGGTCCCCCCTACTTTGGATAATGATGAAAATGGTCTCTTTAAGGATAAAACCTTATCTACCCTACTCATTTTATCATAACCCTTATCCAAATCCACCAACTCATCTTCCACCTCCTTCCAACAAACCCTAGCCGCCGGCTCCTTCATCACCACCCTCCACCACCGTACCCCACCACTACCAAACCACTCCTTATCATTACCTTAACCTCTACACCATCACACGCGCCACAAAAACACTCCACTACCACCCTTTTATCTTCCACGCGCCGTAAACCACCATCACAACCACTCTAACCACCTACAACGCGTAGATAAAGAAGAAGAAGGTAGGAAATGCAAGTCACGCGTGGTTTTGACTCAATATGAGTCAACTCGTGACTCATAGGTCATGGATCTAAATGTTTTTCCGGTTAAAACTTATGGATTTAAGGTTTTTGATAACTAAAAATGTAAATGAAACTCGTTTGGTATCATTTGTTCGTGTTTGTGTGTTAGTCGAGCCAAAACCAGGGGTAAAACCCATGGTCGTAGCCTTATGATTATTATTTGGTGGTCTTGAGTCCAACACTATGGTGGTGATGGTGGATCTGTGGTGGTGATGGTAACTGAAAAAAAAATAGAGAGAGAGAAGAGCGTGTGAAAAAATAAGTGAGAAAATGAAAGAAATGTTAATTTATGTAAAAGGTGGGGTATTTTGGTCTTTTAATACTGTTAATAATAAGACAAAAAAGGAATATTTGGGAACACACCCACCTAACACTGTACTTTATAATTAAAAAGTGGACATGTGTCGCACATTCAGTGGGATCGCACATTCGCACATGACCAAATTGGGAAAGCATGTTATTTTTGTACCTTTTTAGAAAGAAGGATGAATTTTTGTACCTTTTTAGGAAATAACTCTTGACTTGGTTGTTTTTCTGATGTAATATGTTTGGTAATTAATAAATCTTTACATTTTACTAGGAAATATAGCAACATCTAATCTTTTAAGATTGTTTACGATGCAATTCTTAATTTACAAACTCCTTGGGTTGACAGATTTGAAAGGGAAGTTAACATATCAGCAGATTCTAAACTTTTACTTGACTAATTGAAATGTCATATTGATTAATTTTAATGCGAAGTGTCTTTCTAAATGTTGAAAGGAAGTTTGATGCCATCAGGCGGAACTAAAATTCAAGAGGCTAAATGGAAAGGAAGCTATATGCCTATATGGGAAGGCATGTTGATGATAGTGAATGGAAAGAAATACTCGGGAATATCTAGATTTGGTAATATAATTGATTCAATGGAAGCAGTGAATTGAGTGGACCTTAAGCTATTAATTATTGTACTTCATTGTACTTCATAGTTTGAACTTTCAAAAGCATTCACAAGCAAGAAAGATGTGAAACATGGTAGGAGAAAATGGGTAGAAGTTCTATGTTCTGTATGAGTATGTATTGCAATGCACACTCTTATCTAAATAGTATAATATTATTTGTGAATTTTATACATATAAAGCTCATCACAATATACACTTATTTTTCATTTGATGTTTTCTGTGGCAGCAGATGTGTGTAAAGATGAGAGAATGTGTACATTTTGTGTTATGACAAAGATAGAAACTACATTAATGCTACAAAAGACGTTGTGTTTAAAGAGGTTCTTCACATATTATGACTCTTTTTGTTCGTTTCTAGTTTTTTTCTATAATGGATATGTATCTTTTTCCTTTTACGATTATGACCTACAAAAACTTATTTTTATTGTGAACATTATACTGGGTTTAACGATATCATGAAAACCATGTACTAATTTTATATTGGAATAATTCTTGAGGTAGCCGCCCAACATTGATCAACAAGGTGGATTGTGTAATGGGGAACCAGGTTACAATTATTGAGAATGGGAATCAATAACATTGAGGCAAATGTTATATCAGGTGGTCAAGTGGGTGAGGTGCGCTCTATACCTAGAATGATTATAAGCCCATCCGACAAGAAGATGCCTTTCCAACTTAATAGGAGACAATTCCCTATTTCCGTTTGTTTTGCCATGACTATAAACAAAATTCAGGGCCAAACATTGTCTAAGGTTGAGTTATATTTGGAACGTTCTGTTTTTTCACATGGACAACTTTATGTAGCAGTCTCAAGAGTAAAAAGCAAGAGATGCCTAAAAGTGTTATGTTGTGACAAAGATGGCAACTACACCAATTCTACAATCAACGTTGTATATAGAGATTATAAATGTTAGGAATACAAATATTCCTATAAAAGACTCGGTCACCTAAATGTTGTAATAGCATTAAGTTAGCTCGTAGTTAGTTTATTATTTAGTTAGTTTTAGTTTAAGTAACACCGTGGAAGAAGGACGGGTCTTTACCCACTATATGCCTGATCCACAGCTCGGGTGTGGGCGTTTTCTTTTCTTTGTATAAATACCCCTCTCCCACTAAGGGAGAGGGTTGGACCTTTCATTGCAATCTAACCTTTCACATGTTTTTCTCTCAAAGGCTCCCATCTCCTTTCTCTCTCTAACATCTCTCTAGTTCTATCTTACATATTTCGATCCACACATACTAAACCATACGTGTTTATGATTATGTTTATCCTACAATTAGTATCAAGAGCCAAGGTTTCATCTTAGGACCTTGTAAAATCGGATTTGGTGTGGTTTTGTGTGGTTTTTGTATGTTAGAAGTGTTTTTCTTTGAAAACATCATGGTTTTATCCTTCTAGTGTTATTTAATATGTTAGGGGTGTACTTTTGTGAATATTGGTGTTAGTACTACATTGTTTTTCAGTTGGTTATGCTATATCAAACGTTTATTTGAAGTTGGGATTGATTTTGGGACGTTTGTTTGGTTGCGGTTTGCTATTCTGTTTCATTTCCTTGTAGCGGTTTGCTACTGAATCTTGTGGTTTGCTAGGTAGCGAGTACTATTTTGGGTATAAGGACAAAACGCAAGATAGTGACTGTTTTGGAATGTTGTGACTAGCAATTTGTTATTTGCGGTTTGCTCCTGCGGTTTAAGTTTTTCTGCGTTTACTTCGTTTAGCGTTTAACTCACCTTGCGGTTTGCCGTGAATAGCGTTTATCTCACTAGCGGTTACTTCATCCTGCGGTTTGCTCCTTTTTGCAGTTACCTTGCCTGGTCTAGCGTTTAACACATCACTGCGTTTATCTCTGAATTGTGGTTACCTTTACTTAGCGGTTTGCTCCTTTTTAGCGAGTTTCTCAACTTTGTTGGCGATTAGCTAAGTGGTGAGATTCTTGTGATAGGTTAATCATTTGTATTGGGAGAAGTGTTGTAACTTAAGTTGTATCGATTTGTCTAATTGTGATCTGACGTTGTGAGTTAATTCTTACAACTTGACTAATCTCAATTGGATATATTGTAACTTGACTTGTCGAAACTTGACACTTAGTGCAAACTGTGACTCATCTGGTACCTCTCTCTAAGTTTAACTTGCTAAGTATATCTTCCGGTTTCTGTTGTTGACTTTAGTAAAATCCCGGGAAAGAATCGATTTCTCGGTTTAAGTCACAAGAGTTGTAAAATCCCGTTTGAAGATTTTGTTATGGCAACTGTTTCGGATGACATTTAAGCTGCACGGTCTGATACCCGACCTCCTATGCTAGATAGGACTGACTATGAATCGTGGGCACAAAGAATCAGACTTTATTGCCTGGGTAAAGAAAATGGTGAGAACATTCTGCGATCAATTGATGATGGTCCTATGCATATGGGTACAACCCGAGATGTTATCTCCACAGTTGAGGATGGATCTGTCACCCACGGAATTGACAGGCCACGTACTTACCATGACCTCAGTGATGCTGAAAAGAAGCGTTATGATGTAGATATTCGAGCCTCCAACATCGTGATACAAGGGTTGCCCAAAGATGTGTGCAAGCTAATCAACTTCAACACCGATGCTAAATCTGTTTGGGACAATGTCAAAATGCTTCTGTTTGGATCGGAGCTGACCAAAGAAGACCGTGAGTCTCAGTTGTATGATGAGTTTGAGCATTTCAAAATGAATCCTGGTGAAAACATCACCGACTACTATGTCAGATTTCACAAGTTGGTTAATGACATGAGAATGATCCGAATGACAATGCCTAACATCCAACTCAATTCTAAGTTTGTAAACAACATGTCACCTGAGTGTGATCGCTTTGTTACTACAGTAAAGCTCAACAAAGGATTGAGAAATACAAACTATGAACAGTTGTTTGCCTACTTAAAACAATATGAGAAGCATGCAGCTTTTGATCATCAATTAAGAGAGAAGCTCAATCCAACTGCTACCAATGACTCACTTGCATTCATGACTAGTATGTTGCCAACTACTCAACCTGTGTTATCAGTAGATCACTCATCTCTACAGTCACCTACTGCCATGAATACCCATCTCGACTTAGGGTATTCTCATACTGATAAGATGATTGACAACCTTTCCAACCAAGTGTCTCTACTTGTTCAACACTTCAGAGCTGCACTTCCACCCACCAACAATCAACTCAGAGCTTCCTCAAATCCACGTAATCAAGCTATTGTGGAAGATGGAAGAGTGATGGTGCAAAATGTTCAGGGCAGACAAAATGTGAATCAAAGGAATGCTGCATGAGGTAACTTGCAGAACAGGGTTGGAAATGTGAATCAGGGACAAGGAAGGCAACCAAAATGTTACAATTGTGGGGGTTTAGGTCACATTTCCAGGAACTGCACTCAGTCAAAGCATCCTCAGAACTCAGACTATTTCAAGGACAAAATGTTGCTCATGCAAGCTCAAGAGAATGGAGTTATGCTAAATGAGGAAGAATTGGCTTTTATTGCTGGGGATGATGGAAAGACGTTTGATGATGATGTGGATGAACAACCTATTCTGGACTTAGCTCTTAATGATCCAAACATCTTCCAAGCTGAGGATTGTGATGCCTTTGACTCAGACGTTGATGACGAACCCACTGATCAGACAATCTTCATGGCCAATCTATCATTTGTTGTCTCACCATCACAACAATCTAGTCCCTCCAAATCATCCATCATATCTGAGGTACTGAAGTTATATGATGAATGTGTTGTTAATAATGAACAAAAGAACTTCAACAATATACGACAAAATAATGTTGGTGAACCAAATGAGGCTGAATTGGAAAACATTAATGCTATTCCAAATGAGCAACATTCGGATCATAACAGTGATTCTGACGTATCTTGTGGAATGTCTTCTGTTGTATGTGACAATGATGTGATACATGAACAAAAGATATATAACGAAGTACAACAAACAAACGTTGCAGAATTAGATATTACTAATATGGGTAATAGCAATTTCGTCCCATATGAACAATATGTAATGCACAACGTCGACCCTGTTGTATCAAGTGATATATCCTCTGTTGATGACTATGTGTGTGAACTTGATGAGTACACTGCTGTTGCACCCGATGACACTCTGACCACTAGGATTAATATTCTTAAGGATCAAGTTAGGTGTTATGAACAACGTGCAAAATTTGAGCTAACCGAACGTGAACAAAAAATGGATTGGCAAATGCAAGCGTACATAACTGAACAAAACTTAAAGGAAAAGGCCTTTAAACAAGAGATAAAATATGTTCAAAATCAACTTGATCGTGCTGTTAAGGAAAAACAGGAAATTCAGGAGAGTTTAAATGTTCTAAAAAGTGAATTTCAGGAAAAGGAAACTAAACTATTAAATGAATTTTCAAACCTTAAGCAGTTGAAAAACAAACTTGAAAACAAGTTGTACATCCAAGGCCAAACCTGTCAAATAGCTCAAATGATGGAAAAGCACATTAAGTTGCGGGATAAGCATAGTGATAAGGACTTAGGTATGCCTAAAACGAATTTCCTTAAGAGCGTTAGTGCCTCACAACCTGCACTGTATGATGCCAAGGTTATGCTTACACCCAATCATGCCCCTCCAAATAGTTGGTCTGATAAAGAATTGGATGATCTTGAGTCTGCCATAGAGAGAAATTTGATAATAAAATGAAGGATCCCAAGTGCATTAAACACCGTGTCATTGTTAAGCCCCATGATTATTATGAACAAAACCGAGTGACTATTTTTGCACCTCAAACTAAGTTAACACCAGAACAAGTATTTTGGCCATTAGATGTTGAGAAAATGAAAGCTGAGGAACTCAAGGCCAAATTTCCTCAAAATCTAGCTGCCCCAACGGTGTATCCCCCTAATACACCGATGCACTTAGTTCAGTTGTCACTTCCCACGCAATGTAAAACTTTTATTAGCATTTATGTCATTTGCCAAATGTTCACTGATTTTGATAAAACATGCAAAAAGAGAATCACGCCAACGGGAATTACTGAGGGTGAAAGGGGATTTGAGCTTACTAAAGAGTGTTACTTAACTGAGGTCATACCATTTTTTAAACTAATCAAAGAACACTTTGAGGGTTTACGACAGTCCCTTGATGTTGAGTTAAAAGAAATGAAAGAGGGGTTTAAAACTGTGGAGAATAAGGGTAAACAAATTGCAATAGATCTTCAACATAGTGAGATAGCAAGAAAAAATATTCTTATCATGAATGACAATTTGATTGCTAAATGTATTGCTCAAGATGTGTTTTATACTGCTACTGATTCTACGATAAATGCTTGTCAATTTCATGAAATGTCTATTGCTTTGAATGATCTCCAAAATCGTGTTGTTGAGCTTGAGGGGGAAAAGAATCAAAGCCTAAAGACAATACAAGGAATGATAGGACTTTGCCAGCGAAGAGTGATCAAGGGAAGAAAGTAGAAGACCACCTTAGGAACAATAAGATTGATTTGTGTGAAAAGAATCGTGTTGATTCTAGTATTTGCTTTAAGCGTACTATAATTAATTCGAATTCTAATGCTACTTGTAAGACTTGTAATGGTCGTTTAATTTCTGGTAATCATGATGAATTTGTTGTGTCATTTTTGAAATCTTCTTACAAATCCTCTATTAAGTTGGCTAAGACACGTAAACTGGAAAACCATACTTGGAAAGCAACAGGAAAGGTTTTTACCAATGTAGGATATCAGTGGAAACCTACTGGAAGAAAGTTTACTTTAGGAAGCCAGTGTCCATTGACAAATATGCCCGATCCCAAATCTTTAGTTGTTAAGAAATGGAAGGCAACTGGTAGAAAATTCCCTTTAGTGACTCAATGCCTTGATGTTAAGTCAGTTGCACCCACTAGTATCGTTTCCTCTAAGAAAGCCATTGTAGATACTAATACTGGCACTCTTAAGTATGCTTGTGCTAACCAATTGGATCCCAGTTACACTTGGGGATCCATGTTTTTCAGTTATCCATATCTGTCTGGTTTCAAATGTAGGTCATACAAATCGTCATGTGGTATTTGGACTCAGGCTGCTCAAAACATATGACTGGGGATCGCTCTCGGCTCAGAAATTTCGTGAAAAAGTTTATCGGGACAGTTAGATTCGAAAACGACCACTTTGGAGCCATTATGGGGTATGGTGATTATGTTTTTGGTGATAGCGTGATCTCTAGAGTTTACTATATGGAAGGACTTGGGCACAATCTATTCTCTGTTGGTTAATTTTGTGAGTCCGATCTCGAAGTGGCCTTCAGAAAAAACACATGTTTTGTTAGAGAATTAGATGGAATTGATCTTCTTAAGGGAAGTCGTGGTACTAATTTGTATACTATCTCTATCGAAGACATGATGCGGTCCTCTCCTATTTGCTTGCTCTCTAAGGCCTCAAAGAGCAAATCATGGTTATGGCACCGTCGTTTGAACCATTTGAACTTCGGCACCATTAATGAACTTTCTCGCAAAGATCTTGTTCAAGGCATGCCCAGATTGAAGTATGAAAAAGACCATCTTTGCTCAGCGTGTCAATTGGGTAAAAGCAAGAAGCACACTCTCAAACCAAAACCCACCAACTCCAACACTGAAGTGCTCCATACCCTTCACATGGATCTGTGCGGACCCATGACAGTGCAAAGCTTCAATGGGAAAAGAATATTCTTGTTATTGTGTATGATTACTCACGATTTACATGGATGAAGTTTTTAAGATCCAAGGATTAAACCTCCCGAAATCATCATCAAAATCATCAAGCAATTGCAAGTAAGGCTTAACAAGACCGTAAGAATCATTCGCACTGACAATGGAACCGAGTTCGCTAACCAACAACTCACTCAATTTTATGAAAGTATCGGCATCAGTCATCAAAAGAGCATTCCTCGAACTCCTCAGCAAAATGGAGTTGTTGAACGACGGAATCGCACACTAGTTGAAGCTGCTCACACTATGCTAATATTCTCTAAGACACCAATGTTTCTATGGGCTGAAGCTATCGCTACTGCATGTTACACTCAAAATCGGTCGTTTATACATCCTCTCCACAACAAGACACCTTATGAGTTGGTGCATCTCAAAAATCCTGATCTCTCCTTTCTTTGTGTGTTTGGAGCCCTGTGCTATCCAACTAACGATAGTGAAGACTTAGGGAAGCTCAAAGCTAAGGCTGATATTGGGGTATTCGTTGGATATGCACCAGATCGAAAAGGGTACCAAATCTACAACAAAAGAACCCGACAAATCATGGAAACAATCCATGTCACGTTTGATGAGCTGACAGAGCATACGGCTTCAGGACACACCAGTTCTGGACCCTCACCAAATCTTTTATCTCCTGGACCAATTAGTTCGGGACTTGTACATAATAACAACCCTCCCACTCCTTATGTTCCTCCCACGTGTGATGAATTGAAGTAGTTATTTGATCCTATGTTTGATGAGTACTTCGAATCACAGCAACCTCACAAACCTGTACAGCAGATTGCAGATCCTGATGCTATTGCTGTAGATGCCCCTCATGCCACTAATGGTCCGTCTACATCTATCACTTTAGATCTAGATGCTTCAGAATGTAGCAACTCTCAACATGAGTCAAATGTACAATCACCTTCTGAACATCAAGGAATGACAGCTGAAAACACAGGTGAAGTTAATCCTTTTGCCCCACCTGAAGATGAACCATTTGAAAATGTGTTTGCTCCTAAATCCTCCAACGAAGCATCATCCTCAGGGGAATCCAACAATGTTATATCCGTCCACTACCCTCAACCCCACGAACATCTCAGAAAGTGGACAACGGATCACCCTATTGACAACATCATAGGAAATCTCTCACGACCTGTGTCCACCAGAAAACAACTTGCCACTGATGCCTTGTGGTGCTTCTTCAATTCCGTCTTATCCAAAATCGAACCCAAAGATTTCAAGGATGCACTGACTAAAGTATCATGGTTCACAGCAATGCAAGAAGAAATACATGAGTTTGATCGTCTAGATGTATGGGAATTAGTACCGCCGCCTGAATGTGCAATGATCATCACTCTCAAGTGGATCTTCAAAGTAAAGCTTGATGAGCATGGTGACGTCCTGAAAAACAAGGCTCGGCTAGTTGCAAAAGGATACAGTCAACAAGAAGGTATTGACTTTGAAGAATCATTTGCACCAGTTGCTCGTATCGAGGCCATCAGAATCTTCCTTGCCAATGCTGCTAGCAGCAACATGATTGTTTATCAGATGGATGTTAAGACTGCTTTCCTGAATGGTGATTTGAAAGAGGTAGTGTATGTTACTCAGCCTGAAGGATTCGTAGATCCTGAACGACCAAATCATGTTTATCGTTTGAAGAAAGCACTATATGGCCTAAAACAAGCTCCTAGAGCTAGGTAGGATATGTTGTCCAAATTTCTTCTTACAAATCGATTCACAAAGGGTGTTGTTGATCCTACCTTGTTCACTAGGAAGACTTGAAACCATCTGCTTCATGTTCAAATTTATGTAGATGATATCATCTTTGCGTCATCCGATTCCAATGAATGTGACCAATTTGCAAAAGAAATGAGTTCAAAGTTCCAAATGTCTATGATGGGTCAAATGTCATTCTTCTTGGGGTTACAAATCTCACAAAATTCAAGCGGCATCTTCATTAATCAAGCCAAATATGCTAATGACATTTTGAAGAAATTTGGTTTTGATTCAAGTGACTCAGTTGACACTCCAATGGTTGAAAGAACTTGATGACGATCCATCGGGCTTACCTGTTGATCAAACCAAATACAGAAGCATGATTGGATCTTTCATGTATCTTACAGTAAGCAGGCCAGATCTTCTATTTGCAGTTTGTATGTGTGCTCGGTATCAATCCAAGCCTACCAAAAAGCATTTAGAAGCAGTCAAGAGAATATTTACGTATCTTCAAGGGACCATACACATGGGTCTCTGGTAAAGACAATGCAATGGCTCTTACAGCTTACTCAGATGCTGACCACGCGGGGTGTCAAGATACTCGTAGAAGTACGTCAGGAGGTGCTCAATTTTTGGGTGAGAAACTTGTAAGATGGTCATCTAAAAAGCAAATGTGCACATCGATTTCATCCACAGAGGTTGAATACATTGCCATGTCCTCGTGTTGTGCTCAAATTTTATGGATGAGATCTCAACTATCAGATTATAGGTTTGACTTCAACAAAATCCCTATGTACTGTGATAACAAAAGTGCCATTGCTTTGTGCTGCAACAATGTCCAGTACTCTAGATCCAAGCATATTGACATCCGTCATCACTTCATCAGAGAACAAGTGGAGAAAGGGGTAGTGGAACTCTACCTTGTGAGGACAGAGTTTCAACTGGCTGATATTTTTACAAAGGCTCTCTCTCGAGAAAGATTTCAGTTCATTCTTCCACGACTTGGGATGAAGAGCCTTACACTAGAAACTCTTAAGTGTCTTCAGAAGGAGAATGACGAGTGAAGGAGTGATTTCATATATCCTTTGTACATAACTTAAAACAAAAAGAAAATAGAAAAATATAAAACCTATAAAAACCATAAAAATCTGAAAAATCATTAAAATCCAAAAATATTCTTCTCACGACATGTCTCTTATGTAATCAATATTATGTACGTTTCTAGAAATGTCATTCAACAATGACACGGAATCATACATATGCTTGAGCAAGAGTTTTTCGGTTTCAAATAAAGTTTTTTTTCTTCTTCTAAAACATATCGTATCTCAAAATATTCTTCAAAAATATGGCTTTCAGTCATTTCAGGCTGTAACCCGGACTTCAAAATTATGGCTTGTTATTACTTCAGATAGCGACCTGTTTTTCAAAATGGGGAAAACACGTCACCAAAAAGACGGTTGTTCCTTTTACCGGGTGAAGTCCACCTAGGCAAGGATTACTTTATATCCATGTTTCCTCAATCTAATGTACGCTTCAGTGCATTATTTCTTGAGAAAGAAGAGAAATCTTCTTTTTATCGCCAATACTTTCCCTTCTATGATTTTTCCGGAAAGTATTTGTGCAAAACTTGGTGGTACCATGAGATTTTGTTTGGAAATTAATTTGAACTCAAATTTTGATAAAATTTTTCACTCAATCATTGACATCACTTATTTAAGTTTTAACATCCGTCATTGATTGAGGGGGAGAGTGATTTCTCAAAATTTTATGTATCATCAAAACACTCCACACTTTGTACAAAAACCTTGCAATAATACACTTTGTGATGGTTATGTGTCAGAATGAGAAATTTTCAAAGAGTTTTCGTTAAAACTTCAAATCTTTTGTAAACTCATTAAATCTGACACATAACAACCTCCCTCACAGATTGAGGGGGAGCAAGAAAAAGGTTCCATTATCAGAAAATATTAAAATTGACCGCATTTCTCTCCCAAACGTTTTCTAAATTATTTAAATCAATTGAGATCAAAAATTCTCCAATGGTTTGAAACTTTTGATCGGGGGAGAGAATGTGATTTAAATATGAAATCTGATAATCAAAATGTGATCTTTTGGACTCAATAACAGGCTCCCACATATGTGCTAAACTCTTTCGAATACCGATGCACATATTAAGGGGGAGCAAAAGGTGTTTGTGAAATAATACCAAAGACCGACCATTTATCTTTATGCATGAAGTTATAAGGATGGTTAAGGTTAGGTATGAGTTCCCATGATCCACCAGAACCGGAAGGATCTTCCCAGGGACAATCCATAGATTGATTTGAAGTCCTTAGGAATGATTGAAAAAAAAAGGAGAAAAGTGAGACTGAGATAGAGCTAGGACTGGAACAAACCCAACAAGGTTCTAGTGATGAAGTCTCGGTAAGCACTGAAGGGGTTGAAGAATGAAAAAGAAATGAAATGTGAAAAGGGTGAAAAGAAATAGCCCTCCAAATATTCAACCTTAGGGAAGAAACCGGGTTCAACTTCATATGCTACTAGTGATTACTAAGGTAACACTGGTATTGAAGACAAGACGTCATGGACCCAGTGACGCACTGCACTAAACTTCCCAACCACTCAAGTTCTCTTAAAAGAGCTTGTTTCATTCTCATGGGGAACCCTGTGCAATTTACCGACCGCTCATTGCGAGCTATGTTGATACTTAAAACAGGAGACGCCTCCCCGGTTCAAAACGCACTATTGAGTCTAGAGCCATGAGATCATCTATAAATCTCAATAGGACACACTTCCAAATATGCTTATTGTTTCACACAATGTGGAAAATAAGATAAAATATCTAGAGTCCTTCGCATTATCCTTGTGGTATTGCCAGAACATCCGAGTGATATGAAAATATTCACAATGACGATGGAAATCCTTCTAGAGCGAACATCTTTCAAGCTCTTGGTAGGTGACATGTGAGATCCTTCTTGGATCAATGATCAAGTGACAACTGGAAAGCAGCGATTGTGCGATTCAAAATTGAATCAAACTTGTTCCAGGATATGGATTGACGGATACTTTTGCAAAAACCTTTCAATGTGCTCACAAACTAACTTTCGAGCACATTGATTGTGTACAATCTTTCAAACAAAAGTATTTTTGATAGAAACGAGCTGGGTAGCCCGCGCGTTGCTGCGGGAGCGATGTGTTCCCGCACGGTGCTGCGATGGCGATGTGTTCATGCATAAAACGATTGTGTTAATGTTTATTTTGGTGTAAAAATGACCTTATTGGGTTTGTTTCATCTACTTTCAACCTCATCGGTGGTTCTCAATGATACCACCTTCCTTTTTTCTGCACCAAACTATAAGTCTTGTAATTGAAACTATATGCTTCTACATAACAGATTGAAACACACTTGCATATGTTCAGGTTCATATGTTTCATCTATAACATAGCCATATAACCCATTATAGATTTTAATGTTATCCATACATATATAAATATGGATTAAGATTTAATAATATACCCTAAATGTTCTATCCTTTCATCAGAAACTATTGTTTTCAACAATTCCACACAAAATTGTTGCTTTATGATATTCATTTTCAATGTGTACCAATGTAGTGTGTACAATACATTTAGTTAACTAAAGCATGGAATTGCAGGTTGTAAATGCTCTTCCCCACTCGTCTCCTCCACCTCAATTGCTATATCCTACACGATCGTCAACAATCACCAAGCCAAGCCCTGCCAACAATGCATGTAGACAGAACACCATCGAGCCATCTGCATCAAAGAAGAGTATCCCACATAAGATATTTAATTGAAGTATTCTATGAACTGAACAAACACACCCACTTAACCTACCCAATGAACACACACCCTGAACCCCACCTGCTGAACCATCCCAGTGAACAAACTCATTGAATCAACAGCCAACCAACGCACTGAAGCAACCCTAAAAGCAACCCACTGAACCAACCCAAGTTTTACTAAAAACATAGAAAGACAGCTTTTAAGAAACATTTAGAATCACTTCATTCAAGTTGTTTTAAAATACAGATTCTGTAATTAGTCATCATCCTGTCACCTATATTTTCTCGCAATCTACAAAGTCATCGAGGCTTCTAATATTTTATTTATCAAAAGTGGCATGAAAGAGCTAAGAATATCAATATCAAATAAACTTGAAATAAGGGAATACAGCTAACAAAACGTCTATAATCATAAGACAAACTTACCTTATGAACCCATTATGACAGAAATACAGGGAAGTATGAATGTAATATTGCATAATTGTGGACTCCTGAGTAATTTCACAAACATGCTAAACATGTTTCTGTTTCGAAATGTGACTAAAAACCCCACATAATTTCCTGTATATATTGCATGAATATGTTTATTTGGATATCATGTCTTTAATCAACTTGACTATTAATTCCTACAACGCCTTAAGGATAACATAACGGTTAAAATACGGAACACATGGTACCAATAGTCGGTTGAAAGTTTGGTGAAGCACACCCTATACTGATTTTTTATAGTGCTTTGATCCTAATGTATCCTAAGTCGACAGCAAATACATACCTTCACTTTAGAGGTGGCACAGGGTCTAAAGTAAAACAAACCAATAACATGTTTCCAATCAAATAGGTTGATTCCCATATTGTCGTCATTGTCTTCCTTGAGTTATTCTTGTTAACAACTTGGCCAGTAGGATTTAGCCTCAACACTCACTACCTTCAAGCGACTGACCTATTTCATCATGTACAAAATTTAGTTTGAACTGGCACCAAGCAACTTGAAGTGTACGTATTTACAAAACAATAATTACCTTTCTTTCACGTAGTATATAGCGGAATTAACCTTTACAATCTGAACACCGGGGACTTTAGTCATCTGAGCATCAGTAAAAAAAATTCTATAGTTCATAGCAGATGCAGTTTCTGAAAATTAATCCTTGCAGCCGTGCACCCACACAAAAAATGTTGAAACTCGTCTGCAGCAAAAGATAATTTAAAAGATTAAATCAAGTAAGGCATTTTGGTTAAAAAAAACATAGTTTGCGGAATCAATATCATGCAGAACACCTTATCACATCCACCAACATGATTCATTTTCATAATACAAATAAAGAACAACTATTTAGGAATGATTATGGTACATATATACCTTAGATTTCCTGTGCCACTGCTCGTGTACAGAAGAAAAAGTCGATCCTCTGCATGAACCCACTCCATAGGACATTTAGTAGGATGTTTGGGAACTGCATCCTTAGAACATTATAGGTCAAATCAATTAATCAAGTCACGACTCGTATCAAATAAATAGACTGAAATCAGAAATGAAATTGATGTAGCATTTAAGCTATAATACAATATAACAATTTTAAGAATCTTCGTTGTTAACCTACCTGCCACCAAACATCTCCTTCCTTTTGCCATTTACTATCTTCCTTGTTCATGGCGAATTCATGAGCTTCATGTTAAATACTATAACAGAACATGCATAATAGGCCACATGTAAATTTGAAGGAAAGTTTATGATTTGGGCCATTTTTATAGTGTCAATTCGGTTTTCATTACGATACCAAATGCACTTGAAACAAACATGACCAGAAGAGAAAAATAAATAAAAAAATAAATAAATAAATAAATAAATAAATAAATAAATAAAAAAAAAAAAAAAAAAAAAAAAAAAAAAAAAAACCCTCACTAATGTGACTCATAATCAAACATGACTAAGCTTACGTTAAATAGAATCGTCTTAGTATCTATTTTACAAAGTAAGATATAAGTAACGTATAACTGACCGCGTGCTTTTACTTTTTCCACTGCAACTGCTCATACGCCTTGCGGTGCCGATTTGGGTCGCTAATTATTGATCGTTCCTGTAACAAAGTTATGTCAATTCCCTGGAAAGAGTGTTAATATTGGCTTTAGACAGAACTTCTTGAAGTAAAAAACAAATGAAGTGCCGCATCCAGTATAGCGACATCAGACATTTTTGAAGTTATTCGACCTACATATATTTCAATAATAACTTGTGACAGATTCATAGTAAGAATGATGTAAGTTGTTTGTGCATTTTACCAGTTCTGTGCCCCATCAATATCTTCTTAAGGTAGCTTACCTATTTTTAACGTGTTAAGGATAAAAACTGACCCACACCAACCCAATAATAAGTAAGTTGGTAGTCAAATTAACTAACAAAGGAAAGTTTGCTCTTTGTTTATTGATTACTATTGTGACTTGCCCATTAGTTTTGCTGAAATAATTCAATGTATGAATTTAGGAAATAATAGTGCTCATGTTTCAAATTGATGTTATCATAACTAACAAAGGAAAGTCTAGAAATTAACAGCAATCAAGAATACCCGTTAGCCTTTGTATTTATTAAATTAGAAAAGCTAATAACCTCAATTATTATTAAAGCTTATTAGCTTCTAATAAGCCATAAACTGAAAAGGCTAAACAACAACCTTGTTAGCCTTTGTAGTTTCAAAAAAGCCCATAAGGTAAAAAAATTAATAAAAAAATAAAATAAGCCATTCCAAACACCAATGGATAAGCATAATGGGTCAAAACGGGCAACTGTCAAATGTGTGCTTGCTTTTACTATTGCGATGTCGGGTTGGTCTACCAATGTAAGCTTTTTGTTCATTTTTAAGTAATGTGTGAACTCGTTTGCAATAAAAATTAAAATATTAACCATTGGACCTGTTAAAAGGTATAACAACTATTATAGCATACCTGTTGTGCCTCTGCAACAGATTTAAGTGCCATCCTGTAGTATTTTTAGCTGTTGATGTATTGGAAAAGCCTTTATCTGTACTGTACATATAGCATTTTCAACCTGAGGATTGCGGAAAAAAAAAGGAAGGGGCCTTATTAAATAATTGATGAGACACGTTTTCTCAAGTATCATAGAAATAAATGTTTGGATAACCTGGTATGAGGACAGCCGCGCGCACATTGTGAGTGGAAGTGTTTGTTGGTATTTGGTTGGTCATACCTGGCATACCAATATACGTGAGTGAAGAAATATAGGACGATGCGCAAATCTGCAGGTTCACTTGCATGTGGCTAATGAACATTTGCGGTTATTGCGAGCGAACGAACTTATAGAACATCATGATCATGGCAACAGTGAACACACATAAACACAACCTATAATTCGTCTGGTCTAAAGGAGTGTTCGGGGTCAATTATTCATAACTGGTTAGTTACTTTATAAGCATTTTTAATATTCAAACTTGAAGAATCTGTAATGGGTATATATCTTTGGGAATGCTTTTTAAGTGGTATCCTCAAAATTCTTGCCGCGTGGAAATAAATATGTGTATGAAAAAAAAATTATATAAATGAATGATAAAATTAAGTGAATACCCGATGTTCGATAGGTTTTTCATCTCTAGTACCAGCACCTTTGATAGTCCAATTGTAGCGTATCTGGCTACAGCCGAGACACTCCCCTGATAAGATTACGTTGAATAAATGTAAGTAAATTGTAGATATAGTGAATAAAACTGAATCTTGCAATCCAAGAAAATACTGCATATAGCTCCATATAAAAATAATTAAAGACAATGTTATGGGTTTCAAAGTTCTCGGGCATTTAGAAATTAAACAAAAATGATAACACGAAGTATTGAGGCAACTCTTACCAGTCAATTCATTTATAGCACTTTGAGCGGCCTGCAAAGGAAAGATAACTCCTTGTGCAAAGGAAAGATAACTCCTTGTTGAGATGGAACTTTGGTGGACCTGCATACATAGGAGCACACATTGATCGGATTTTCACTACCATGATACATAAATATGCAACTTTAAACAAATCCAACACGATATCAATCTCCAAAAACAACTTTATATCAACAAAATGCATTTTTTTTCTACATCTAAAAAACACTTAAAAATAAGAACCTCCCACTTATTTAAAATCTTTATTTCCTGACAAACCTATAAACCCTTCAAAAGTACTTATTAATATTTTTAAAACGCAATAAGCTTATAAGCAGATACACATATAAATATATACACTTGTCACTCACAGTTAGTACCATGGAAATTGAAATCATTAAAAAAAAAAAAAAAAAAAAAAAAAAAAAAAAAAAAAAAAAAAAAAAACAAAAACCTGTGAACACTTAGATGAACTAAAAAAGAAATTTACAGTGCCATAAATTATAAAAACTATCAATAGATTTATCAATAATAAAGCTCACTTATTTCGGCATCCGATTTTTCGATATCGTCATCTTCTTCTTCTTCGAAGACTTCTTCCTCAACTTCGATTTCTTCGACTTCGATCTCTGCATATTCGTATTCATCGGAGTCTGATCCTGCAGTCGAAGATTCATCCGGTACGGTGGAGGATGCAGGGATGGCGGCCGGAATTGATGGTGTGTGTGTGTGTGTGTGTGTGTGAGGGTTTGATTGAGAGACAATTAGAATGAATGGATGATTTTTTTTTAGGATTTATCCAGAGGATGGTGTGTGTGTGTTTGTGAATGGTATGTGTGGAGAAAGAAGAAATATCTAGAAGGGGAAAACGGAACGGGCATAGTGTCAAAAACGGATGAACAGTGGTTCAAACAGTGCTCCAACGGGAATCCAACCAATAGGATGACATTGCTTTGAACGGCCCACTTTCCCACTTTTAGTATAGATATATAATGAGATTCAATGTATAAAACTCTCGTCGTGTCTCAAAAATGTAAAATTAAGTGACACGCGAGTGATTTCTATAAATCTATTTTTCATCAATCAGTGAATATCAATTCACCGATTCACTCTATCGTGCTGTCTGCTTTGAGACGTTCCGGTATGAGAACTTGCTTAGTAGGAAGATTCCGAAGTGGATTCTTTGGAAAATTCATTACTACAAGCTGGAAATTCCTGTCAAGGAGAGTCTTCTTTAAAAGAGACTCTACCTGATCACAAGACGGTTTTCACAAAACCAGAGGGTAGTATGTCCTTGCAGAACGAATGACAAAGCCATATTTGTTCTCTATCTTTATTGCTAACTGTTTTATTTCAGGGACACATATAAAGATGGCGTTGATGGTTCCTAATTCCAGCTGAATCGTGTCAATCCATAACTCATGCTCACACATCCTACTCGTTGTCAATGATGATCATGAAAGTTAAAGAGACTACCAACAACTTTTCCGCAACTCTGATGAAAATTCTCTTAATACAGAAAGGGTGTGAGCATGACAGTCCTAATGTCACTACATCACATGAAGGCAATACGACTAAGGATGAGCTTGGAGATTTACGGTGGGTGATGACCTCAAAGAAGCTCAAAGATCACACATTCCAAAGGAACTCAAATCACAAGTTCATTGCTTAAAGTACAAAGTGAGCCTAAAGTGAAGAATCAGAACCTACGAGCTACAAAGACTAAAGAATGCTTGAAGATCAAAGAGCTTAATTTCCAAAGGTGACCTCGCTTAGAGGGAGATTGTTAGGAATACAAATATTCCTATAAAAGACTCGGTCAACTAAATGTTGTAATAACATTAAGTTAGCTCGTAGTTAGTTTATTATTTAGTTAGTTTTAGTTTAGGTAACACCGTGGAAGAAGGACGGGTCTTTACCCACTGTATGCCTGATCAACAGCCCGGGTGTGGGCATTTTCTTTTCTTTGTATAAATACCCCTCTCCCACTAAGGGAGAAGGTTGGACCTTTCATTGCAATCTAACCTTTCACATGTTTTTCTCTCAAAGGCTCCCATCTCCTTTCTCTCTCTAACATCTCTCTAGTTCTATCTTACATATTTCGATCCACACATACTAAACCATACGTGTTTATGATTATGTTTATCCTACAATAAACAATACGTTATTTTATTTATTTATTTATTTTTATTATTTTTTTTCAACCTTATGTTTTGTTCAACTTTATTATTTTATTAATAATAGCATGTTTATTTTATTTCATTTATGTTGTTACACGTTGATACTTATATTACTATTAATTTTATCGTATAATCAAATTCTTAAAGCTAGCCGCTCCACCGGGGCGGGCCTAAAATCTAATATGTGTGTGTGTGTGTGTGTGTATAGGGTGGCGTTATTGTGGTGTACACTCTTAAAATACAAAACGATAGGCGCAAATCTTGACCGTCAGATGTACTAACATTAATGTCATGTGATGTAACTTAAATTAATGGCATTTTTGTAATAAAAATAACAACCAATGGCATAGTTTACCATTAACAAAATCACTTGCTTTTTGTTTGACTTTCAAACATTAGTAACCGCAAAAACGATTCGGGTGAAGTTTGAATATACGTAACAAACTTTCTGAAATTAAGCGATATACGTAACATACTTATTTTATTCTAAAGATACGTAATATACTTTTAAATACTTACCAATGTACGTAACATTGACGATTACCATTTTAAAAAGTTACAGTTTTGGTCCCTGTTGTTTGCGATGACTTTCACCGTTAGTCCTTTGACATTTTTTTACTTAGAAAAGTTACAGTAATGGTCCCTTGACATTTTGTTGACTTCCATTGTTAGTCCTTTGACATTTTAAAACAGATAAAGTCAAATAAAAACAGATAAAAAACGGACGAAAGAACCATTACTGTCAAGGAACCATAATGTCAACATAACGTCCGTTTTTCTTCCATTGGAAGTCAACATAATGTCAAGGAACCATTACTGTAACTTTTCTAAGTAAAAAAATGTCAAAGGACTAACGGTGAAAGTAAACGCAAATGACAGGGACCAAAACTATAACTTTTTAAAATGGTAATAGGCAATGTTACATACATTGGTAAGTATTTAAAAGTATATTACGTATCTTTGAAATAAAATAAGTATGTTACATATATTGATTAATTTCAGAAAGATTGTTATGTATATTCAGACTTCACCCAAACGAGTCCTAGCTTCCTTACATTTAGATGAGAACTTTAATATTACCAATAATAAATTGTTACTACCTCCGTCCCAAAATTATAGTCCCCTTTTGACTTTTTCGGTCTTTCTTTCTTAACTTTGACTTTAAATATTTTTGTTTGTGTTATACAATAGTTGATGAAAATTATACCAATGAAAAATACATTTAAAACTTAATCCATTCATATATTTTGCATCAAGTATTATGTAATATAAGCAAAAATATTTAAGGTCAAAGTTGAGAAAAAAAGACCGAAAAAGTCAAAAGAGGACTATAATTTTAGGACGGAGGGAGTACTATATATTTTTAACTCGGGATGATCCAATCTTTTTATATTTTTTTAATATCGTTTTTATAAGTATAAGATACACATTTATTTGAGATACATATTGTCTTTTTCATTATAATCACAACCAGTGTCCATTGATAGACATTTAATCAGAACAATGTAATTACGATATTCAAGTTATCAATACACATTTTAATGTACTTCCTTTGTTTATGTTTTAATTTAAAATAATCTAATAAACTAATTATTATTTCACAATTCAAGACCCAATTGTAGTAATATTTAATTAGTATTCACTCGCACATGAATTTTTAGCTAAATATATTAACACAGTTGCACATAATTGATGTATTATTGACACAAACGAATTTTTTAGTTTGCACACAATTGACGTATTAGTGACACACAAAAGATTTTTTAAATATGTTGACACACTTACACATAACTTCCAGTAATAGGCACACAATTGACGTATTAGTGACACACACAAAAAAATTTAATTGGTACACAATTGACATATTATTAACACACACACGAATTTTTTAAATAAATTGACACACAATTAACGTATTATTAACACACACACGAATTTTTTAATAGACACACAATTGACGTATTATTGACACACACACGAAATTTTTAAATACGTTGACACACAGTCTTGTAATTGACACACAGTCTTGTAATTGACAAACAATAAACGTATTATTAACACACACATGAATTTTTTAATGGACACACAATTGATGTATTATTGACACACACACGAATTTTTTAAATATGTTGACACACTTGCATATAACTTTTTGTAATTGGCACGCAATTGACATATCATTGACACACTTGATTTTTTTAAATATGTTGACACACTTGCACACGGCTTTTTGAAATTGACATACAATTGACGTATTATTGATACACATATGAATTTGTTAACTAAATATGTTGCCACATTTGCATATAACTTAGGGATTGTCTAACCAATGCCCTAAGGGCATTGGTTAAGAAAGCATGGACAATCATAAATAGGCTCAGGGGCCCACACTTAAAGTACATATTTTTAATTAAAAAATATTGTTTTAGTTCTTTTTTGTGGGTCCGAACCCTCCTTAACCAATGCCTTTAGGGCATTGGTTAGACAATCCCTAAAAGTAATCCTCAAAAAATAAAAAATAAAAAATAAAAAACAATACTACATTAGAATGATACATGGTTAAAAGATCCTCAAAAAATAAAAATAAAAAACAATACTATATATAACAAATAAGATGTGTCACACTCAGTTTCATTTAAGGGTGAGCAAACGGACCGGATGGACCGGACCGACCGACAAAACCGATCGGACCGGACCGGACCGATCACATTCGGTCCGGTCCTCGGTCTAGTCTTTTTGGCTAATTCGGTCCTCGGTCCGGTCCGGACCGACAAAAAAACCGAAAAAACGTGCCAAAATATGCCTAATTGGACCGGACCGACCGAAGACCGGACCGACCACATTCGGTCCGGTCTCGGTCTATGGTTTTCCGGTTCTCGGTCTTCGGTCCGGTCCGGTCCTGGTCGGTCCGGTCCGGTTTGGTTTTTGGACCATGCTCACCCCTAGTTTCATTTACATTTAACTATACATCACAATATAAAATAATTGATACTAGTACATCAATAGATATGAGTTCATGCATATGATACAACAAAAAAAATCAAATCTTAGTAACAAGATCTAGAAACTAGAGACTACAAATTAAAAAAGAAAAAAAAATAGTAGTAAATCACTATCCCATTCTCCTTTCTCAAGATACATTTAAAGAAAAAAAAATGAAAAGTTTAACAAAAGGCCTCAGGTTATTAAACTTCAATACAAATCTTTAATGATTTTGAAGTTTGAATACAATACCCATCATTGATTTTAAAAGAAGAACACAATACAAAGAACAAAATAATAAAACAAGACCTCGGGTTTCATCATTTCGAAAGAAAAGATATTTAAAGATCTCAAAATACCCATCATTGATCTTGAAAAACAAAGTCAAAGAAATAACAAACCTTACCGGAGACCTATTTATAATCTTTAACCAAAAAGGGTGTTTTTTATTTTAGTGGTGTCCGTTTCGAACATCCAAAAACCATGGAACCAGATGTCTATTTCTTGTTTGTGTTTCGGTTAATGTGGTTGAAATGAAAGAGATAAGTGAGATCTTGGACTTGTGAGATAAGAAACCAAAAGAAAAGTTTGAGTGGCTGTGTTTTGTTGTATAGAAAGAAATCTATTTTATAAAGAGAAAAATGAGATAAATGGTATTTTGGGAGAGATGAAGATAAGTCAAGATCTGGTTTTGGGTGGTTTTTTGGGAGAAAGATGAAAGTGACGGAATGTGTATTTAATTCTTGTAGGTGACAAATGACTAAAATATCCTTTTATTTGAAAGAATACCTTTAAAGACACTGAGTATGGATCCAGTGAGAAGAAAACTTAAAATGAGAAGGATGAGAAATAGTTATAACCACATATTTGAGATGCATCGACTTGAATTAGTTGCATCTTTATTCATTTAGATGCATCTCAATTAGTTTTGAAAGTGATTTTGAAGTGAACACGATGAAAAGTAGTACTAGCAACAAATTTGACTTGCAGGAGACGAAAAATACATAGTATTCGCCTAACTTGATGAAATGCATCTAATATATGTATATCTATCTAATTTTTTGCTAGAAAATGTATTAGGGTGCATCTAAAAGATTAGAGATGCATTTAAATTAAGTCAATGCATTTCTAATGTGTGGTTATAATTATTTTTCATCCTTCTCATTTTAAAATTTCTTCTCATTTGATCCTAAGTCTAAAGACACTAGCTAATTAATTTATCTAATTTTTTTTAATCTTGATTCATCAAGTTTGATCCAACGGTCTACTTGTGTGCTTATTTTATCTATTTTAAGCTTGTACACCACATGAACGCAAATCTATATATATAGACTTAGGATCAAATGAGAAGAAAACTTAAAGTGAGAAGTATGAGAAATAATTATAACCACACATTTGATATGCATCGACTTCAATTAGATATTTAGATGCATAACTAATCTTTTAGATGCACATAATATATTTTGTAGCAAAAAATTAGATGTATATACATATATTATATGCATTTCATCACAAGTTAGACTTTTTCGCCATCTGCGAGTCAAATTTGTTGTTAGTACTACTTTGCATTGTTTTCACTTCAAAATCACTTTCGAAATTAACTGGGATGCATCTAAATAAATAGAGATACATTTAAATCAAGTCGATGCATCTCAAATGTGTAGTTATAGTCATTTCTCATCTTTTTCATTTGAAGTTTTCTTCTCACTGGATCTTTACCATATATATATATATATATATATATATATATATATATATATATATATATATATATATATATATATATATATATTCTATTTAAAAGTTTATAAAAAATTAAAATATATATATAAAAAAAGTTTATAGAAAAGTTTATAAAAATTTACAAAAAAAAAGTTTTAAAAAAAATTAATAAAAAAAGTTTATAAAAAAAAAAAAAAAAAAAAAAAAAAAGTTATTCAACCCATTATGATATTTGTGATATATCGTTGAGTCCAAACCAATCCAACTTAAATGATAATACCAGGCCCAAAGATGATATTAATGTGTATAACTAACAGAGGGTTTCATTTTGATAACCCTACACACATATTTCATTGTTTCATCCGCCTCCTCACATACTTTTTCTCTCGCCTAATTTTTCTCATCTCCCATCAACTTATCAAATCACAGATCTCATAACATATCGATTTGAGGAAATGATTTGAGGCAACTTTGTTGTACATTGTTGATGCTTGAGTCTTCATGAATCTTTTCATGTGCCACCGTCGGTGACTGTGATGGCGCCGGTGACGGTAATGGTACCGGTACCGGAGATGAAGCTACTGGTGTTGTGACCGGAAGGATTGTAGGGTGGTGGTCGGAGGTGTGACCGTTTTGGTGAGTGATATCCATTGGAGCAGTGGTATCCATGGTGTGAGGTTGTAAAATGTGAGAAACCCTAGATTGAGGGGGTTAGATTTTTTTTTTTTTTTTTTTTTTTTTTTTTTTTTTTTTTTACTTGTGAGATTGTACCGTTACAGTAGATACCTTCACCTTTCAACAGCCGCTTTCGGCATGCATATAAATTATCATATCTTTGTTTAAGAAAATAAAATTGAATGGTTAGATTTTGATTTGTTGAAGGAAGTTGATGCATTACGTCGTGCTAATAGTTTGAAAGGCAAGAATAAGAGTGTGATATTATACGGGTAGGAATTAAATATTGATGAGTTTTAATTGAGGGTTGTACATTGTGTTTAAAGGGTTGTAATTTTGGGTGTAGGGGTGTTTTTAATAGCATTAATGTTGAATTCATAGAAAAATGGTCTGAATTTCATTCTATGCTATTTTTTGTTGTACACCATGCTTTGGTTGTTGTAATTATGAAAATTGGTTGCTTTAAAGTGTTGTAAAGTATGCATCATTATTTGTAAATCTGAAAATTTTGGAGAGAGAGTGTTTCCTCCATTATATGTAGTATAGATATAGATATCAGACCCTTTCTCTTACTAATTTTTTAAGATTTCTTAATATAGATTTTAAGTAAATACACATATTAAAGCTTTATGTACAATTAATTTATACACAACCATTTATATTAAACATGCGCAATTAATACTTTTCTTAAATTACCCTTTACTGAAAAATGCAACCATTTTATCACATAGTACAATCTAATCAAGCTATTAATCATCTATTGTTAAAATCTAATAGCCCAAGCACTTAATCACTAGCAAAAAAAGATAACCTACGCAACTTAAAAGACCATTATGTACAACTTAAAGGAACAACATGGTTAAAGTTACTCAAATATAAAATTCTCACAATCTATAAAGTTATTGTAACGAAAAACATAAAATTAAAAGACATTAATTGCCACAAATTTTGTTACAGGGTACCCGCCGCCGCATCACGCAGGCACCTGCTAGTCTATCAAACATCTTATGTACAAAATATTGAATTTAAACAATCAAATAATATATAACAATGTCTTTTTTAGTCATTTTACTTGTTAAGTCATTAAATAATCGGATTTGCCAAACACTCAAATGATTATCTGATGATTGCGATATCAAAAAGCATAATCAAATACAAACACTATATTTCAGAATCACGTTTTGTAACAGTTGATTATCTTATTATAATTTTTCAAAACGCCTAATTTATTTTCAACACACTCTAATTATTGAAAGACTCGCGGTTTTCTCATTTCTATTTCGCCCTCAGTTTTGAACAGCAATATATATTTATTTTTTTCAAGATATTTCAATTCGGTAAACATTTATTGGTTTTATCTGTTACCTGCTCATTGTTAAGGGTGTTTTTTTTTCTTTATTTTTTTATTTACAAAATCCTCTAACGACTCAGGAAAAAATAATAATAATAAAAAATAAAAAAAATGAACACATTTTGCAACTACCATGATAAGTGTAATAGCTAAAAGTTCACAATGGGCACACATGTTCATGCATACACCATAAAGTTATGTTTTGATTTAGAAACATTCTCACACAAGATGTGGTAACATTGGACTACTAGTCCTTTGGTCATGACACGTTCAGCTCTCGCATTTTTTTGTTTTATAATAATCTCGTCTCTGAGCCGCCCGCAACTATAGACACAATACCCCTCTGCATAGAAAGTGTCGTATACACCTTTGTTGTGATACAACTTCCAATAGGAACATATACAAAGGCGTATGGATCCCTGTTTGCTCATATCATTATTTATAACTCTATGCTTATGCTAATCTATATTCTATACTACAGTTAGAAATAGTTTGAAATCCATCTAGTCATTATTGTCAATAAGCCTATGACTATGCACACGTAAGCTTCATTATTGACAAGAAAAAGAAAAATTATTTCCTAACGCATGTTTAACAAACATTCTGATGACAGTTATCCTTACATAAAATCGACTCGTCTATGCAAAACTTGAGGTCCTGGTTGCTAGAAATGGAATGACGGTTATGGTTAGCGTCTTCATACTCGATACAGAAAGTTTTGTTCTCCAATTCTGGAAACCTCATTTTCACTTGCTCCAGCAAGTCTGGGAGTTTGGCCGAAAATGGGAGTGTAAACTTGACCATATGATCGTATTGAACTTTTATCATCTTTCCCATATATGTGGATGCTAGGTTCACCATCTACAATTAGAGCAAATTAAAAATTATTATTGCCTTTGGAAAAAAAAAAAAAAAAAAAAAAAAAAAAAAAAAAAAAAGAAACAAACAAAAAATTGGTACATGAATCAAGTTACATAACATCCTTCATTACCATTTATATACTTGAGTTTCGAAAAGTTGGTAAGTTCTTGATGAGTTTCGAGAAGTTGGTAAGCTAAAATGATGGTGCTTGATGGTGTTCTTGATGAATTGTTTCGAAAAGTTGGTAAGTTCGTTAATACACATCCAGATGATTGGGTGTCCCCTTTTTTAATGAGAGATTTGTTAAAAATAGAGAACCAAATTTCGTTTTTCGTATTACAAAAGTTGTTTGATGCGTCTAGTAGTACGAATATAGATACAATTACACTTGGGGCCTTAATATTTGAGTTTTCAATTACTTGGTTGACAGGCAACCAGAAGTTTTAAAAAAGAATGAGAGGTTCGCCCTAGTGTTCGTGTTCCGAAGATGGTATTGATTTAGATAATTTGAATTCTGTTGGTCAAGATTTTGTACAAACCATGGATCATTAACCATTTATTTTTAAGGATCATTAACCATTTCACACATTTACACTTTAACCATGGATTCAAGCTATTTACCTTTTAACACCCACTTTATTACATTCGTTTTTATTTAGTTAAAGCAAGCGTCATAGGGTACATGAAACCTACTTATATACTTACACATTTTTTATGTGATTACACTTTCACTATAACTTGCATTCATTACTTCTCGTTAACCATTTTCAACACTTCTACTTTTACCTCTTTTTGTTTACTCATCTCTTCCCACATTTAAACCTTACACAGGTCGTCAACTATGTTAAAGGGTATTGTTTTCATATCATTCCTTACAAAAGAGAGATTACATATATAGATGCAATACATATCTATCTTAGGTAATACATCAATCACCCACTAAAATACAACTAATTGATTTGTGATAACTATAATTTTGCACACTTTGGAACTTATCCATATACACGGTTAACATTTAATACTCCCCCGCAGTTGGAGGGGAGGAAGCCGAATGCTCAAACTTGATCTAAATTCTTCAAATAAGGCTGAAGGAAGTCCCTTGGTGAAGATATCTACGTACTGATAACGGGAGGGTACATGGAGAACACGAACCCGACCAGCAGTAACCATGTCACGGACAAAATGTATATCAATGTCAATATGTTTGGTCCGCTGATGTTGAACATGGTTGGCAGACAAATAGATGGCGCTAACATTATCACAATAGACAAGAGTGGCAGTAGAAAGAGGAGAATGTAGCTCACGAAGAAGGTTACAAAGCCATGCAGTCTCAGCTACAACATTAGCAACACCCCGGTACTCGGCTTCTGCACTAGAACGGGAGATGGTGTGATGTGGCTTGTAAGACCAAGAAATAAGATTATCGCCTAGAAAAACACAGTATCCCGAAGTAGACCGTCGTGTGGATCAGCAACCCGCCCAATCTGCATTTGTATATCCAACAAGAGAAGTGGTAGAGGATGAATATAGGTGTAGACCAAAATCTAAAGTCCCACGAATGTATCGTAAGATACGTTTAAGGGCAGCTAAATGTGGCTCGCGGGGATCATGCATGTAAAGACAAATCTGTTGCACTGCATAAGATAGATCTGGTCGTGTAAATGTGAGATACTGAAGACCACCTACAAGACTGCGATATAAGGTAGGATCCTGAACTGGAACACCTTCGGGACTCAATTTGGAGTCTGTATCAACTGGTGTTCTAGAAGGTTTACAGTTGGCCATGTGAGCACGCTCAAGAAGCTGAAGAGCATACTTCTCCCGAGATAGAAACAATCCTGTAGAATGACGAGTAGCAGAGATACCAAGAAAATAATTAAGTGCCCCGAGATCAGTCATGTCAAACTCACTGTGTAAAGAAGCAATGATCTCCTGAAGAAGGGCTGTAGAAGAAGCTGTAAGGATAATATCATCCACATAGATAAGTAAATAAGCAACCTGAGAACCCTGCCGAAGAATAAATAATGAATTACATCGACTGCGGTAAAACCTGACTCGTGTGGCATAATCTGCAAACCTCTGAAACCAAGCATGAGGTGCTTGTTTTAGTCCATATAAAGATCGCTACAGAAGACAAACATGATGAGGGTACCGAGAATCCACAAATCCTGGCGGCTGATGCATATAGACAGTCTCAAATAAATCACCATTAAGAAATGCATTCTTAACATCAAGCAGATGAATAGGCCACTTGCGGGACACTGCAAGACTGAGAACAGTACGGATGGTAGCCGGTTTAACAACAGGACTAAAAGTCTCGTCACAGTCAATACCAAGTTGCTGACTACTGCCATTAGCAACTAAACGAGCCTTATAACGGCTCAAAGTCCCGTCAGCATAAAATTTATGCTTGAATAACCATATAGAACTAATCATGTTAACACCAGAGAGCCTTGGTACAAGAACCCAAGTACGATTTTTAACTAACGCATTATACTCATCGTACATAGCATTACGCCATTGAGGGTCTTTTAAAGCAACGAACGGGGATTTAGGTATAGGAGAAATGGAAGACGTGTGTAAAGATAAACGCTCAATAGGTTTGACAATGCCTGATTGAGACCTAGTGACCATGCGGTGAGTTCGGGTGGGTTCGCTGGCAGGCTGTGGGGATTGGGCTGAGGTTGTTGGTTCATTATTGGTCTGTGGTTGGGAAGTGCTGGGTTGTTGTTAGGCCTGCGGTTGTGGGCTTCGGGGTGTTACCGATTGTGGAGGGGTTTGTTCATGGTTTTGAACTTGGTGAAAGTTGATATCGGAGTGGTTAGGTTGTGGTGAATTAGGTGGATTATGATTGTGAGGTTCGAAGACGGATGATTTAGGGGAGGGTTGGCGGGATTAGTAAGAATTTGGTGGAGTAAAGGGGAAGATGTGGGTTCTAAAAACGTGTATGATGGTGGAGATGTTGGTGTCATAGAGCGGTATGGAAATTGTGTTTCATTGAAGGTGACATGTCTGGAGAGAATCATTTTGTTTATTTCAAGGTCTAGGCAATGATAACCACGATGATATGCGGGAAATCCCAAGAAAATACATAGGGTTGCTCATGGCGCAAGTTTGTGAGGTGAGTGAAGGTGAGGATAACAAAGGCACCCAAATATGCGTAAACGGGAGAAGTCGGGTTCTTTTTGGAAAAGTTTTGTGTAGGGAATTTAATTGTTTATGGCGGTTGAGGGTAGAAGGTTGAGGAGATCTGTGGCCATGTGTATGGCCTCGACCCAAAAGGTAGGTGGTAGATGAGCTTGAAAAAGAAGGGTACAAATGACGTTATTTATTGTGCGGATCATTCTTTCCGCCTTGCCATTTTGTTAAGAGGTTTTTCGGCAAGAAAATCTAAGTTGAATACCATTATTAGCAAAAAGTGTATAGAGTCGGTTATTATTGAACTCACCACCATGATCACATTGGAAAATTTTTATTTCACATTTAAATTGATTTTTAACATAAGAGCGAAAATGTAAAACCCAAGAATTCGAAAACCTAAATTCCGTATATTTTCAAATTTTCACCTAAACTTTGTCATATTATTATTATTACCCTAAACTTATGGTTATACATTTTATTTAATACTAACCTAGTTATGGAATAAAAAGAAAACAAAAGGGTACAATTTTAAATGATCCTATGATTAATTTGGTCTTAATTGTGATAATATGTCATCCGAAATTCAAGCCACAATCTCAGTCTATCTCTAAAAATATAACTGAAATATTGTGATTACCATTAAACACTATTAAACGACAACTTTAATACTTACCATAAACTCATACGCTCCTTTCCTAATATGAGAATAAAAAGAAAACGTATCTTTGACTCTCCCTCATTCCTGTTATACACACATCAAGAAATCAAAATACACACAAAGCTGTAGCTATTATTTTCCTATCAAATCCAAGTTGTTGCTGTGTTCATGTGTGTTAAAAACAGTGGCTGAGATCGCGAGTAATTGTTGCTATTTGATCGAGGATTAGGGTTTTGTTCGTGTAGTCCTCATCCTTGTTCTTGTCTGATTCGATTCTTCAAGAGGTATCATGATTATTCCTTTTGTTTTGCTTCCATTCGACACACATATGATCTGATTATATAAAGCACAAAAAACCAAATTTCGTTTATACTATCTGATCTAAATATCTTGTTATTATACGTAATATATACAATATTGAGGTCCTACGGATCTTGGATCAATCATGGATGAATATCATAATGAAACAGTATGAGTATGCACATCAGATTTGTGCAATGACTCGTTTAACAGAGAGGGTGGGTTTTATTTCTGTAAAACACACTTTTATAATTTTAACCACACACAAAATACGATACATTTACATAAGTATATATAGTATGTCAATCGGTGCCATGAACCGATGTGACTCTTCTAAGGGTTCTGTATCCAATCAACACATCCCTTCCTAATTTATAGGAAATAACTATATTAACAGTTACTAACTATCTATCTAACATATTTGGTCCTTCGTCTTTTAAGACTTATGATTCTTGATTAATTTTGATTCCAACATTCACTCCCCTAATCAAGACATCATAATCTTCACTCTGTTCTTGTTCATCCTAATTGCAGCCTTGCTCCTTCTTCCTTGTCATTCTCGTTTGAAATTATGATCGCCTTTACTTGTCCGGTCTTTCATGTTCAGTTGTTTCCTTTCTTTGTTCCATGGATGATCTTCTTCATCATCGTCCTTGTACATATCTTTCCCAAGTTCTTCCACTATTTCAACACTTATCCTGGTAATCCTGGTGGACTTCCTTCACACGCATCTCCATTGTCAACCACCTCTTCCTTTACCCTTCCTGGATCTCTATGTTCCCTCATAGTAACTTCACGATTCCTATGTACTCTTTTTTACCGTGTCTTCTTCCTGCCATATGCATAAGACATCTTTTTTTTGGAACGTCTCTTCTTGCAACATCCTTCTTTCTTTTCTGCCCAAAACTGTAACATCTCCATGATCCTTCTTCATGCTTTGTTTTCGGGGTTTTCTTCTTCTTCAAAGGCGATAACTTCCTTGACTGCAATGATCGATCCATTGTAACCATGCGCTCTGATACCATATTGAGGTCCTACGGATCTTGGAGCAATAATGGATGAACATCATAATGAAACAGTATGAGTATGCACATCAGATTTGTGCAGTGACTCGTTTAACAGAGAGGGTGGGTTTTATTTCTGTAAAACACACTTTTATAATATTAACCACACACAAAATACGATACATTTACATAAGTATATATAGTATGTCAATCGGTGCGATGAACCGATGTGACTCTTCTAAGAGTTATGTATCCAATCGACACATCCCTTCCTAATTTACAGGAAATAACTATATTAATAGTTACTAACTATCTATCTAACATATTTGGTCCTTCAACTTTTAAGACTTATGATTCTTGATTAATTTTGATTCCAACATACAACATGTAAAATAAGACCACATAATCATAACGCCTTGTACTAAGACTTAGGGTATTTGATCTGATGTTATGCTTATTTCGACCCTTAACAAATCAATTTATGATCTGATCTAACCGATCATGTTCTTGATCAGATGAACCCTAAAAATCAGTTGTCAATGTGCATTAATGTGGCGTCAAACTCGAACCCTAGTTAAATTGTATGGAAAACCTGATGTGTGCGTTTGATACGTGTATGTGTGAGGCTGTCATGTCGAGTTTCTGTTCAGCTTTTGTCGACCATATCACAACCTAATTAAGCCCTAAAGACCAGCTTTGAATGATCATTAATGTGGTGCAAAAATAGAAAACCTAGGCGTGTATTAAATGTGTAATGAGGGCTTGGGAAAAACTATGAATTCATGTTTGAAAACAAACTGTTTTGCTCATTAATCTCATGGGGTTTTTTAGAGTGATTTTATGTGAATATTGTAATCAGTTTTGTGGTCATATAAACGAGGGTTTTGGGTATTTTATTGGCAATGTATTTAAGTCTTAGAAAGGTCTAATAACCTTTAAAACATGAGCTTTTTAATTGTCTTGTAATCGGATTAAACGAGGTAAACATATTCGTGATTTTATGTGATGTTTGCTGTCCAGATTTTGGGTCATATTGAACGGGGTCTATGATGAGTGCTCAAACACTCATCATTTTTGGTCAAATCTGAACTGCAAAACATACAAAAACACTCAGAAATGCATCAAAATACTGAAAATATTTCAAAATTGTGTTTTATATGTTTTAGATGCAAAATGAGCAAAAACAAATGAAAAACGTACAAAGTTTGCATAATTGGCAGTTTCAGTCCCCCAACTTTCAAAAATTGTCAAAACTAGTCCCTGGATATTCAAAATATGGAAAATTATCACCAAAGGTCCTTTTGAAATCATAAGTTGTCATATTTAGTCCTTTGGTGAAAAATCTCAAAAGTTTTGGAAATTTGCAATTTAGTCCCTAGAGTTTCAAATTTTGGCAGATTTGGTCCCTGGTGGGATATTTTTGAATGAAAAATCAATTTTGGTCCTTGGGAATTCACATGTGTCACTTTTAATCCCTGGATGAAAATTTTGAGAAAATTACAAGTTTAGTCCCCGGAGTTTGGAAATTTGCAAAATTGGTCCCCGGGTGTTTTATTTTGGAAAACATTAATTTTTGTCCTTGTAATATTCAAATGTTGTCAAAATTAGTCCTTGTGAATACTTTGGGAAATGAAAGCTTCAGTCCCTCATGTTTGGGATTATTACAACTTTGGTCCTTGTGGTGTTTTAAAATTACAACCAAACGGACCCTATTTATATGTTAGCCCAAAATGCCAAATCCAACATACACCCCCTTTTAATATCAAAAACCCAAACCTGAGGCCCAAATAACATCCCAGCCCACACACCCCACGTTTATTAAACCCGGTCAAACCTCCCTTTGACTCATCCCTAACCTCCCACACACCCCTAATTACCAGTAACCTGTCTCCCCCCTCCTCTCCAATCACCCACCAATTCCTCACCAACTTCACCTTCCCCATTAATACATACACCAACCCTCATTAATAACCTCACCAAACCCTGCCCAATTTGCACTCTCCCATTTTCCCGCCAAAAACGGATTTAAAGGCTCAGATCATCTAAAAGCCATCCAACGGCTCCAAAAGAAGTGGGAAAGAGAGATGATACCTCCAGGTCTTATAAAAGAAAAGAAAAACAAGAAAAAGAGTAGTAGTTAGTTTTAGAGTAGCTTCAGAATAGTGTAGCTTGTCGAATTAGTGTAATTCTCTATTTTCATTGTAATTTTTGGTTTAAAATCCTTGTACAAGTGTCTCTTGTGTATTTGAAACTCAGTTAAAGCATCAATTCCAGTATCTCAGTTCTTCATTTTCAAAAGTGTACCTTTTGTAGTAGAAATTCCAATTCCTTATAAAAGTGTTAACAGCTGTTGTGTAATGCTTGTATAAGCTTAGTTGAGCTTATTTGAATGTATTTCATAGTTCTTAAGGTTTTATAAACCTTCTTGTTTCAAAATCTGGAAAAGCACAAAAATAAATAAAAAAATAGTTAAAAAATAAAAAAGTGGTAGTAAGCTGAGGTGACAAGCTTTCATAAGCTACTAAGACCTCCTGATAAGCTCAGGAAACTTCTTGATAGTTTTCCTGAGCATATCTCACACCCTGGTTCCATTTCTGAGCATTGGACAATTTGTGAGTATTTTTTCATTTATCTCTTGCATTTTTCTGTAGCCATATTTAATTCTATGTAACTTAGTGTTTTTATGCTTGTTAAATGTTCCTAAGTTCAGTTTAAATTAGTTTAAGTTTGCTTTATTGAATTTCAGTTGCCTTTGAATTCTTAGTTTGACTGTCCAAATTAGTATAATTTAGAAAGGTAGGTATCTGTGTTTGTAGGCTTAAATTGTTGTGCTTATTTCAGTTTATTTAATCATAATGAGTCTTTATAATTCAGTTTCATGATTTATTATAGTCATTTACTTTGAAAATCAAAAATTAGACCAAGTTAAGGAGTGTTTGGCATTGCTGAGTTCTGCCTGTTACTTTGAGTTTGTGTTGTTTTCTTTAGTTGTGGTAACTTACTTTAGGTTATTATAGTTTAACCAAATCACAAAAACCAGGTCTTTTTCATTCAAAAGTCAATCTTCATCTTTAATCTCACCAAGTTGTTAACTGTTGGGTTTTTAGGAAGCATAGCCATTCATATCAGTCCGTAGTTGATTAACTTAGCTTAATTAGGTCTCATTACACCTTATTATAACATAATCAATCACTAGGATCCATTAGAAGTTCATAAAAGTCAACTAGGTAATTTATTTGCAAAAGTCAAAATGCATGTTTTCAGATTTTTCCAAATGTTGTGGGATTTTTATTGAATTTTCTGTTTGGAACTAAGCTTTGAAACTTGTTCCTAGTTAAAGTCCCCCAGCTCTTCTTCAAAGTCCCATAGTTCCCATAATTTTGAGAATTTTTCTGTGGGCCCCATCCCAGTCCAAACTCACTTGCAGGGAAGGTCCCTACCCTGCATCAGCAGATACCACCACTCAACCACCACCTTTGGTGGTGGCTGCAGCCCTCCAAAGTGGGACCCAGTGCTCCCCTCTTGGTTCTTTACACTCCCAAGGTGGGTGGCTGTCCATAGCACCCAAGCTTGTGCCCCCAATCAACCTAGTGGGCCCCCTAGACAGTCCCAAAACTTGTCCCATTTCTGTGTTTGTTGAGGTATAAGCCAAGTGCTTATTTTGATCCATGTGCTTATTCAGGGCACCACTCTAGTTTTTCTAGCTTAATACATGTCCCTTTAGCTTATTTGAACATAAATCCACCAATGTTCTCAGCTTTGAGCTTAATTCCAAGCTTTTAGCCTTGACAGTTGACCAAAGTCAACTGTCATGGCTTAAGCTATCCACGGTGCTTAATTTTAAGTTACAAAAAAGTTGTTTTCACAAAAAGTGTTATTTTTTAGTTATAAAATAGTATTGTAAAAGAAAAATCCAGAAAAAACAATTTAATTATAAGTGATAGTTTCTATTTAATGTAATTTAAATTTTAATTTTCATTTTTAAATTTTTGTTAAGCACTTAGCTTTTTTATATTTTCCTTAAATTCCTTTTATATTAAAGTAATTTTAGTAATTTTCTCAGATTTTTATTTTGTCATTTAGTAATTATTAGATTTAATATTAGTTTTATTAATAATTAATTAATAATTAAGTTTTAAATAGCATAATTAGTTTTAATTTAGTAAGACCTAGTTTTTATATTTTTCCTAGCTTTTATATAATATAATATAATTTTAGGAATTTTTCTAGAATTTTTACTGTTCATTTGCTATTTTTTATAATTTAAAATAATTTAAATAGGTAATTAATATTAAATTAGTAATTAATTAATAGAAAAACCACAAAAAGACAAAAATACATATTTTTAATTTTAAAATTTGTTTTTAGTTATTTTATAATTTTAAAAAATTTAATTTTCATTTTTCTAGTGATAAATTAATATTGTATTATATTTAAGTTGTTTAAATATTAATAATTAAGTATTAATTAGTAATTAATTAATAATAAGTAATTAATTAGTGTAAAAATTAATTTTCTTTTTATAAAAAATTTCTTTTAACCTTAGGTTTGTAAAAAAGTCATTTTCACCCCCTGTGGGTTTTCAGATTTCAGATTTCAGTTTTCACGTTTTATTTTGTACGTTCGCGTTATTTAAAACGTGAACGTACGCGTTTTTAGGTTTTAAACGTTTCTGGTTTTTCCAACTTTCTAGTCTTGTTTATATAGCTTATTTAAGCTATTTCATTGTATAAATCAGTAGTGTAATGAATCACAAACCCTTTCCGTCCAAATTCACCCGATCACAGAACCGTTTGATAACCATCACACCTCGTCGGGACATAACGACCCGGGGAAACACTATATTCCGCGGAACATTGACTCTAAGCTGTTTGACCTTGTTGACTACGTCCGTGGTTGATTTAGGTTGACCGTTTGGAGCCAATCAAATTTTGGCGCCGCTGCCGGGGAGGTGTGCGCGCTATTCTAAACGGTTTTTCTGATTAGTGATTTTGGAATTCATTCCATTGTACATTTATCCATCCTTGTTCATATTCTCTTCTTATTTTCATATAAAAACAAAATCGCTCACGAAAACATTTTAAAATCAGTTTTCAACGAACACAAAAACATTTTTTTATCATTTGTACAAAATGTTTATCCAAAAACCCAAAAATATTCCCCTTTACCCTCTCACATCTTTGATTCTTCATCCCTACCCCTCTATAAACCTTTGATTCTTTCTATGTTGTATCCATACCATTGTGGTTGTCAATGGTGTGGTGGTCCTCATAATGGCGGGAATTATCCCGGTTGTAGCATGGTAGAGTCAGGAGATGGGTCTGTCTATAACCAAGCTCCCTATCCTTACCATGACACATCTGATTCATCCTACCAGCCACCACATCATGAGATACTGACATATCTGTGTGAGTTTTGTGGAGGTCCTTACCAAGGATTTAAGTGTCAAGCCGGAAACACGTTTGTCTATGAACAGTTTTCCGGTGATGCTCAGAACTTTGGTTATGACCAATACCCATATGATTCACCAGTCCAGACTCAACAGTTTTACTGTTGTGATTACTGTGGAGGCCCACATTTCAGCTCAGATTGTTAAACGGGAAATCCATATCCTTGTGACAATTTTGACATACCTTATTATGACCAACCTCCACAGTACCAAATGAATCAAGCAATTCTTCCAGAAATTCAAAATGTACTGGAAATACTTGATGAGCTTAAGGGTTTAGTTAAAGACTTGTCCCAAAAAGACACTCATCAAAAACCCATAGAAGAATTGTTAGCTGAAGAGCAGGCTGCTAGAATAAATTCCCAATATGCCTATGAAAAATCTGTTAGGGAATCCATCGCAAAAGAAAAAGCAACCAGAGCTAGCTCTCAGTTCCGTTTTATTCCTGATGACAGTGATGATGAAGATACACTTGATATCCTTCAATTCTATAAAGATCCATCAAGTTCATCAGTGGATATCCCAGCAGTTGAGATTCCATCTCAAACAACTGCTATCACACCCGAGGTTCCCACTCACTCTCTGAGCATGGGGACGAGCATCTTGACACTGTTCCTAAAAAGGAATTGGACGAATTCATAAAGTCTAGTGTTGAGAACCTTGTCCCAATCCCAGGAGAGTCACAGGAAATTCTTGAGCATATGTGTGATCTTTCTTCCCCTCTTGAGTGTTCAAACGATCATTTTGAGACTTTCTCAGATTTTAATGATGATTGTACATCTCATGGAGACATTGAGTATATTGAGGCATCACTCCCTCAGTCTGATGCTGATCCTCTTCTTGAGGAGTTCGCCGATGAACTTACTCACATCAATCCACTTTCATTGGAAGGTGATGATGGTCTCCTTGACTTCGAAGCCGATCTGGGAGAAATTGAAAGTCTCCTATATCATGATCCACCACTCACTTCTGATCCCGACAGTCTAATAGAGAATGTTAATCTCTTTGTTCCCGAAACATTCAATACTACTCTCACCAATCCTCTATTTGAATTCGAATCTGAATTCACTTTGATTTCTGATAATCCACTCTTTGATATTCAGAACGAGGATTGTGATGAGTCTATTCCGGAACATGAATTCACAGATTCACATCTTGTGAATAATTCTCTTCATGAGGAGTTCTCCGGTGAACTCACTCATCATATCATGACTCCTCTAGAGTTTGATAGCCCGGGGGAGATGCACTCAATCATGAGGATTTGCAAATTCCCACCCACCCTCCCGGGATATTTTTGAGTTTAACCTTTGAAATCCAAATTCAGGCTAATGTGCCTGATCTCGAGGAAGAAAATCAAATCATGATTTTCATCATGGTTTTCTTCCTTTTCTTCACCTATAAGGTGACTTCCTCTCTTCTTCACTCCTTCGGGAATGAAGATACCATCTTTGATCCTGGCATTTTCATTTACCATTATCTTGAGCCGGGATTATATCTCATCGGTGTGGAACTTTCACGTGCTTCAAATGTTTGTCCAAACATCTTGAATGAAAGTCCGATTGAGATTCCTTCTTCCACATCATGCTTCCCCAAGGATAAATGAATTCGGGATCGAGTCAACCTAGCGACTCGATAAACAAAAACAGTAGCATGCTTATAGAGTTTTCACCCTAAGTGTGGGGGAGCTACTCCACAATGGTTACAAATAGAGTGAAAAGAAAATGGTGTTTTCCACATTTAGCTTGTAATATTGCCCTTTTACGTTCTGATTGATGCTAAACCGTCAACCAAAGTCAACCACGGATGTGGTCAAGATGGTCAAACAGCCCAGAGTCAATGCTCCGCGGAATATAGTGTTTCCCCGGGTCGTTATGTCCCGACGAGGTGTGGATGGTTATCAAACGGTTCTGTGATCGGGTGAATTTGGATGAAAAGGGGTTTGTGAGATTGATTTAACTAAGGAATCTACAAGAAAATAGCTTAAACAAGCTATATGAATAAGACGGGAAAGTTAGAAAAACCAGAAACGTTTAAAACCTAAAAACGCGTACGTTACGTTTAAATAAAACGTAAACGTACAAAATAAAAAGTAAAAACTGAAATCTGAAAACACCCAGGGGGTGAAAATGACTTTTTTACAAACTTAAAAGTAAAAGAAAATTTTTAGAAAAAGAAAATAAATTTTAACACTAATTAATTATTTAATATTAATTAAATACTAATTATTACTAATTATTAATATTTAAACAACTTAAATATAATACAATATTAATTTAATACTAGAAAATTGAAAATAAAATTTCTAAAATTATAAAATAACTAAAAACAAGTTTTAAAAATAAAAATATGTATTTTTGTCTTTTTGTGAATTTTATATTAATTAATTACTAATTAAACATTAATTACCTAATTAAACAATTTTAAATTAAGAAAAATACTAAATGAACAGTAAAAATTCTAATAAAATTTCTAAAAATGTTTTATAACATATAAAAGCTATAAAAAAATATAAAAACTAGGTTTTACTTAATTAAAACTAATTATGCTATTTTAAACTTAATATTAATTAATTATTAATAAATCTAAGATTAATTCTAATAAATACTAAATGATAAAATAAAAATCTGAGAAAATTACTATAAATACTTTAATATAAGAAGTAATTAATAAAAATATAAAAATGACAAGTACTTAATTAAAATCTAAAAATGAAAAATAAAATTAAATAGAAACTATCACTTAAAAATTAAATTGGATTTTTGGAATTTTTCTTTTACAAACTTATTTAATACCTAAAAATGGAAGATTTTTGTAAAAAAAAACTTTTTATAACTTATTAATAAGTTGTTTGAAAGCTTATTAGTGAGACAGTTGACCAAAGTTGACCAAGAAGGAAAATGGGCTCAAATGAGATCAAGTGGGACCCACAATGGCAAATTCAGGTCTAAATAAGTTAGGTTAACTTGTTTAAGCAAGAAAAAGCTAGGGGTGACCACTGAATAAGTCAATAAGCAATTGGAAACTTGTATCAAACAAGAAAATGGGACAACTTTGTGGAGATGGTTCAGGTGGGTCCCAGTGGTCTAGGGGTCAAACAAGTGGTCAATACCACTTCCTTGGTAGGAGGGGGTGGAAAGAAGCCAAATTGGTGGCTTGAGGACCACTGAGGTGATCAGAAAACCACCACCAAGTGGTGGTGGTGGATGGTGGTTCTGCTGTGCAGGGGAGCAGCTTACCCTGCAAGCATGTTTGGGGCAAAGTGGGGCCCAGGGAAAAATTCCCAAAAATCAAAGAGCTATTGGATCTTAAAGTAGAGCTGATACACTTCAATTAGGAACAAATTTCACAACTTCAAACCAAAAACACAATTCTATATAAATCTCTCAATATTTGGAAAAATTTAGAACATGAACATTTTGACTTTTGAAGAAACTTGGAAAGTTGACTTTGTCCAACTTTGATCACCTTTTACTGATTAGGGAACATGTAATAAGCATTTATGAAACTATTCTAAGCTAGACATACAAGATATGAGGTGATGGGAAGGTTTATGGCTTCAACTTTCCACACAGATGACTGTATGAAGGCCAAAACCAACAATTTGACTTTTGTTAAAAAGGTTACTGATTCTAATGGCTTACATGAACCTAACAGGCCTAGTATGAACTAATGGCATCACAAGCAACCACTGAAACAGGCCATAATACCCTAGAACAAGTAAAACCAAACACCCCTTTATTGAAGCTTTTAAACTACAACTTGAATATTTAAAACTACAACAATCAATTTCAGGGCTTGTACAGATTAAATGGGCTACTTAGAAGCTAAAAATGCTAAAATAACTCAGACAACACAACAAGGATAAGCAGATGCAACCTAGGCTAGATTAAGACAGTTGAGATGCAAATATGAGATGGAATACAAACAAGCTAACTAAAGGTGTTCAAATGACTACAATAAGCAATAACTAACAGTAATAAGCTAAGGTTTACAATATATAAGCTGATATAAGTAGAATGCAAAATATTAAAGGGTACACTCACTTTAAGATGAGGCAATGGTGATGGGACTAAGCTGGGCTATGAGATAAGCTCAGGAAAGTTATCAAGGAACTTTCTGAGCTTATCAAGAGGTAGTTTGAGCTTATATAAGCTTATAACGTCAGCTTGTTGCTACCTTTTTTATTTTTGAACTATTTTTCTTGATTTTATTCTATTTCTAAGATTTTAAGTGTAACTGAGTTTTAAGCTTCTAAAGCTTATAAAAACTTAAAAGTGAGCTAACCTAACCTCAAATGATTAGTAAACAAGAGCTTTTGACAATTTAAAAGCTAAAATGAGATTCTTGAATAAAATTACCACAAACTGAATATGACTGAAAATACTTAAATTAAATGCTTGAAAAGTTGTACAATACACTGATATGTCTTAAAAGAGAACTGGAAAGCTTTAAATTACAAGAGAAATGGTAAAAATTACTAAACGACTAAACTAAACTATAGTTACACTACTACTACTCTAATAATCTTTCATTCTTCCTTTTTTCTTCATTTTATAGACCCTGGAGACTATCTCTGACTTTCCCACTTCAATCATGGCCGTAGGATTGGCTCTTTAGATCCCCACCGTTCAAACGTATTTTGCCACCAAATTGTGTTTTGGCAGATTAGTGGTGTTTGGTGAGCATTTAATGAGGAGGGGGGATGAATGGGTGTAGGTGAGTATTTATTGAAGGTTGGTGCATGTTTTGTGGAGAATTGGTGGCGAGGGGGGAACACAGAGCATGAAACCAGGGAGAGTGGAAGGTGAACAGTGCGAGGGGTGTGGGTGTTGACTGTGTTGACCCTGACTTGTTGACCTTTGACCTGGGGTGGGTAATATTAGAAGGGTAGTGGGCTTGGTGGGTTGTGGGGGTTATTGGATCAGGTAGTGGTTTGGGTTTGGTATTTGGCTTTGGGGTGGAATTAATTAATAAGGGTCCAAATGGTTAAGCAAAATAAATCACAAGGACCATTTTTGTAATTAATGAAAAGTGAGGGGCTGCAAATGTGATTTGTTCCAAAATAACAATAAGGACCATACTTGCATAGTTTAAATAACCAAAACCCATTTTTGCAATTTTTGTACTTTTCAAAATTCCCGGGGACCGTTTATGTCAATTTTCAAAATCCGGGGACTAAAATTGTAATTTCACCAATCTTTCATGCCAAGGACTATTTTTGACACATTTTGATTTTCCAAGGACAAAAATTGATTTTCCTTCTAAAAATATCCCACCAGGGACCAAATCTGCCAAAATCAGAAATCCAGGGACCAAACTGTAAATTTCCAAAACTTTTGAGATTTTTCACCAAAGGACTAAATATGACAACTTATGATTGTAAAAGGACCTTTGGTGATAATTTTCTATATTTTGAATATCCAAGGACTAGTTTTGTAATTTTATGAAAATTGGGGGACTGAAACTGCCAATTTTGCAAATTTGTATGTTTTTCATCTGTTTTTGCTCATTTTGCATCTAAAACATATAAAACACAATTTTGAAATATTTTCAGTATTTTGATGCATTACTGAGTGTTTTTGTATGTTTTGCAGTTCAGATTTGACCAAAAATGATGAGTGTTTGAGCACTCATCACATTCCAAGAGTCGGCATAATTTCCGGGACTTTGAATATTGAGGACAATATTCATCCTAAGTGTGGGGGGTATTTCGCTATTCTAGCAAATTTTATCACATTTTACTATCTAGTACCCCCGTTTTTGGCCAAAATTTCAAAATTTTTTAAAAAAAAATTTCACTGGTGCTTCAAAATTTTTGTGGTAATCAGTCCGCCATGTCTAACCGACAAAAGGATTGGCTAATCCAGGAGCAAAAGGCTCTTGGTAAAGATATATCAAATCCGTTTACTGAAAATCCCATTTTTGGTCAAATCTGAACTGCAAAACATACAAAAACACTCAGAAATGCATCAAAATACTGAAAATATTTCAAAATTGTGTTTTATATGTTTTAGATGCAAAATGAGCAAAAACAAATGAAAAATGTACAAAGTTTGCATAATTGGCAGTTTCAGTCCCCCAACTTTCAAAAATTGTCAAAACTAGTCCCTGGATATTCAAAATATGGAAAATTATCACCAAAGGTCCTTTTGAAATCATAAGTTGTCATATTTAGTCCTTTGGTGAAAAATCTCAAAAGTTTTGGAAATTTGCAATTTAGTCCCTGGAGTTTCAGATATTGGCAGATTTGGTCCCTGGTGGGCTATTTTTGAATGAAAAATCAATTTTGGTCCTTGGAATTCACATGTGTCACTTTTAATCCCTGGATGAAAATTTTGAGAAAATTACAAGTTTAGTCCCCGAAGTTTGGAAATTTGCAAAATTGGTCCCCGGGTGTTTTATTTTGGAAAACATTAATTTTTGTCCTTGTAATATTCAAATGTTGTCAAAATTAGTCCTTGTGAATACTTTGGGAAATGAAAGCTTCAGTCCCTCATGTTTGGGATTATTACAACTTTGGTCCTTGTGGTGTTTTAAAATTACAACCAAACGGACCCTATTTATATGTTAGCCCAAAATGCCAAATCCAACATACACCCCCTTTTAATATCAAAAACCCAAACCTGAGGCCCAAATAACATCCCAGCCCACACACCCCACGTTTATTAAACCCGATCAAACCTCCCTTTGACTCATCCCTAACCTCCCACACACCCCTAATTACCAGTAACCTGTCTCCCCCTCCTCTCCAATCACCCACCAATTCCTCACCAACTTCACCTTCCCCATTAATACATACACCAACCCTCATTAATAACCTCACCAAACCCTGCCCAATTTGCACTCTCCCGTTTTCCCGCCAAAAACGGATTTAAAGGCTCAGATCATCTAAAAGCCATCCAACGGCTCCAAAAGAAGTGGGAAAGAGAGATGATACCTCCAGGTCTTATAAAAGAAAAGAAAAACAAGAAAAAGAGTAGTAGTTAGTTTTAGAGTAGCTTTAGAATAGTGTAGCTTGTCGAATTAGTGTAATTCTCTATTTTCATTGTAATTTTTGGTTTAAAATCCTTGTACTAAGTGTCTCTTGTGTATTTGAAACTCAGTTAAAGCATCAATTCCAGTATCTCAGTTCTTCATTTTCAAAAGTGTACCTTTTGTAGTAGAAATTTCAATTCCTTATAAAAGTGTTAACAGCTGTTGTGTAATGCTTGTATAAGCTCAGTTGAGCTTATTTGAATGTATTTCATAGTTCTTAAGGTTTTATAAACCTTCTTGTTTCAAAATCGGGAAAAGCACAAAAATAAATAAAAAATAGTTAAAAAATAAAAAAGTGGTAGTAAGCTGAGGTGACAAGCTTTCATAAGCTACTAAGACCTCCTGATAAGCTCAGAAAACTTCTTGATAGTTTTCCTGAGCATATCTCACACCCTGGTTCCATTTCCGAGCATTGGACAATTTGTGAGTATTTTTTCATTTATCTCTTGCATTTTTCTGTAGCCATATTTAATTCTATGTAACTTAGTGTTTTTATGCTTGTTAAATGTTCCTAAGTTCAGTTTAAATTAGTTTAAGTTTGCTTTATTGAATTTCAATTGCCTTTGAATTCTTAGTTTGACTGTCCAAATTAGTATAATTTAGAAAGGTAGGTATCGGTGTTTGTAGGCTTAAGTTGTTGTGCTTATTTCAGCTTATTTAATCATATTGAGTCTTTATAATTCAGTTTCATGATTTATTATAGTCATTTACTTTGAAAATCAAAAATTAGACCAAGTTAAGGAGTGTTTGGCATTGCTGAGTTCTGCCTGTTACTTTGAGTTTGTGTTGTTTTCTTTAGTTGTGGTAACTTACTTTAGGTTATTATAGTTTAACCAAATCACAAAAACCATGTCTTTTTCATTCAAAAGTCAATCTTCATCTTTAATCTCACCAAGTTGTTAACTGTTGGGTTTTTAGGAAGCATAGCCATTCATATCAGTCCATAGTTGATTAACTTAGCTTAATTAGGTCTCATTACACCTTATTATAACATAATCAATCACTAGGATCCATTAGAAGTTCATAAAAGTCAGCTAGGTAATTTATTTGCAAAAGTCAAAATGCATGTTTTCAGATTTTTCCAAATGTTGTGGGATTTTTATTGAATTTTCTGTTTGGAACTAAGCTTTGAAACTTGTTCCTAGTTAAAGTCCCCCAGCTCTTATTCAAAGTCCCATAGTTCCCATAATTTTGAGAATTTTGCTGTGGGCCTCATCCCTGTCCAAACTCACTTGCAGGGAAGGTCCCTGCCCTGCATCAGCAGATACCACCACTCAACCACCACCTTTGGTGGTGGCTGCAGCCCTCCATAGTGGGACCCAGTGCTCCCCTCTTGGTTCTTTACACTCCCAAGTTGGGTGGCTGTCCATAGCACCCAAGCCTGTGCCCCTAATCAACCTAGTGGGCCCCCTAGACAGTCCCAAAACTTGTCCCATTTCTGTGTTTGTTGAGGTATAAGCCAAGTGCTTATTTTGATCCATATGCTTATTCAGGGCACCACTCTAGTTTTTCTAGCTTAATACATGTCCCTTTAGCTTATTTGAACATAAATCCACCAATGTTCTCAGCTTTGAGCTTAATTCCAAGCTTTTAGCCTTGACAGTTGACCAAAGTCAACTGTCATGGCTTAAGCTCTCCACAGTGCTTAATTTTAAGTTACAAAAAAGTTGTTTTCACAAAAAGTGTTATTTTTTAGTTATAAAATAGTATTGTAAAAGAAAAATCCAGAAAAAATAATTTAATTATAAGTGATAGTTTCTATTTAATGTAATTTTAATTTTAATTTTCATTTTTAAATCTTTGTTAAGCACTTAGCTTTTTTATATTTTTCTTAAATTCCTTTTATATTAAAGTAATTTTAGTAATTTTCTCAGATTTTTATTTTGTCATTTAGTAATTATTAGATTTAATATTATTTTTATTAATAATTAATTAATAATAAAGTTTTAAATAGCATAATTAGTTTTTATTAAGTAAGACCTAGTTTTTATATTTTTCCTAGCTTTTATATAATATAATATAATTTTAGGAATTTTTCTAGAATTTTTACTGTTCATTTGCTATTTTTTATAATTTAAATAGGTAATTAATATTAAATTAGTAATTAATTAATAGAAAAACCACAAAAAGACAAAAATACATATTTTTAATTTTAAAATTTGTTTTTAGTTATTTTATAATTTTAAAAAATTTAATTTTCATTTTTCTAGTGATAAATTAATATTGTATTATATTTAAGTTGTTTAAATATTAATAATTAAGTATTAATTAGTAATTAATTAATAATAAGTAATTAATTAGTGTAAAAATTAATTTTCTTTTTCTAAAAATTTTCTTTTAACCTTAGGTTTGTAAAAAAAGTCATTTTCACCCCCTGTGGGTTTTCATATTTCAGTTTTCAGGTTTTATTTTGTACGTTCGCGTTATTTAAAACGTGAACATACCCGTTTTTAGGTTTTAAATGTTTCTGGTTTTTTCAACTTTCCAGTCTTGTTTATATAGCTTATTTAAGCTATTTCATTATATAAATCAGTAGTGTAATCAATCACAAGCCCTTTCCGTCCAAATTCACCCGATCACAGAACCGTTTGATAACCATTACACCTCGTCGGGACATAACGACTCGGGGAAACACTATATTCCGCGGAGCATTGACTCTAAGCTATTTGACCTTGTTGACTACATCCGTGGTTGATTTAGGTTGACCGTTTGGAGCCAATCAGTCTATACTGAGGATGCCTACGTGTTTTTAAGTGGTTTTTGAGTCTAAACACTATTACTACTTGTCCATTTTCTGAAAATATAAGATTTATAGCTATTAGAGGTCGGCAAGTAAGCTTTTTGATTTTTGCAACATAAGTTGTCAAAACTGCGAATCTGAGTCTGAAAATCAGTTGGAGTTTTTGATTTTTCATTTTCAAATCATAAAGAGTTAAGATCTCTCCTTATACAGAGGTTAAATTAAGGTTATGTGGGACTTCCTTGAATTGTTTTGGATTTTTCTGAAAGGTCTTGGTATGTCTATTAAATGCAAACTTTCAGGGTGTTTCTGCAGTTCACTTTCTGGACATGTTTGGGTAAACGATTTTTGAAAGGGTATTTACACTTGGTAATAAATTCTAGGAAAATTCAAATAGACTCTTAAGACATTAAAGCTTCAGTGAGAATTTTTGTGGACTTTTATTTTGATTTCTGGTATTGTTTGAAAATTCGTTAAGTGAAGGTAAAAGTATACTAAAATAAGAAATTTGTTAAGAAACTTAGGTTTCTGTGAATTAATACTATTTGATGTGTTTTGTGAGCCCTAGACCTAAACACTTATGATTGTAACCTAAATGAATTTAATGATATCATTGAACCCTAAGTTGACTAAATGTGGTAAGATACTAAAAATGGAATGAAACCCTAAAACGAGTAATCTGAGTAACTAATAAGTATTGTGTGAACCATAATCCGTGTAGATCGTGTGAAGAAGGAGTGATCTGCCTTCCCTTCTCGTCCTTTGTTTCATTTCTGCATTTGATTTCGAGGTACAGATATTCTGCCTTTTTAGTAAAAGTCATCCTTCTCTCTTTTGTTTATTGCTTTGATTATGATCCCTTCAGTTAAGCCACTGCTATGTTCCCTTTGTATGTTTCCTATTTGTTGATCCTTGTGATTTGATATGAGTTGATATTCGTTTGCATGCTATAGTCTCTTTCCTTATAGCATTTCCTATTTCTATGCCCATTATATGTTTTGCCTATATGTGTTAGACTTATTAGCCAGTCATGGGGAGTCCATGTCCTTGCCACTGATGCACCAGTGGTATTGACACTATCTGTGGAGGTGGGTTTTTGTCCACAACGTTCCCTATTATGCTATAACTATTCAGGCCTATATTTATTATTGTATATGTTTACTTAGCCTAGAGCTTTGTGCATATATATCTGTTTTGCAGGGAGCGTATGGATGCATCCTAGGTACTTTGTTTAGTATTATTTGGTGAATGTTTTGGTGTGTGTGCAATACACCCCTTTCACATTTGGTATAATGGATGTCCTGACTCCTATGTACACTATGATATATATTTGTTGGGCATTCCTATTAGTTCTACTTTTCTGTGATCTTTATAATCCTATCATATCTATTGTGATTAACTTATGTTTGCTTTATTTCATTTGCTTACACTTATGATTCATTCTTTTCCTTTGATTCGTTTGATATTCCTTACCCGTATTCACTTTGATCATATTCTGTTATATGTTGCATATTCTTTGATTTCTATCTCAGCAGGTTCGCTCGGACTTATGTCTTATTCACCTTCGTTTTCGTTTTGTTATTAGTTTTCGTTTGTTTATATCTGTTCACTGGGCTTTTTAAGCTCAACCGCATTTCTTTTCCCGCGGCAGGTTTTAGAAGGAAGCTGGGTTGAGGGAAGAGCGCTTAGGAGCTCTTAGTGGACTACATTGTTGATAGCTTTCCATGGATTAGATTTGGGCTTAGGGTTATTTTTATTATTAGTTTGTATTTAGTTTGGATGTTGTAATACTTAGATTTGCCTTGTAACCCTTGTATTAATAATGTATTTCCATTTGCTTGTGTTCTGATTTGACCCCAAAATGTTATACTTTAGCCCTTTTCGGGTTGGGGTGTTACAGAAAATGCAAAAACTTATCAAACATGTCAGATTTGTTACGAAGAGGATAAATACACAAGTAATGAGAGAAATGATAGAGAAAAAGAACATAATATTTAAAACCACTAGAACTAACAATAGGAGAGGTCCACAAATCAGAATGGATAATATCAAAAGGATGTTCAACAAGAGAATCCAAACTATAGAAAGGAAGTTTTACATGTTTGCCAAGTTGACAAGCATGACAAACATGTGGAGTCTTTTCTTTATTACATGAAATAAACCGACGTGAAACAAGAGAATGTAGCACCCCATCACCGGGATGACCAAGACGTTGATGCCACGTGGAGGGGCTTGTGGTACAAAGGCGGTAGGGATAATTGATGGCTTGGTAACCGGATAAAGATCACCCGAGCTGTCACATCGAAGAAGGATATGACGTGTCAAGAAATCCTTCACAGAGAAACCAAACGCGTCAAATTCAATAATGCAATTATTATCCCTAGTAAATTGGCGAACAAAAATAAGATTTTTGATTATATTAGGAGTTACAAGTACATTATGAAGCTGTAGAGGGCGATGAAAGGAAGGAATAATGCTATGACCGGTATTGGCAACGGGAATAGAATTACCGTCATCAACATGTACAGATGGGTATAAACGTTTATTAAAAATTGAACCTAAATTACTTGCATTGGAATTTAAATGCGAAGATGCACCTGTATCCATGTTCCAGGTCGAGTCTCGCAATGCCATAGTACTAAAAGCACTAGGAAGCGTAGTAGCTTGAGACGCCGGAGCTGCTCCAAGAATACCCCTCGTTAAAGTATTAACCTGTTGAAAATTAGTAGGAAATATTGCAGCCTGTTGGGCCTGGTAAATGTAAGAATGATGTTGGGCTAGTTGAATCTCAATTCCTGTTTGGTCCATTTGGTTCTAAGGTTGACCCAATTGGTTTGGAAACATGGGCTGGTGAGGTTGAGATGGTATACGAGTGTGGTGAGCGGTAGGATAGTTGTATTGTCATTGTTGGGTGGAACTCTTATTACTTAGCAAGCGACTAGTAACATTAGTGCCCATATTTTTATTAGAAGCCAACCCCGATCGGTTACGGTGGTCGTGTATGAATTTACATCGATCACCAAATTGTGACCTTATTAAAGTGATTGCATGGTTGTGGTAAGCCTTGAGATTTATTAACAAAAGTGTTAGGGGTATCTTTATGATGAACGGCCATGGTTGCCGATTTTTATATTGATGCTTGCGTTCTTTTTTATTGATTGATGCTTGCGTTCTTTTCAGTGGTGGTAGGCTTTTAGATTGATACTTGCTGGTTTTTTTTTTTTTTTTTTTTTTTTTTTTTTTTTTTTTTTTTTTTTTTTTAGTGAAGGGGCGGTAGAAAGCAGTAAAGGGGAAGGAGGGAGCGAGTTGGTTAAGGAGAAGAAGGGGAGAGAATAATTTATTTCTCTGATACCATGTTAAAGGGTATGGTTTTCATATCATTCCTTACAAAAGAGAGATTACATATATAGATGCAATACATATCTATCTTAGGTAATACATCAATCACCCACTAAAATACAATTAATTGATTTGTGATAGCTATAATTTTGCACACTTTGGAACTTATCCATATACACGGTTAACATTTAATAAACTATAGCATACTCGTTAACATTCATTCATCCTTTTTACATATCTTAAACATGTTTTATTTTTCAACACTTTCTTTTTAATAGTCACCGCTAATGGGGCACATTAGCTGTGATATAAATAGTTTCAGATCATTACCTTAACTTCATACCTACTCATCTTATTCTCACTTACATTCTTAACTTATCACATTCTTACTCTCGTATCTTAACTCATCTCATTCTAGTTATTTACGCACTTAAGCAATATCGTTCTATTTCATCTTTTATGTATGATCATACTTCAAATACGTTCTATACGTTCACTATTATTGAACAATTAATAACCCAAGTGTCAAATGCAACTATGCCTTTTGTACATATTATAACATACTTATCATCATTTCACATTCCATTATTATTACTACTACACACACATTCACGTAAACACATAATGATCACCGACACCATACGAGTGCACGGTGTTCTTATCTCTTAATCACATTTCGAGTCCATAGAGAACTGTGTCGCTATCTAACACACAAACTGTTTTCAATTATTTTACCGACCATTTTGCGGTCATCCTACAAAATGTTTTGCTTCTATATCATAAAAACAATAATTTTTTTGACCTTACCACTATTTTATAAGCAATGAACCGATTCCTTAATATCATTCCACAAGTTATTTTATAAACCGATATACTGTCTTACTAATATATCACAAACTGTGGTTTTGTTACTATTTTATAAGTAATGAATTGTTTCCTACTGCCCTATAAATTAGTTAACGACTCTTTGTACAAGCTATCATATTATTAAGTAATAAACCGATTCTCTACTTTACTACTTTTTCATAAACAAATGAGCAGTTTCATAAAAAAATTTGTAAACTATGTTAGAATTCTCTTACGAGTTATATACTTAAGGCGTCTTATTGATTTAGGTCACGGTTAGGTCACACGGTTTACATCAAGCTTGCTTATTTACTCTCGTTGCTATCACTTGTTGACGTGAGTTTGATAGCCCCTACTTTACTTGTTTTGAACTACTATGTGGTGAGAATATATGCTTGATGGTCATAGGAAACCACTATACAAAATGCAGCGGGTCAGAAGAAAAAAGAACCAAAGACTGTTTAAGATTGTTTGTATATATATATATATATATTTTGGAACGGCTAAACTGTGGCTACATGGCTCCTAGCCCAGAAGGCGTAGCAAGCCCACACAGCCGGGGATAGACCCAGCCCAGAAGGCAATGGCGTCCATCCCTTTTACACACGCGCCAGGAAACCTCATCATCCTCCCCAATATGGGTTTAACAAGGCTCGAACCCGAGACCTTGCGGAGGGAGTAAAACCTGGATACCGCTGGACTAAACATCCGTTGGTAGATTGTTTGTATATATGGTTGATGAAGTTTTTAAATGTAAACTGTTAGTAAAATTTTGCTTATAAGTTTGTTTTTCAATTTACACGGTTATAAGTCTTATATACGTTTGTTGTTTAATTTATACAGTACCGTTTAAGAAAAGAAAAGACATCACACAACGACTGACAAACAACGAAAATAATTGCGTGTTGGGCTAAGACTTTTCAGTTGGGCCCTTGTTTTAAGTTTATATTTTAGGGGTTTTTTTTTTTTTTTTTTTTTTTTTTTTTTTTGAAGATGAACTAGTGAAATAGTACGCCGTAACATGGAGTAGAGAGAATATCATTTTAAACAGAAATTCTTGTCGTCGCCGACAAGTGGACCGTCTGAGGGTAAGACTTTTTATTTCTTTCTTAAAAAATCACATCTATTTTGGTGACAACTACATACTACTATTTAATTTTATGTTCCTTGAGTAAGATTGGATGTGATAAGTCATGGCATTCGGAACATAGTTACAACGTACACGTACTTAACCATCTCTACTAGCTAGGGACAAGGCTCATTTTAGCATTGATACTAGCTATAATGGTTCTTTCAATAAAAAATTTTGTTCCTGACATGCTTGAGACTATACTCGTAAGGTTGGATGTCAAGGATCTCATCCGATGCAAAAACGTCTGCAAGTTATGGCGTTCTTTCATTTCCAGCAACTGCTTCGTCAATGCTCATTTGAGATATAGGTACGACAGTGATCGTAATAATAGTCAATTCCGACATAGGAGGATCGTTATGGTTCAGCTTTCCCGTGGCCCCGCCAAAATATATATTGGGGGTTCTTGCTGTAACATGTATCGCTTTGACTGTCGATGTAACGTTGTTGGTTCTTCTAATGGCCTCGTATGCATCGCTACTCATGATCCCAAATTTTTTCGTATATTAGTAGCCAATCCCTGTACTAGACAGTTCAGAATACTGCCGAAACCACCCCTTGATTACATGTGTGTAGGCAAGTATGATTTACCAGGACCTATCGGTTTTGGTTATGATTCATTGTCAGATGACTACAAGGTTGTACTAGGATCTAGAGGACGGCCTTCGGGCACCAGTTTCATCGTTTTAAGTTTGAAAACAAATGCTTGGAAATACGTTGGACACTTACGGTGTACCCTGCTAGTCTTAAAGTTTGTTGGTGCCTTGTGCAATGGTGCGATTCATTGGTTAATGAAGGGGGCTGATAGGTCCAAACATATGATTATTGCTTTTAATTTATCCACAGAGGAATTCAAAGAAATTCCTCTACCTGATCATGGCTGTACTAAATCTTCTCGGCTTGGGATTATCGATGGATGTCTCTGCATATGTCATCCACTTATTGGTGATCTTCCTAGATGGGTCATGAAAAGCTACAACGTAAAATCGTCTTGGACTCTCTTGCCACCTTATGACCATGTCCCTCACAAGGTTAATGATGCTATACACACCTTAAAATCGACCTAGGATGATTATGTTCCACACACGAGTTTCTTCACTGATGATGATGATGATGATGATGATGATGATGATGATGATGATGATGATGATAAGATCGAGTTAAGATACAAGGAACCAGATTTGTGTGCCCCTATTTTCGTGCAATGCCTTGTACCTCCCCATGTTTACAGGAGACTCAAGAGAAAGAGGGAGCCAACCAATAACCATAAGCTAGGTGATTTCTAATTCCATATCTTCCTTTCTTTAATATATCGCATACCATAGACTCTGTTATATAAATTTTTGTTTAAATTGGTTAGCCCATATGATCCTCTGTAGAATATGTATATAACGGCTTTTTCATGTTCTAGTTACACGTACTCCCCATCTTGTCCCGTATCTGATTCATGTGGTTTGGAGAAGGTGTGACGTTATAAAATAAGCACCTAATTCTTATCATTTATGTTAGTTTCTAAGAACAATTTTCTGTTATATCTGGATATTGGCACAAGTACCCTAGACTGTCATTGGTATATGTTTGTATGCAAGCTTTACGCAAGTGTATATTAGTTTAAAGCTTGCTACATACTGATCCCATGTATAATCAACTCGGCACAAGTTAAAGAACCCGGTGAAGTCCCCTGTAGACATGGACTCGTCCTTGAAAGTGGTACATTTGAAGCTTATTAGTTGTCAAAAGCACATCTCTTGCTAATTGTTGGTGTGCTTGAGAGACTCGTTACTCTATTAACCATAGTTGAGACAGAAAGGAACTAGTTGTTTCTAGATTTTGTGGTTTACTACCTTTTTTTTGTCAACTTTCTTCATTGCCGTGTCTTTTAATTTTTACTCACTTGAATCTGCATTTTTTTTTCCCAGTAAATTAAGGGAGTTTCGAGTTTGGTGTCGTTGGACTCGAGATGATGTTGATTGTATGAACTTTGCTCGTTTTTTAGGACCCGCGCCGGCTTTAGAGATCAATGCTTATTTATTGTTTTTGTGTTTCATGGATTTTATGTACAATGGGTTCTGGTCATTTATGCCGAATGTATCTGTGAATTGTTTGTTGGATGATTTCTGGAAGTATCAAAACTCATGGTTGATTTATTTTATAATTTATGCAAAATCGTTTTTCTTTTCTTTTACTTGTTAGTTACGGTGCCATCATATCTTTCAGCCTCAGTGAGGACTATATATGTTGGTATGGGACTTATCTAGGCCATATAGCTTCGACGCTCCGGCTAATTAAGTGACCACTAGGCATACAAGTAAGTGTATAAACATTGGGAAAATTTGCAACACAATTTCACCAAGTGGCTCCCGACATGCTACAGTTAACGATAATCTACCAAGAAGTTAGCTTTTGATTACATCTGAAAAACTAGGAAAAGATTACAAACTAATTAAGCGTACATTCAACTATTCAAGATTAGACTCATCAAGCCATCGGTCTAATTGGGGTTAAGTTTCAAATCTGCTTGATATGTCAATAAGTGTGATAAAATTGTGATCTCTTTTAAAAGATTGTAGGGAGTTGGCTACAAAAAAATTGTTGCCAATATATTCCCTTTCATGAAGAACTTTCAGTTCCGTAAAGATTTATTGGCATTTTCAACTTTCTGCTCATGATTCATTTTGTTGTTATCTGAAAAAAGCCTATTGAATTTGCAAAATCCCAAAAAACAAAAATCATGGTTGGAAAAACTTGTGTGCAAAATATTTGAAACTAGATATCTTTCATATAGTTGTTCTACTTGATCATCGATTCTGGTTCTTTTAAGCCTCTCACATGTTTTTCTGTTATAATATCCCAGCTCTGAGCTACCGCAACCATAGACAACAATACTGTCCTGCATAAAAAAATGGTGTTTAATACACCAATGTTGTTATACAGCTTATATAGCACATATATAAAAAGACTTATGGATCCCGATAGCAAATAAAATCAGTTGTTTATATCTCTATACTCATGCTAATAGATACAACAGTTAGAGATGGTTTGAAGTCCATCTAATAATTATTGTTTATAAGCCTCTGACTATGCACACGTTAGCTTCATCATTGACAAAAGAAAACAAACTATTTTCATACCACATGAACAAACATTCTAATGACATTTGTCCTACATAAGATTGAATCGTCTATACAAAACTTGAGGTCCTGGTTGCTAGAAATTGAATGGCGGTTATGGTTAGTGTCTTCATACTCAATACATAAGGTTTTGTTCTCCAATTCCTGGAACCTCATTTTCACTTGCTCCAGCAAGTCTGGGAGTTTGGCCGAAAAGGGCAGTGTAAACTTAACCATATGATCATATTTAACTTTTATCATCTTCCCCATATATGTGGATGCTAGATTCACCATCTACAATTAAAGCAAACAAAAATTATTATCGCCTTTGAAAAAAAAGAAACAAATAATTATTACGTGTGAATCCAGTTACATAACATGCTTCATTACCATTTATATATAACATTCATGTAAACTGCAGTTACTTGAGAAATGATGCAAAAAGGTCAAAAAAGTTATATCAAAAACTGATTCTCTTGGTAAAATGTCGTTATGGGTATGGGTTTAAGAAAAGCAGGGATTGGTATCTGGCCTAAATTCATGGCTATCAAACCCATTCTTATAAGGGTGTGTTTGGTTCATAGATACGGGAATGGGGAATAGAAATGATAGTCATATGGGGGTAGATGTTCGGTATGCATTGATCGGTTTCAAATTTAGATTTGATACCCATGGAATTGGAAATCCCCCAAACCCATCTAAGAGGGTGGATTTACAATATTATAATATGCTTTGAGGTTTGTAATAGAGATACCCAAAACCTTAAAATATACCAAACATCATTTATGAGTAATAATAGCTATATCTATTCCAGAATATATTCAAACGCAAGTTTAGACTAATAAACTGTCAAACATTCAAACACCCGTATTCTCACTTCTTTAATCAGGTTATGCCAGCAAGGCAAATTTTGTGGCATAAAATTATTATGGGAAATAAAACAATAAATACGACTATGATTCAATAAAGAAGACTTACCATCAGCAGATTCTGAATTTGATTAAAATCTGCAACATAACTTTGTTTAGGTTGAGTCGTGACAAACTCGATGATTCCAGCAAGTTTGAACCCAGCACCCGGATAATTCAAATAGACAGGAAGAACTAATTGTCCCATTCCTGATGCTTCGTCAACAAATTGATGATCTTGATTAAGCGCATGTCTTATTCTATGATCTGCAACCCCTGTTTGAGCTGCTCGACCAGCAAACCAGTTGCCCACATTTGTCTCTTGTCCAATACAAGGATTCTTTGAGAAACATCTCATCCTATACTCCATAAGTTTGTTATCGTGTATGGTTGATACACAACAATGATCTGACAACTTAAGACTACACCCAATATCTTCTGGATCCCGAAGTCTGCTGCATTTCCAAAACTGGAGTAAACCCGATTCTCCTCGGAAGTCAAAAGCATCAAAAACACTTTTAACTCTAGAGACCAAGTTTGTGTCAGAATACAGTATGTAGGCCATGAAAAGAACCAATAGGAGCAAATGTTCCGGTTCCATGGTACTCTGCATTTGCAAACAAAAGCAGCGTTAATATTAAATCGGGTTTTATCAATATTGATGACCTTCGTGTAAAAATTAATCCTAATTCCACATTAATTCATTAAAGATGTCTTGTTCGGGTTAGAGAATAGTTAAATGGGTCGACCCACCAACAAAATTCTTTTGATGGATAGTATATATATTTGGTTTACGGCTTAAATGGGTCGACCCACCGACGCCTATAACAAGCTCTACACATTTAGGTATGTAACATGCCAACTTGTATAGTTAAATGGCTAAATGGGTCGACTTGTGTAACATTTTTAACCCGTCAGTTCATATGGATAAACAGGTTTAATGGGTCGAGTTGACGAGTTCACGTCGGGATTTTCTCAGAACCGTGACCCGACACGAACTGCCAAAGTGACATAAACATTATCGGTCCATAACAGATTATGAGAAACACACACAAAGAAAGGACCAGCAAAAGATGTAAGAATCAGATAATCAGAACCAGAACAACATCCTTAAAAGTAAAAAAAAAAAAAAAAAAAAAAAAAAAAAAAAAAAAAAAGCTAACCTTTGAGATCGTGAAGGGAGATTGTAGCCGGTGTGTTTTTGGTGAGAATCCTGAATGTAGGTGATCTTGGGGTGGTAAGAGAGAAAGGGTGGACGGTTGCACGGGTTTAAGGGGTTTAAATACGTAAAAAGGAACACCTTGATCTCAACGATGATAAACCCCACATCTCCCTTTTGACGTTTTATATAAAAAATGATAAGTCATCACCATTAATTTATTTAAATTTGGAACACCATTCTTTTTGTTTTTGTACTTTTATAATGTCAAGGTGACTAGAAATAAGTTGCACTGGTCGGTTTTTTTGTAATAACGTGTTTAAGTAGTTGACGTGCTTTTATTTAGTGAAAGTAGTGAGTAACATACTTGTTTAACCAAAGTTATAAATAGCGCGAGGTGTGGCGTGACGGTATAACCAAGTCTCACGCTTTAGTCGTTAAATCGAAGCTTTTGCGTTTATAAAGCGAGGTATAAGGCGGCGCAAAATATGAAAATATTTGTATATTTATATTATATTTTATATATATCGAGTTTACAAAAAAACGTGACATAAGGCAACATAATGCGTGACATGACGATATAACCAAACCTCATGCCTTTGCAAGACCTTTGCGTGCTTTTTAGAACCATAGTTTGCTCTCATCTTTACACACTTAGATATTATTCCAAATTTTGCAACAAATTGATATATTATAATGTAAAAGTAATAGGAAAAATTTTTGGATAAAATATACATTTATCATATGAATCAATACGATATAAGTTTGGTGGTGAACAGTAGCAATAAGAATAGTTTTTATCAATGCTGTCAAGATCGCGATCCCACGCTGGATCGTTTTTGTCTTTGCAAGATCGAGATCGTAAGATCGGATCGTGATCCTACGATCCTACCAATTTGTCATATTTTGTAAACCAATGATATACGAGTCAAACTGTTTTACATTTTTACTCAACGTCAAAGATAAGTTCATATAATATCATCTTGAAAATGACAAAGTTTAAATTTCAAACACCAAAGTAATAGTAAAACACAAAAAAATCAATTTTCAATCCTTACATTAACGATTTATTGCAATAATATTACACAACATAGGTCCTAAATGTCTCAAAAATACGAGCCATCAACATGATTTCAAAAAAACAAACGTTTCATAAGTGGCATTACAAAACATACCATTTGATTAGTTTAATTACAGTGAAGTAAACTAAATTAAACTATTGAACACTTTTTAGACTATAATCTATTTGGAAAAGTAGAAAACTCTGTATAAACTATAATCTATTTAGAAAATGAAACAATAGTGGTTTACTCATTAGACATTAGTAAAATACACGTTTGTTTTTTTTTTTTTTTGCCTAAGCAAGTAAAAGTGAACTCGGATCGCGTGTCGGTCTTACGATCTTACGTGCGATCCTACTTACGATCCTACCTCAGATGCGATCCTACCACGATCCTACACGATTTTGACTGGTGTGCACGTAAGATCGTACGATCTTACATGTAAACTCGCGAGTTTGACTGCCTTGGTTTTTATGATTATCCTTATCATCATTTTTACGTCCGTGTCACATTATTATTCAACATATTATCACTATTATCACTTTTTACATTTTATAATTATCACTATTAAAAATATTAACTTTATAAAAACATACCTCACAAAATACGTAACACATATATTTAGTAGTCAGCACTATGTGCAATTTTTAAAGGTGACGAGAGGTTTTTTTATGAGGGTGGCGCGATGAGGGGTGATAACAGTGATGGGTTACCCCTCCTATAAAAACCAACCTATAAATGTTTCTTTTGATCTAATTAGATGTTAGGAGATCAAAATTATATACCTGTAAAAAGTATAACTGTAAAATTATTTATTTTTTTAATCTTTTTTCTAACTCTAAGAATACAAAAATGTTTTGTCTTTTTTCTTTTCTCTTTAGTTCAGGAAAACAAAAATACAATCATCTCTTTTTCTTTTCACTCCTTATCTTCTAATACACTTTCTCTTCTTTCCTCATTAAACTCAAAGAACAGAATGTAAAAGTTTTTTGGAGGAGAAAATTCTCAAATAAAGCCAAAAAGTTGAGGCTTTTCCCAAATGAAGCAAAAAATAAGTGGTTTTCCTAAAAGAGTCATGTGCGAATGTGCGATTCCAGTAGAATTGTAACACGTGTCCATACCAAAGGTACAAAACCAATCATTTGCAGGCCCACATGATTTCAATTTTACCCCACGTGGTGTTTGACTTTTAATTACAAATGTGCGAATTTCTAATGTGCGATTTTCGGCTAATGTGTGAAAGTTAAAAAAAAAAGTACCATTGGAAAAGAACAAAAATCTTACTTTGCAGGAATAAAATCTCACTTTTGTACTACCAAAGTACATAAAATAATAATATTATAAGACCAAAAATTGTCCATGTTCTAGTGCTTCTACTTGTTTTAAGCTTTCCCTGCCCATTCTTCATAGAATTCTTTCAAGAACTCCTCCATGAACTTGTGCCTTTTCTCAGCCCTTCTCTTCCCTGCCTGAAATTCCAAATAAGAAACAAAAAAATTACATGCAAATCAAAAAACGATAAAAATAAGAGAAAATTCCCAAGTGCCTCGTAGCAGTCTCGTACAATGTCTACAATTTACATGTTCTAGTGCTTCTACTTGTTTTAAGCTTTCCCTGCCCATTCTTCATAGAATTCTTTCAAGAACTCCTCCATGAACTTGTGCAATATATAAAATAGATAGATGTCTTATAGTACAATATATAAAATAATTTAAATATATATACCTTGGTAAGTTTTTGGTCTTTTAATATTATTATTTTATGTACTTTGGTAGTACAAAAGTGAGATTTTATTCCTGTAAAATAAGATTTTTGTTCTTTTTCAATGGTACTTTTTTTTAACTTTCGCACATTAGCCGGAAATCGCATATTAGAAATTCGCACATTTGTAATTAAAAGTCAAACACCATGTGGGGTAAAATTGAAATCATGTGGGCCTGCAAATGATTGGTTTTGTACCTTTGGTATGGACACATGTCACAATTCTACTAGAATCGCACATTCGCACATGACTCTTTTGGGAAAATCACTTATTTTTTGCTTCATTTGGGAAAAGCCTCAACTTTTTGGCCTCATTTGAGAATTTTTCTCTTTTTTGGAGTCAAACCATACATGAAGCTAAAATAAACTTATTACGATTAGTTTGGAAGGGACAAACTCAATATTCTTTTGTGATGTATCAAATATGATAAATTATACTCGGTTCGTCCTAAAATTATTGTCAACAAATAAAATACACACAAATTAAGGCAAACGTGTTTTCATTTTTATAATGAGAAATGATATTTCTTCCTATAAAACATTCTTACGTATCCTCCTACTTTCAAAATCCTGACAAGTGGTAAAACTAACATTTAGATGAAGAGGGATAATTAGTGAAATACAACGACAGAGTTTTACATGAGTAGGAGGATAAGCAAGCAAAATTTATAGAATGATATAGCAATAATATTTTACAATAGCTAAAACAAGACGATTTTATCATTTGACAATTAATGTTTATTTTTATTTTTATTTTTATTTTGTAAAGATCAATTTTGATTAAGGGTAATATAGTACAATTAATTTCAACTACTAAAAGTAGACTATTATTTTGATACATCTTAAAATAAAATGATGAACAAAAAATTATGAAAGGGGGAGTAGAGTTTGGATCAAATGAGAATGGAGAGAAGGAACCACGATCGAAAATTTCAGATATACCTACACAAATAGATGCATCTTCTTTGACATTTCTATCCCTTAATTGAAATGAGTGGATATCTTTCTTTTTTATCATTCTCATTTTGTTTCTTATTTTTACTGAATCCCTCTCTCGAGGAATATAAAGTGAAAATAAGTAAGGGTACGTTTGGTATGTAAAAGGATGAGAATCGGATTTGAATTTAGTAATAGTTTGAAAGAAAAGTATATGAGAGAAAAGAAATGATAGTATAAAATGTTGTTTGTTATAGTAATAATTAAGGCTCTTGTAATAGTTTGAAAAATTGAACAAATACTATAAAATTTTAAATTTATTAGTATTATATGTACTACTGTAATAATTATAGTGACCTCACAAAATAATATAAAAGGTACCTCTCCCCCTATCTTTCATTCTATGGGTGTGGATTCATCTTTTCATTTTCAAAAATGGGCCCCACTATCAACCAAACATCTTATTTGTACAATGAATCCATTCTTTCATTCTATAACCGTGAAACAAACGAGCCCTAAAACTTCAAAGTTGAGATGGCTAATTAGATTCCACAAGATTGGTCAACAAGTCCTACTAGTTTTAAAATTAGTCCTTTAGGCTTTTCACAATGGTGACCTATATTGCATCATCTTTTCGGCTGCCACCTTAACTTTCTCTCTCTTCAACCCATATTCACCTCTCTCATCACAGTGGCAACCCATATTGTATCATCTTCCTTTATTTATTTATTTTTTTAAAAAAAACATCTTTTAACATAAACACAAATTTTATTAATAAAACGTAAATATTACATAAACGAAATGATACGGAATTATACAACTAAAAATTAAACGTAGACATTACATGATAAAACACGATACGGAAAACAAATAAAACACGATACGAAAAACAAATAAAACACGATAACAAAAACACAAATAAACGTAGACCATTACTCATCGTCTCTGTCCCATGCATCTGTGTTTCTCAGAACGAACCACACATGTTGATAATATATCCCTCTCCCATAGCGCTCATAATAAATTCGGTTTGCATTGCTGAGACAACAAGGGTCTTCACTTGTACGCAGCAACTCTTTGTAAATAGCATTATACCTATGACATTCAAGGTTCATTCTATTCCATTGAGCCGTAATACTATTTTTATTACGGTGCTCACCATCAGTCTGATTGTTGAACCTTTGTGTAACTTCATTCCAAAAAGAACGTCCATTCACAAGGTCTCTGGAATCCTGAACTTCAAACTATACGTTACCTAGCAGGTGTTCTTCTTCCATTGACCAACGATTATTCATTGTGAAATGATTTAAGAGTGTGTGAAGAAAAGTGTTGTATGGTGTGTTACTTATAGGGGATAATATAAGAAGTAGATATTTTGAATTCAAAATTCTAACACAAGGCAGGATAAATCTTAAATTCAAAAATTAAATACAAGGCGGGATCTTTTAACACAAACGTAAATTTTTTATTAATAAAAACATAAACGTTACATAAATAGAAATTCAAACATTACAATACTAAATTAAAAACTAAAACTTCAATTGTAATCTGGGTGATCCCAGGTTTGCGAGTTGTCGGAGCGGAAACCGTCGTCGTACGGATCAAAGCTCGCAAACCTCTCTTCTTCGATCTGAGCTTCCAACCTGCTCAGCTCCCGCTCGTCCTCAGAGTTCCAGCCATCATCAGCAGGTTTCACAATTTCCTCAAAACTTAGCTGAAAGTTATCAAGATGAGGTTGCTATTGTTGTGGCTCAACAACTCTTGGTGCAGATGAACTCGATGCACCTTGCACAAATTGTTGTTGTTGTTGTGGTACATCAGCAGCTGCCACATTCTCCTCAAAACTCCAATGTATCTTGTTGGATTTCTCGTTCTCTATCTTCTGCACACAACCCCACAATGTTTCAACAACATCAGCGTCTTTGCGAAACTCATTGTATAAAAACTGGTCGATCACATATTTTCTGTCGACAGAGATATCTTTACACGCTGTGTATCGTGTTCTCAGGCGTTGTTTGCGTAACTTCGCCAGCTCAAACTTTTTAATAACTTCAATAATTGCATCTTGGCGTTCCTTGTCGTCTATTTCGACTTGTTTTTGGACATAGTTTTGAACTTGTTTGACAGTGTGTGAAAGTTTACAAGCCATTTTTTTGTGTTTGATTTGTTGTTTGAATTATGTTTGAAAGTATATGTTTGAAAGTGGGTTTGATTTGGGTATTTATAGGATGAAAGTGGTTAAAAAAAAAAAAAAATCAATAAACGTTAACTTTTTTTTTTTAATTTGGGATTGAATGAAACTTGAATGCTACAAATATCGTTCGGCTGAACGATCAATTGTCAAAAAAAGAGGTCGGCGATCGATTTAAACAACCATTCTCACAGTGAGACGATCGATCTTGCAAGTCGATTGATCGATCCTCACGATCGATTTCTTCCGATCCACTGCTACTCTGCTAGAAGCCTTACACACTAACTTAGGGCTGTTTCTTTTTTATGTTAGTGGAAGAAAGTGTGGGGTCTATCAATTAAATATTATTTATTTTATAAGTGGGGTCCATTTTTCTCTTATTTGATCTATCCCCATGTGAGTGTTATAAGAGAGACTCTCCCCATTAAGACTCATTAACATCCATAGGTCCCACATAGGCCCCATGCATCCCTTAACTAACAAAAAAAAAAGAAACGCCCCCTTAATCTGAGCCCCCAAGATGAATTATGTGGCGAAAATGAATTTATTGGTTTTTGGCGACCTTAGAATGCAAAATTTAATTTGAGAAAATAAATTTGATTGATAAGAGAGACTGATTTTAATACAAGCCTCCTGATTGACAAATAACCGACAAAACTGAAACCATGTTTAGTCAAAACTGAAATCTATTTTGATAAAAATTGAAAACTTAAATTCAATTAATTTTTATAAAATGCTTTTTTCTTTTTTCTTTTTCTTTTTTAACTTTTAGACTAAGTATAAAATAATGTTATATTCGATTGATTAATAAAGTTTACAATCAAATTCAAAATTATTTAACAAAAAATATTAAACAAGCTAATCTTGCATTTAATTTTTAAGCTTAAGTGTAAATTATCAATTTTCATAACTTTTAGTAAATTTATAATGTACATTTAAAAAAATCTTATTATTATTATTATTATTATTATTATTATTATTATTATTATTATTATTATTATTATTATTATTATTATTATTATTATTATTATCGTGACACTAAAAGACACTAAAAGTACGTATAAGTATCAAGATGAAATACAAACATTAAGATATGCAAATAAATACATGAAATTTGGGCATCATTTTCTTTTTTATGAAATTAAATAAACTTTTATATTAAACCCGTTTATAAACCGGATTATAACATATATAAAAACCAAGGTTGCAAAAAGCGCGAATTAGTAATCGGGCAGTCGACACTCTTATAGTTTGTAATCGATTTAGGCGGAATTAATCCAATTGACATTTTAGCAAGTTTTGTGTATTTTCGGCGAGTTTTTGGTATTTCCGACAAGATTTTTCTTAAAAGATGATCATGTAATCGATATAAACAGCGATCATAAGTGATTAAAACTAATTTACAACGAGTTTTAGGTATTTTCGGCATGTTTGACCATCCTTGACAGTCATTGACCGCCGTTAATCGCGGGTGACTAATTTTTTTGACTGATTTACACAAATCGATAAGGTTGATGACCTAATAACGCTTAGACGACGATTAATCGATCTTTTAAGCTTTTCCTTGCAACAATGATAAAAACAAATATTCGTTAAATTATGTAAAATTCATGTGCGCAAGTACGTATCTAAACGTAATAGTAATTGCTATTTTACATCAGTGTACGTACTGAATTTTATGTATCTTACTTAGTGGCAACACACTTTATTTTTATTTTTAAATTTTTTTTATTATAATTTTTTTTTTTTTTTTTTTTTTTTGAACGAAACACACTTTGATTTCTTCATAAACGTTTTGTTGCGTGTTGATTATTTTAATATTAAAAGATGTCAATCTACGTAAATTTTTTGTCAATGAAAAAAGCACGACCAAATTCAACCACAAGAAACAAGCACCTTCAAATGTGACCTTTCACAGTTTGTAGAAATTGACTGGCATATGCCAAATGGGGACACCACGTCTACACCCACCAAACACTTCACCAGATACACATCAGACCTATCCAATTCAGCAACATTATTTGCCATTACTATCAAACGACAAACAAATCAATTCAACGTATCTTGATTATTGATCTTGAGTCTTGACCCATTCCTTCCACTACTTAATTTACAATAAATTTGCTTCCACACTACGAAAAGAATATCGTGGTATTCGGAACCCTAGATTTCATCATAAATTTTAACAGTTTTAATAACACAAGATACATTTATCCGGCATGGATACTTACTCACCGGGTAATTTACCCAGAAGAGGTGGCACTGAGTCATTGGGAGAGAAGGAACAACAAAAGCCACAAATACCAAAATATTCTCTTAAGCAATGTCACATTGTTTGTCAACTCACGTTGGTAGACTATCTAATGGGTGAATTAAGTTTTCTCGTTATCATGTATCGTTTTAATTTTCTAATGAAATGAAATCGTGCGTGTTGTAATAAATTCTTATCTAAACGACGTTAGCGATCAAAACATCAAGTCTTGCCCTTTTTAAGTTGCATAGCAAATTCAAGACCTACATTTTACCCTAATAGACTAGAAGGATATGTATCAATATGTGGATGATACTTATGTAGACATTAAGTCCCAAATCAACAATGAGTTTTCCGATCAAACTCGGTGGCTCAGTTTCCTAATGCTCGACGCAAACAGATGCAACAATCTAACAAGTGCACAAGCATACAACCATTTGTAACTTTGTTAAAAAATTAAAGCATTAAGAACAAGCTGACGCAAACAGGCCGGTGCAACAATCCAACAAGTGAACAAGCATACATCCATTAGTAACTTTGTGAAAGAAATATTGAAGCATTAAGAACAAGCTAACCCTGCGCGCGCATACACGCACAAAAGTAGTTTTAGCGCCAAGTGTCCAAGTGAATAAGACCCCGTTCGTTTCAAAGACATATAGATTCAATTTAAAGATGATATGAGATGATGAAATATACAAAATTATATGCTAATGTTAGAATAATAAAAATGGGTTGTGTAAGATCCAAACAAAAAAATAATGGCCTTTTTTTCTTTTTGTATTGTTTATCTCATGAAAGTAAGTCAGATAAGATTTAGTCATCTTCAAACTTTAATATAGCTTAGCCAAACATCTTCAAAAATTAATAATAGTAGTAACAAAAACCATGCTGGACTTTTGTGACTTTTTTTGGCTTTTGTGGCTTGAGACAACTAAGTTGCCCACATCCCCACTCATGCCTCCACCTTGTTAATTTAATCAATAATTGAAGCTTCCTAACTTATATGGTTATTTCAACATATTATTCTAAACAAGTGATTAGGAATAAAGTTACATTATTCTATTAAATCATGTTAATACATTCATCTAGACTAAGGGTCATGTGGTTATCCGATAACATTTGAGTTTGTTGATGTTGCGATCAACAATCCTAGTTACTAGAGCGGAATATATCTCGATCAAATAAAAAAACACACACAGCTTGGATCGACAGAAAGTAAAGAACGATGCACAAGTAAGTATCTCTAATCGAACCTTGATTAGTTATTGAAAGAATGCGTACCAAATCCGTCCCCCCCCCCCCCCCCCCCTCACCTCCTTTTATAGAGATGAGGGGAGGGTAAACCGACTCTAACAAGAGTCTTAAGTCGGCTATTACAATGACGCAGGTTGGGCTTGGGACACAAGCCAACCTACCCGACTCCTACTTGACTAATAATAACAAGCTGACACTTAACACCCTAGACGTATTTATAAGCTAATATGAAAACTAAAATCATAACAATTTCCACTTTAGGCTTTATATTAGCCTATACCGACACTCAACAACTCCAAGCAGTGTTGTAACTTCCGTCCAGGTACCACCTTCGTCAAGGCATCCGCAATATTGTGTTCAGTACCCACCTTCAGAACTTCAACTGTCTTTGCTTCCAAGACCTCTCTGATAAAGTGATAACGCACATTGATGTGCTTAGTCCTTTCATGAAAAACATGATTCCGCAATAAGTGAATCGTGCCCTGATTATCACAATTAACTGCCACAATGTTAAGCTCCACGCCCAACTCTTCCAAGAGTCCCCTTAGCCAAATAGCTTCCTTCACAGCCTCCGTAAGGGCCATATACTCCGCCTCGGTAGTTGAAAGAGCCACCATGTGTTGTAGCGTTGCCTTCTAGTTACAACACATCCCTGTACTAAAAACGCGTAACCCGTGATTGACCTACCTTTATCCGGATCCTTAGCGTAGTCTGAATCAACAAAACCTGTTACGTCCACATGGTTGCTACGATCTGTCCCATACACCAAACCCACGTTTGCAGTACCCCGCAAATATTTCAAAATCCACTTCACTGCTTCCCAATGCTTTTTACCTGGATTCGCCAAATATCTGCTAACAACACTTACCGCATATGCTATGTCTGGCCTCGTGCACACCATCAAGTACATTAAGCTCCCAACCGCATTTGCATATGGCACCCTACTCATCCTTTCAACATCACAATCCCTAACCGGACAATCCTTCAACGACAGCTTGAAGTGCCCACCCAATGGCATCTTAACCGATTTCCCATTGTCTATTCTATAATTATTTAAAATCTCAGAAACGTACCCGGATTGTGACACCCTTAGAATCTTGCGACTCCGATCCCAGATGATCTCCATACCAAGAATCTTCTTTGCTTCCCCGAGCTCTTTCATGTCAAACTCCTTTTTAAGCAAAGACTTGATAGACCCAATCTCCGCCTTGCTTTTACAAGCAATCAGCATATCGTCTACATATAACAGTAGATAGATATACTCACCTGGTGCATAAATCCTGTAATATACGCAGCTGTCGTAACTGCTACGCTTGAACCCGTTGCTCAGCATATACTCATCAAACCTCTTATACCATTGCCTAGGTGACTGCTTCAAACCATAAAGAGATTTCTTTAATAAACATACCTTGTTACCTTGTTCATATCCCGGTGGTTGCCTCATGTAGATCATTTCTTCAAGATTCCCATGTAAAAATGTTGTCTTTAAATCAAGCTGCTCCAGCTCATAATCTCTACACGCAGTTAATGCAAGTATAACCCGAATAGATGTGTGTCAAACTACCGGTGAAAATACTTCATTATAGTCAATACATGCCCTTTGAGTGAATCCACGAGCCACCAACCTTGCCTTGTGCCTAGGCTTTTGAACACCTTCAATCCCTTCCTTTATTTTGAACAGCCATTTGCAGCTCACCAGCTTTTGCCCAGCTGGATGATCCACTAACTCATAGGTCTCATTCTTCTTCAAAGAATCCACCTCTTCATCCATAGCAGCTTTCTACTTAGATCTATCTTTACAAGTAACTGCCTCCTGGTATGTCAATGGTTCATGAGTATCTTCTTCCTCTGCTGCAGTAAACGCGTAAGCAGCCATATTACTTTCATCTCGAAACCTCAAAGGTTTCGTTCTTGTCCTTGGCTCTCTATCCTGAACCAACTGATAATCTGTGAGATCCGGTGTTTGATCATGATCCTGATCCCCTTATCTTCATCATCGCCATCTTCCTGACCATCAATAAGATCTTCCTCAAGCGAATGATTATTTAATCTCTGCAGTTCCACCTCAACCTGTAATTCCTCAACAGACTTATCAGTACCTGCACCAGAATCCTTCAACGTGTCTTTGTACATGACACTTTCATTGAAGACCACATTCCTGCTAGTGACTATTTTAGGTGATTCATTATCAAGCCTATATAGCCTATACCCCTTCACACCTTCAGGATACCCCAAAAGAACGCATTTTACCGCTCTCGGCTCGAGCTTACCTTGTTTAACGTGTGAATATGCGATACAACCGAAAATCCTCAACATCCCATAATCACTTGGATGTCCCGACTACATCTCCATAGGTGTATTTTTCTCAATCGCTGTCGATGGTGACCTATTTATAAGATATGCAGCCGTACATGTCGCTTCCGCCCAGAAGGTCTTGGGCAATCCAGACAGAATTAATAAACAGCGTACCTTATCCATGAGAGTTCTATTCATCCGTTCTGCTAATCCATTCTGCTGCGGCGTCCCGGCAACTGTCAAATGTCTAGGAATCCCACTCTCACTACATAGCTGCTCAAACTCCCGGTTACAAAACTCAAGACCATTATCCGTCCTAAGCTTCTTAACCGTCCTCCCAGTCTGATTCTCTACTAACTGCTTCCACTCTTTGAACTTTCCAAATGCTTCGTGTTTGAACCTGAGAATATAAACCCATACCCTCCTCGAATAATCATCAACAATAGATAAGAAGTACCTCTTACCTCCCAATTAGTCCACCTGAGACGGACCCCATAAGTCTGAATGAACATAGTCTATCACTCCTTGAGTAGTGTGCCTTCCTACACCGAAACTGACTCGATGTGACTTTCCCAGAATATAATTCTCACAAAAATCGAGTTTACCTAGACTTTTCTTGCCAAACAGCTCCTGCTTTTCTAGCACCTGAAGTCCCGCCTCACTGATATGTCCCAGTCTTTTGTGCCAAACCTGCGCAAGACTGTCTTTTTCTTCAACACTAGCATTAAGCTCACCCGCCACTGCATGGCCATCCAAAGAGTATACGCAATTATCCCTTCGGGTTCCAGATAAAATAACCCTAGAACCATTAATCACCTTGATTTTGCCCGACTGCATTTTTACGGTATATCCCTCTTTTTCAAGAGTTCCCAGCGATATCAAGTTTCTTTTCAATTCAGGAATATACCTGACATTGTGTAATACAAAACTTGACCCATATTTCAGTTGTACCCTTACCTTGCCAATACCTCTGATCTTGCACTCCCTGTTGTCACCCAACAGTACCCTGCCCCCGTCACATTCCAGAAAATCAAAAAATATGTCTGACCTGGGTGTCATGTGGTATGAACCTCCTGAATCCATAATCCAATCCAACAAGGCTTCCGCACTCATAACCATCATCACCTCAGAACCATCATAAATCGAACCACTAGAGCTTGGCTGATCATCTTTCTTGACGAAACCATTTGACTTCTTGCGATTATTCTTTGGACAGTTTCTCTTCAAGTGCTCCTCAGATTGGCAAATAAAGCACTTGAGTCTTCTACCTCGAGACTTCGATCTTGACTTTCCCCTAGACTGATACGAATTCCTGCGATCAGTTCTTCCCCTCACGTATAACCCTTCACCATCATCCCCCTTTGCCTTAGATCTTTCTTTGATTTCTTTTGAATTCAGTGTGGCCATCACATCCTCCAAAGTCAAAGCTTCCCGTCCATAAAGCAAGGTATCCACAAAGTGTTCGTATGATGCTGGTAAAGAAGTGAGTAATAATAAAGCAAGATCTTCATCCTCGAATTCTACCTCAATATTTGCTAAATCAAGAACAATTTTGTTGAATTCATCTATATGCTCGGAAATCGTACGTCCAGCCGGCATGTAGAATGTATACAACTTCTTCTTCAGGTACAACTTATTGGCTAAGGACTTTGTCATGTACAAAGTCTCGAGCTTGGTCAAAACCCCCGCTGCAGTCGTCTCCCCGGTAACTTCACTCAGAACCTTGTTACCTAAACACAAAATCATGGCACTGTGAGCTTTCTTGTTTAGCTCAGCTTTCGCTGTTGCATCCATATTCGTGGGTAAAACCTCCAGAGCTGCTTCACATCCATGTTGGATTAATAAAGCACGCATCTTGACTCTCCATAACCCGAAATCACCAGTTCCATCGAATTTCTCGATCTCAAACTTGGCTCCCGTCATTCTTTAATCCCTTTATTAATTTGCTAAACCTTGTAAAAAAAACCTCACAATCACAAACCAACAAAGTCCCTTGTGCAACAATAACTCTCTTTAAAAATATCTCTTTTGTTTAAATAAACAAAAATTAAATAATCTTTAATTATCCTAACTTTTATTAAATAATAATAATAATAATCTTTACTATTATTATTCAATAATAATATTACTTATCCTATCTTCTTCCTTTTGACTTTTTCCTTGCTCCGTATATAACAATAAAAAGAACCTGTTATCCTCTTCTTCGTTTATTCTCCGACAACAAAGAAAAAACAAGATCCGAAAAATCAACACACCCTGTCGATCTGCTGCACCTTGTTGTTCTAAATCGAAACCCAAAACAGAAAATACCTTCTGCTTCTTCCAGAAAAACAAACAGCAAAAACCCTTCAATCGATCGATCCTAGATAACCAGCGAAACCCGCGAACCTGGGCTCTTGATACCACTTGTTGATGTTGCGATCAACAATCCTAGTTACTAGAGCGGAATATATCTCGATCGAATAAAGAAACACACACAGCTTGGATCGACAGAAAGTAAAGAACGATGCACAATTAAGTATCCCTAATCGAACCTTGATTAGTTATTGAAAGAATGCGTACCAAATCCGTCCCCCCCCCCCCCTCACCTCCTTTTATAGAGATGAGGGGGAGGGTAAACCGACTCTAACAAGAGTCCTAAGTCGGCTATTACAATGACACAGGTTGGGCTTGGGACACAAGCCAACCTACCCGACTCCTACTTGACTAATAATAACAAGCTAACACTTAACACCCTAGACGTATTTATAAGCTAATATGAAGACTAAAATCATAACAAAGTTAGTAGTATGCGACCGAGTTGGTAAAAGTTTGTGGCAAAATTTCTCGAAATATAAGGAGTTCCATCCTCTAATTACACTTGGGGCCTATAAACCGCAGGTAGCCTCATCTAGCGACCTTTCCCAATGAAATAGCTTTACGAAGTTTGAATATATGTGATGACTCAAGTCTCGTAAATTAGTTGGCTCGAAAGTCAAACGCTAGAATTCAAAAGAAATTGGTATAAATAATTTTGAACATGGATTTTTAAAAACTATCATTTTCCAGTTATTATAAAGATCTAGTTTTGTGGGTGCATGTTTACGTGTAGTGGGTTACTTTGTTAAAAGTCTGAGAAGGTAAAAAAAAAAAAATCAGGTCGTAAGGCAATACTAGTATATAACATGCGATGATACTTATATTACATACTATATATACGTAGATCATTCATTATTCAAGTCCGTTAATTAGAGATAAAATTCTCTTGTTTTATATCTTTAGTTTTGTAAATATTTATAAGGCTCCACAAAACACTTGAAAATGAATGGTGCATAATATGAATTAATGTGATAAAGGTTGTAGAATTATATTAGGATGGAATTGTGATTTGGTGAATGTTAACATAGTTCATTACTGCACACAAGATGTGTTGTGTAAAATTGAAGCCGTTAATGGTAATTTGACCATGTTTTGTACATTTGTATATGCTGCAAATAGTGCTAATGAAATGAAAGAATTGTGGAAGGAGTTGAGTATGTACAAGAGGATTGTGGGAGATATTCTTTTGGTGATGATGGGTGATTTTAATTTCACTCTTGATCCAAGTGAACTTTATTGAAAGCTCCAATATGACAAAGGATATGAGTGAGTTTAAAGACTGCATAAATACAATGGAAATGGAGGATGTTGCAAGCTCTGGTTTGTTTATCACATGAACAAAGAATTTGTATAAAGCTAAAACTAGTGATCAAACTGGTGTTCCTAAGAAGTTGGACAGAGTGATGGGTACTGAAGAATTTGTTAGTAAGTTTTCTCAAGCTCATGTAATGTTTCTCCCTTATATTATATCAGATCATTGTCCTATTGTATTGGATTTGCCTAACACAATGCAGCCTAGGAAAAAAGCTTTTAAATTTGCAAATTTTGTAGCTGAGAAAAAGGAATTTATAGAGGTGATTAAAGATAATTGGGTAGTAAGGGTTCCTGGTTGTCATGTGTTCTCTCTGGTTAAAAAGTTGAAGATGTTAAAGAAACCTTTGAAGAAACTTGGATGGAAAGATGGTGATGTGTTGATAATGTGAAAAAGCTTAGAGAAGAGTTGGAAGATATTCAGAAAAAGATTGACAAGAATCCTAATGACAAGAAGCTAAGAGAAGAAGAGAGTAACACCTTATTAAAGTTTAGTGAAGCTATGAACACTGAGGAATAATTTTTGTATCAAAAGGCAAAAGTTAAATAGTTAAGCTTGGGGGACAAGAATAATGCTTTCTTTCGCAGAACTTTGAAGAGCATAAATCATAAGAAAAGGATAAGTGCAGTACATGATGAAATGAGGAATAGAACTTTGAAGAGCATAAATCACTTTAAGCAATTCTTGGGTAATAATGCTAATGTGATTGATTTACCTGATCCTGAGCTATTGTTCATTAACAAACTTAATGAAAGAAAGGTCGAGTATATGGCAAGGGAAGTGAGTGATGCAAAAATCAAAAGAGCCATGTTTCTAATTGATAATAATAAGTCTCCTAGGCCAGATGGTTTCTCATCATTGTTTTATAAGAAAGCTTGGGATGTGATTAGGAAGGATGTGTGTCTAGCTGTGAAGGAGTTTTTTGAGACTGGAAAGATTTTAAAGGAGATCAATTCAAGTCTCATTGTTTTGGTTCCTAAAATACAAACAGCAGCTAAAGTATCTGACTATAGACCAATAGCTTGTTGTAATGTCATCTACAAGTGCATAAGCAAGTTAATTACAAAAAGAATGAAGAAGTGCTTGGGTAAGTTGGTTAGTAGTAATCAAAGTGCCTTTATTCCAAATAGGCAGATTCAGGATAATATATTGATTACACAAGAATTATTGAAGGGTTATGGGAGGAAAGATGGTCCAAAAAGAGTAGCCATGAAAATTGACCTGCAAAAAGCATATGATACTGTGAATTAGGTATTTTTAGGAAATATTCTAAAAGGCTTTGGGTTTCATGAGAAAATTATTACATGGATTATGAATTGTGTGACTACTACTTCCTTTTCTATACGTGTTAATGGAGAAAGTTGTGTATACTTTAGTGGTGGAAGAGGATTAAGACAAGTAGATCCTATGTCCCCTTATCTATTCACTCTAGTAATAGAAATTCTCAATCTACTCATGATAAAGAAGGTTGAAGGCAACAGTTTGTTTCAATATCACTTTGGATGCAAGAAGTTGAAAATCACTCATATATGCTTTGCTGATGACCTGTTAATGTTTTGCCATGGTGATCAACACTCAGTTCAGGTTATTTAGGAGGTTATTGAATAATTTGGTGCTATTTCAGGTTTGCTTCCTAATTACAATAAAAGTATTGTTATTTTTGGAAGTATGAAATTAGAAGAGCAACAAGAATTGTTAAAGGTGGTGCCTTTAAGAGTGGAGAAACTTCCAGTGAAGTATCTTGGTGTACCTTTAATCACTAAAAGAATTGGTATTAAGGAGTGTAAAAGTTTAATAGATAAGTTGAGGAACAAGGTATTGAATTGGAAGAACAAATGCTTATCATATGCAGGAAGATTACAATTTGTGGCATCTGTTTTGGAATCCATTCATGTGTACTAGGCTACTGTTTTTCTTCTACCAGAAGCTGTGATTGAAGATATTAACTGTATTCATAAAGGCTTCTTATGGAATCAAAGTGAAAAGGCAAATGGTAGAGCTAGGATAGCATGGAAGAGGCTGTGCAAACCAAAAACTCAAGGTGGTCTGGGGTTGAAAAACTTGTTTGTGTGGAATAAGGCTATGATTGTTAAGCATCTATGGCATGTAGCTATGGATAAAAACTCTTTTTAGGTTAAATGGATCAATACTTATAAGCTAAAAGGCAGAAGTGTGTGGGAAATTAATGAAGAAAGTACTGATAGTTGCAGATGGAAGAATATTATTAGAATGAGACATGAGGTAAGGAAGCATATGATAGTTACACTGGGAGATGGGGTCAAAACTTCTATGTGGTTTGATTCTTGGTTTCCTATTGGTGCTTTGAATGAATTTATCACTTATAGAGACTTATATGATGCTAGGTTCAAAGCTAGTATGACTGTGTGTGAGTTTGTACTGGATGAAATAGGACAATGGCCTGATGAGTGGCATCAAAAGTTTCCTATGATTACTCAGTTGCAACATATTGCACTTGACACTGATAGAAGAGACAGTTTAGTGTGGAAAAGGAATGATGGTACTTTATGCAAGTTCTCAATAAGGCAGCCTATAGAGATATGCATGATAATGGTGAAGAAGTTAAACGGCATAAGCTGGTGTGGTTCTCTCAAAATATTCCCAATCATGCTTTCATTCTTTGGTTAGCAGTTCAAATGAAATTACCTACTCAAGATAGGATTAGAAAATGGGGTAACTATGATCTTATGGTATGTTTGCTATGTTATAGTGATATGGATTCTCATGACCACTTATTTTTCAAGTGTCATTTTTCAAGTATGCTATGGTCAAAAGTGTTGAAGAAGCTTAATTTGAGAGTTAAAAGTACTAATTGGGAAGAGGTGATTGAAAGATTTAAGGAGTTATATAATGGTAATTCAGTGGGTAGTGTTGTTAGAAGACTATGTTTAGTAACTTCTGTGTATCTAGTATGGCAAGAAAGGAATAACATGCTATTTAGAGATGAAAAGAGAAAGGTGGATGACTTGTTCAATGTTTTATGTGACACTGTGAAAATGAGGCTGACAAGCTTGAAAGTGAAGAAGTCCAAAGCTGTTAGTGATACTGGAAAAGAATGGAACGTGAAATTTCAAGTGGTCTCTGAAAAAGAATAGTGGTTCTACCTGAAATAATAGGGTGGTGAATGGGAGATAAAGTGTTGTTCTGTTAGTATGGTCCTGATGGTAAAGGGGTGTTTATATATATGTGAATTACACTTGCAGTATGCAAGTATTTCTAGAACTGGTTAATGAATAATTTGGCTTTTGATGTTTCAATAGTCAAACTATCATATCAAACCATAACAATGGGTTGTTACTAGTACCATGGAGCTCATTCGGTGTGACTGTATTTACTTGATCCTCAAAGTCTTAACCATGTTTGGCCTTAGGAGGAAACTGATTGGCTATGACTGATCAAGTGAGAGGTCTAATTCAGTTGAATGTACCATAATTTAGGGCACCCATTGTGAAGGGTATATGGTTTTGGAGGACAATGTATAATCAGAGGAATAGCGAGGAGTGAAAGATGAACCTGCTTGGTCCTCTCAATACATTGTCACAGGAGGAATGGTTGGCATAATGGAGGGTGTGTGTTCTCAAGTAACTGAAGCCCTTCTATGAGAGGGAATCAGGGAAATGTAGGTTACTTTTGCAGAGCCCCCCATGGATGGGTATGGGTTCCTAGTGATGCCATTTTTCATTTCCACTTAAGCTACTGTGGTGGCAGGTTGAGTGGTTATGTGGAATGAAGAATGGAAATGTAGCTAGATGATAGGTGCAAATAATGTGAATTTAGTGGATGGAAATGGATATAACAGAAGAATAAAAATTGAGATGTTGGTTTCTCTATTTTGGTTATGTAGCAGAGTATAGTGATGTCAGACATAAGATGTTAGTTTTGTCTGATATCAGTTATTGTAGTTTGTATTGTATCTGTTGTTTCTTTGTATCTGATATGGGTTATGTCCATAGTCAGTTATGTTATCTTCATGATGTAAAAATGTTTGATATTAATATAATTCACATTTGCACACAAAAAAAATAAAAATAAAATAATAATAATAAGAATAATAATAATAATAATAATAATAACAAAAAACAAAAAAACTTAAAAATATAGATAACGTGTTTAGTATATGTTTGCATTTTCTATTTTGAAGAAATGGAGGGAGGTTATAGGTTACAAAGGAAAACAACTAAAATTTGTTTTGTAATATTTTCTTATAAGTTAGGAAAAAAGTATTTTGTGTTCTATAAAACATTTTGTTGAAAAACGCTAATTTTGCAATCTTTATTTTTCTTGTTTTTCACAAACCATTTTATAAAAAACAAATATGTTTTCCCCTGACTAAACGCACCCTTCATATTTGCTCCTCCAAAACTCTATATTTGAAGATAAAGTAGCTTGGTTATGGAGTAAGTATTAGAAATGGTAACAATTGCTTTTGTAAAATAATACTCATAAAAAGATGACAAAAACTGCATCACTTTCAACACTACCGATCAAACTCAAAGCATACACATACACCCAAATATTACACATTCACACGCATACATAAAACCATACTTTTGGCCAAGAAAATAGCACATCACATTTTACTGTATAGGTTTTTCTTTAACAATATTACCAAACAAGACACTTATTGATTCGTTTTATGCGTCATGGTGCCTATGTTTTTGTGCTTCCTGGTGCCTAAACAGAAAAGGTTTGATTGATAACATCTCTTTATTGATTTGTTTTCTTTGAAGAGGATTAGACTTCTAGGCGCATAAGCATAACACAAATGCATCGAGGTGCATAAGCACATCAAGGTGCATAACACAAGCATGTGCATCAAGGTACATAACACAAATGCATCGAGGCGCATAAGCAAATGCGTTAAGGCGCATAACACAAGCTTATGCATCAAGAAGCATAAGCATAGAAGTCTAAATAAGTAGTACCAAAATTTGCATGCAATCAGATGACATATGTGTATTACTATGTTGTGATTTTGAACCTCTTGAATGTGGCTCAGACTATAACCAATGTTTTGGAAAACAGATTAGAAGTCAAATTGGTAGGTCTATCAGTTAACTTGCTTAACCACGACTATCTAAAGTTACAAATTAAAAATAAAAATACAGAGAAGAGAAAATTGACGTAAACTTCAAACAGAGAAAATTGCTAAAAAGGGTTTTTCTTTTGTAAAGAGTTATAAGAGCATCCGGTGTGGTTGTGTAATCGTCGTCGCCATCCTAGGTGGCACCCTCGCCGATCTTGCCGCCACACCATCGATGGCTCGCCGTTGCTCGCCGAGGTGCTTCACTTCGTCTGCACAACGAAGGTGAATGTGTACGATTTTTTTTTTTTTTTTTTTTTTTTTTTTTTTTTTTTTTTTTTTTTGTATTAGTTGTTTATTGAATTTGTAAGTGGTGGGGCCCGAATGAAGAAGTTGAGGTTAGTTGTTTAGTGAGAGGGGGTTAGTTGTGAAGAAGTGTTGAGTGATGTGGTAAACGTGAGGCCCGAATGAAGAGATGAAACTCTTCATCCACACCTGATGCTCTAAGTAAAAGGTCTTCCTTTTCAAAATATTCCAAAACGTTAGGAATAACGCGCATCTACTATGCGTGACTTACACATGCAAATATTTTGTGATTGATTTAATGTTGCTAGACTAATTGTTCGATTGATGTTGCACGACAAACTATTGTTCGACTGACCACGGCTATGATATGATTCCTTAATTCTACTCGACTAAAATTTTGAGATATGTGAAAAAACAATGTACCTGTCAAAATAGTCACACAGTAGCACAAGTAAAGGCTATGTTTGGCACACAAGATTGTTGAGAGATTGTGCTTATTTTTTCAAAAAATAAACTACTTAAAAACTAATCTTTGTTTGGCAGACATAACTTATAAGTGATTCTAAAAAAATAATCTTTCATAATCTCTTAAAACCAAATGTTACTTCATGTAGCTTATAAAAATAATCTCTTTTTATAATCTCCAGCACCAGCACTAGCACCATCTCCAGCACCAGCACCAGTTCCAGCTCCAGCTCCAGCTCCAGCAACAGTTACTTTCGCCAAACATACCCTAACTACAGGGTACGCAACTTTTAGATATGTATATTTCAACTTTTCTTCTTTATTACTCTTAAAAAAACGTTATTGGTCTTCTACTTGTATGATATCCAATGTTTTCAAACCCGGGTTGACCCGGCCGGGTCAACCGGTTGGACCGGTACCCGGTCAAAAAGGGGTCAAAATAACCCGGGTTTCTAAAACCGGGTCAACCGGTTAGACCCGCTGGGTTTTGAGTGACCCGGGTCAACCCGGTTTTGAAACCCGGCCGGGTTTGGATTTTCTCTCTCTCTTTTTTTTTTTTTTTTTTTTTTTTGACTCTTTATTTTTTTTATTTTCCGCTATTTTTGTTTGATATGACTTTCTTATGGTGTATATTCACTCATATTTGTGATTAGTTTCCACTTATTAGATTGAATTCGGGTTCTGATATCCAAAGCACTTAGCATGATTAGGAGTTTAGGACCCATGTGCTTGAACCGTAAGGTTATTTGCTTTTTTTTCACTGCAGAGTAGTGTTTGAAGTTTGGACATTAAACTTTGGACAATAGAAAATGAATTTTTGGAAATGTGCATAAAACTGGGTCTAATCGGGTTGACCCGGCGGTCGAACCGGTTGACCCGGTGACTCGGCCAAGTCGATCCCCAACCCGGTTTCAAAACATTGATGATATCATACACATGATTCGTAAAGATGATATTCTATGACGACTCTTTTGTTTGTATTAATTTTTGCTCAATGTCACATAGATCAGCAGACAACATGGGCGCCACTGTTAGATCCTAATAAAGACTAGGAGATCTGTGTCAGATATTGGGTCCACGAACCAGTGACATACTCATTGTCACATGACTATGAATTTGCGAATTTGGGACCACATATCCAATTGGATTGGATGTTACATGTATATTGTTGACAGAATGTTTATAAGTATATATTTTGAAGTACATTTTACCCAATTTTATAGTAGAAAATTATATTAACTTCTTTCTTTACTATTGGTTATAAATAGTCCGAGCCACATGCATAGTGTAACTTTTTTTTGTTTTTTCTCATATGTAACTACATAATATACTAAAAGTTTATGAGGTACACCTCATAAAATACACTAGAGTTATGAGTGCATACCTTAATCTAGCTCACCATTAAAGAAAATGACGCACTGTAATATTTTGAAACAGAGGTTTTGGCAGACGACATTTTGAAGGAGACAAATAAGTGGATGAGAGTAGGTCCAATAGTCAAATGAGTTTAAGTTTTGTCTGGCCCAATTGTTGTGGTGTAAGGTTGTCTCTGTGTGCAACCAAAAGGCCCAATTCACTCAAAAATAGCTACACGCCTACACATCTTTTTTTCTTACCCAAAAAATAAATAAATAAATAAAAAAGGCCTACACATATTTTAACATTGCGTTTATTTTGTTTGTTTCATTCCGACTAAACAACAATGTCTCGCATAACTCGACAAACCAAATCAGCTTCAATAACTTGGATCTATAAACGAAAAAATCATGTCTAACCCAAAACCCAGAAAATCTGACTCGACAAAACAGATGCCGGAAAACCAATTTATCATCGACTCTCCTAAAAATCGTGCCTACCCTGTTTCGAATTCCTGGATCCGCCACTGCGTATGAAATGGCATGACAAGCAGTCAAGCAGTCAAGCATCCAAGCTCGTTAGTGGTTGTTTAAAGGGGTTTATCCGAACTAGTTTTGTCTAATATATGTTGTCAACACATCTGGGCATAACGATTTTTCTAAACAGCAAGACAAATTGATTTGTCCATGAACATTTATAAGCTCAAAATGATTCATTAAGTTTAATTTTGTAATGTTAACATTCAAATAAGCCAATTTGCCTATTTTGTTTTACCGGTCAAAGCACGACCTAACTAAAGCAATATGATGATGCTCAAAAATATAAAAATTAAAAAGAATCAAAGTTAAGGAAATACCTTCCAACATCGTCACCCTAGACAGTTTATAGAAATTGACTAGCATGCGTATAACGGGGACACCACACCAACCACACATCTATCCAATTCAGAAACACGTCAATTTCTTTGCCCATCAATATCAAACTACAGAAACCATCAAACAGAAACAAATCAATCAAAGTATCTTGATTCTTGACATATTCTTTTCAGTAATATTGAATATATTTGCTTTCACACAAGCAAAATCAATAAATCATCCTTGTAAGGTTTGATGCTATTTGCACATATAGCCTTTTAAAAACAGAAGACGTATCAAGTACATTTTTTTCCTAAATGAAATGAATGTCTTCCAAACCACGTTAGCCATCAGCACATTAGAGCAAAGGTATGGTAACGCGTGTTAAAATTTAACGCAATGTAACGTCAGCGTCACATCAGCTTTAATCTTTTTACATTTAACTCACCAAAAACCACCCGATACAATAATTTAGCTTAACACAACATTTTGGGCCCAACTATTTTCTTCTTTTCCAATTATTTAAACAAAATACAAATAAAAACAAATTACATTTTTATTTAAACAAATCACTAAAAATAAAAACGTTATTTACTTAGAAAAAATTAAATTAAATTAAAAAAACACAAGGACTAAACTGTAAATACAAAGAATGTTATTTACTTCAAACAAATAACCACAAGGACTAAACCACAAATACCGAAAACCAAAAGGACTGAAAATGTAACTTTACAAAAGTTATCTTCTTCTTCTCGGATTGAAACCTGCACACCTACAAAATTACACACTAAAACACACACATAACACACACACGTTATTATACAAACACACCAAAATACCCAACAAAACCCATTTAAATTCCAAAAAAAAAAAAAAAAAAAAAAAAAAAAAAAAAAAAAAAAAAAAGTTTTAATGCAACGCTAGGCTATAATGCCGCCCCCCCCCCCCCCCCCCCCCCCCCACCCAACACAGCAAGGCGGTAGGTTAACGCGGCTGACGTGGAAGGTTTAACCGGGGGTGGGGGTGGGGGTGTTTACCCTACCGTATGCTCTTAGAGCAAAAAGTAGTGTTCTTTTCGGTTGCATATTCGATCAAGACTCTATGTCACACTAACAATCTTTAGTGTCAATATTGAAGAATCGATGATAATCATGTATGTATGTTGTCCTTATTCAACATTGAGTTGTCCGATCAGAGTGGCCCGGTTGCTTTTATTGCCGCTCAGTTTTAGAAGAAAAGTTTTAAGCTTAGTTTCTCTTCTAAATTTCTTTCACTTTCTTTTTTAACTTGCCTTAAGAAAAACTGAAAGAGCATAAGAACACAACTTTTTCATATTTTCTTTTCTTTTCTTACATTTCTTCCCAACATTACAAGCGAAGGATAAAGCGTTACATATTTTTTAAAACTAAAACTATTTTATCCAATAACTTTTTCTTCCTACTATATGCTCCTAACCAAATATGAGAAGAAAGTTTGATGGCATGACATAAAAAGGACAAGGTTTTTTTAGGACATTTGATGGCAAAAAGTGAATTATTCCTAAACTTTCAAAGAACCTCAAGAGCTCTAGCTATCATAACAAGTTACTACCATCTTTTTATGTGTCACCTCAACACATTAACATCCTCATTTTAAATACTCACATACCAAAATACATATCAAAATCACCTTTTTTGAAATACACAATTTTATTTTCTTTTTCATTTTTCAAACAAAACAACCTTTCATTCATTCAAATGAAAATACAAATTATATTAAAAAATAACACATTTCTATCAACACATTATATAATATATAACAAGTAATAAAAGAAAATGAAATTTAACTGTGGTCATTTACAAGAAAAAACCAATATATAGAGACCAAAGAGACCGAACATGTAATATATTTGTTTAAAAAATAGAAGATAAATCCTGAATCTTAACCAATTGACTTGCTCAGTTGGCCACCTGAGTTTCTTCTGGAGCTTGGGGAGAGGTTTACCCGGGTTCGAGTCTTGCAAGTGACAAAGAAAATCTGGATTTTTCTCCTAGTACGAAGCTGTGAGTTCTAAGGGTTTTCCTTCGTGAGTCTCTCTTAGTTGTTCGGGTCCCAGGGCCTGCCTGTTTAGATGGTTTAACAAACATGCAATTAAAACGCAAGTAAATGCACTACACAAACCTTAAAAAAAAAAAAACCCATTTTAATCAAATAATCATTTTTTTTCTTTTTCTTATTCCTCCTCCAATGCTCGTTGCTTATTTAACTCCTCCCCCCCCCCCCCCCCCCCCCAACACACACACACACACGTTATGTTAGCTTGAGCTCTAAAGGAGTGTTTGTTTTGGCAAATATGTGCTTATTAGCTTATATGAGTTCAACTTATATAACATAAGCTACAAAATTGTGGCTTATATTATATAAGCTGAACACAGCTTATGTTAGATAAGCTTAAAAAAACACCTTGTAGCTTTGCACAACCTGAGTCAAAGATCTTCACTGTAGATTACCAACAACTCAACAAGCATAAAACTCATTGGTAATTTTGTTAAGAAAATAAAAATTGTTTGACCCACTAAATGACCTTAAAACAATTAAATAGCTAAAACAAAACAATGAATTAACTTTTAAAATATGTAAATCTTTATTGATTAATAATCAAAGAATTACAAAGTGTTTTCGATAACAATAGTTGAATGACAATGGAGTTTTACTCTTTGAACTCATTAACCAAGTAGAACTTAAGTTTATGATCAAACTTACATAGAGTATCTGATTCCATATCAGCGACTCTGCTTAGAAGTTCGTTGAAGAGTAAATTGCTCTTTTAATAGTCGATGCTATTATTGGTAAAAATCAATTGTTACTCTTAACTAACATTCTCCTATATAGTGACTAGAAGGGGTCTTGATCTTGGTTGCTTTTGAGACGTGGCATGAATCCAATGGAGAAGTACAAATATAGTTTATTGTACGTCTATTCATAAAGCTTGTCTCACTGTATTGGTGAACTGTTTGTCATCAGTTCACTATCACTTCAGTTCCTGTATTTGTCAGACTTTAATTTGAATAGCTTATACTTTCCGCATATTTGCTTTCTTCAAATTCTTCCCGCCTTAGTGTATTTGAGAGCATCAGAGCTGAGCTCCGTTGATTGCTTCAAAGACTGGATCAATATGTCAAAGTATTGTCATCTTCTGACATATAGATATCCTTGATAAGATCCTTCTACATTCCAGCTAATATGTAACTCAGCTAGTGAGTATGTCTTGAGGTTGTCTTTGACTTCCTGACAATGTCTGAGATTTGAACTTATTTAGGATAGATTACTGATATTGGATCTCACCAAGTATTGCGTTCAGTTGTTGTTTCATCGGCTGATTGTCTTAGTGTAATTTATGTTCACATATTGCTCGAGACTTTGCGTAATTGTTGATGAGTGTGTAAATACTCATCATTTTTATCGTATCTGAACTGCCAAAACATCAAAAAACACTCAGAAATGCATCAAAATACAGAATTTATCCCAAAAGTGTGTTTTATATGTTTTAGATGCAAAATGTTTAAAAAACAAATGAAAAACGAACAAAGTTTGCATAATTGGCAGTTTCAGTCCCTCAAGTTTCATAAATTGACAAAACTAGTCCCTGAAGTTTTAAAACGAAAGAAAAGTCAACCCAAGGCATTTAAAAGTAAAATATTATCAAAAATGATCCTTGGGTGAAAATTTGAGAATTTACATGTTTGGTCCCTGAGGTTTCATAATTGGCAGAAATGGTCCCTGGTGATTAATTACAAGAAATTATCAAATGTGGTCCTTATACTATTCAACCTTGGCAAGAATACCCCTTTTGATTAATTTAGAAAGTTGTCACATCAGGCCCCTCATTTTTCAGAAAAGTACATGTTTAGTCCTTGTGAAATCCCAAAGTTACAAACCAAATGGACCTAGTATTATACTCCTTACAATCCAATCCACAAATAATACCATAAGCCCACCATACCCTTTCCAAGCCCAAGTTATCACACGGCCCACCCACCCCACCGTTTTAATATCAAAAACCGTTTGACCCTTTGACCTTTGACCATCTCCCCCAACATCATCCCGTGACCCCTGCTACCCTGCTACACTTCCATCATCACCTTCCCACTATCCCCCCTCCTCCATCATCACAGCTACACAAACCAAACACTCCACTCCAAAAACTATCACCTCTGGCACCAATTTATCATAAGAAAACGCCAAAGAGATTTTGGGCGCCAAAACCAAACAACGGCCTAGATTAAAAACTATCATCCAAGGGTGTATATTGAAGCTGGGAAAAAGACAAATGGGTTCTGAAAACCCTAATCCAACAATATAAAAGAGGAAGGAAGCAGTGGAGCATGTTGTTAGAATTTTAGTTGTAATTTAGCTATTTTCAAGTTATTGTAATCTCAATTAAGACTTCAAGTTTGTAATTCATTTCCTTTTTATTAATATAAGTTTCTCAGTTCTGCAATTCACTTTCAATTTTTACTTCAATTTCAATTCAATTAGAAGAAAATACAAAAAAATATTAAATAAAAAAAAGAAAAAAAAAAGAGAAGAAATGAAGGAGATGCTGAGGAGCAGGGTTAGAACTCCATGGGGAGTACTAGGGGTGAGATTTTGGTCCTGAGATGCTTGGTTCTATACTTGGCTCACTTGTAAGCCTTCCTTTAAATTTATAACATCTACTATTCACTCAGCTTATTCAGTTATTTATATTTTTATGCTTATTAAGTATTTGATGATGATTGGATGTCACTGTGTTGCTTATTAGTGTTTAGATTCTTATTAGCTTCCTAAATACTAGTTAACTGTATAAATACTTTAAATTGATTAATCTGTGTTGTGTTGTTATTACATGAGTTTTTTTGCCTTAAGTTAGTGTTATACATCTCCATATCACTTTGTGCATTGGTTTGGTGGAATGAAACATGCAATCCCTTTGAAAATCTTGCAATCACAGTTTAAAAAGGAGTGTTTGGCATTGCATGCTTAACTGAGCTTCTAAGGGTTTCTGTGGTAAAAGGTTATTGAAACATCATTCTTAGGCTTAATAGGGTTTAGTGATGACATAAAATATGTATGTCATAAGCCAAAAGTCAAAATTAGTTTTAAACCTCATTTAGGCTTAACTGTTAGGAAATTTGATGTCCAATTCTTCATTGTAGGTTTAGAAACTGTTAAGTTAACATAATTCAAATTCATCCTAGCCTAATACATCATATTCAAGAATCTAGGATCAATCAAATCTGAGCAAAGTCAAAGTTTACAAAAACATAAAAAGTCAAAAACTTGCATTTGTGCAGAATCCCACTTTTTGTGAGATTTTTGTAGAATTTGGTACTTGGAATCATGCCATGAAATTTATTGTAGTAGAAGCATTCCACCTAGACTACAATAATTTGTAATCACCTTATTTTTGCAAATTTTTATGAAGCTTGTGCTTATGCTTGTTTGAGGCTGCAGGGAAAGCCTCTCCCCTGCACCACCACTTCTGTCCCACAGACCCAACTTCCATACCTCCCCATTAGCTTATTAGTGGGCCCCTGTATGTGAAACTTGGCTTTTTAGGTACCTCAACTAGCTACTTGTTCAGGTCTTAGCTTATTTTGGTCCTTAGCATAGTTGCCCTCAGCTTATTTGACTTACCTTGGTGGCCTGTTCTTAAAATTTACACTGACCACTCAGTTTTGTGACTCAAGTTCAGGGGTCCTCCTAAGGTTCCTTAATAAGCCACTGGGTAAGCTTATTGACTTATTTTAAGGTTGACTTGGTCAACTTTGAGAACCAAGTTCCAAATTAGACTCCTTCTCATCTCTGTGGACCCCACAAGGGTCCAAAAGACCCTAATTAAGCCTGTTTTGGCCTGTGTGGTTTCAGGAATGGTGAAGCTTATTCAAACCTTGTGTGGGCTTAATCAGTGTGTTTCTTTGTGAGTTCTTGTTCATTTCCAGCTTATTTAATTGTGCATAAGCTTATTGAACCCTTGCTTTAAGTTTGCAGCTTATTTTAGTGGCTTTTTCAAGTCCTAATCATCTTATAAGCTTGTTTTGTGTGCTGTTTGGAAAATAAGCTCACTAAGGGCTTATTTTTAAGTTTCATAAAAAGTCCCTTCACAAAAGTTGTCTCATTTCACTAGCTTATTAGTTTTGTAAAAGAAAAATTAAAAAAAACAAAAATAAAAAAAAGTGATAGCTTCTATTTAAGCCCTTTTGGCTTATTTTCTGGTTATTTATAAGCATTTATCATTTTTAAATTTTTCTTAGGCTTCTTATAACTTAAAATAATTTTAGAAATTTTTTCAGATTTTTCTTGTGTCATTTAGTATTTTTTATAATTTAATTTAGATTAAATTAATTAAATAATTAGTTTTAATTAATAATTAAAAAGTAGAAAAAATAGGTTTTCTGTTTTAAAATTAGTTTTATAATATTTTAGATTTTTCTAAATTTAATTTTCATTTTTCTAGGTAATTTTCATAATTAATTAATAATTAGTGTAATTTAGTTAATTAAAAAGTAATTAATAATTAGTAATTAATTAATAGTAATTAATTAAATAGTTGTAAAAATAATTTTAATTTTCCAAAAATTTTCTTTTAACATTAGGATTGTAAAAAAATCATTTTCACATTCGTAGGACTTAATTTGCTCAAGTTTTACTTTTTATTTCGCGCGTTCGCGTTTATTTTAAATTCAAACGCGCGTTTTAGGTTTAACTCACGTTTCTAGGTTATCTGATTATCAGTAATTGTTCCAATAGTGTTTCTAAGTTATTTTCAATCATAATCTCGTAGTATAATCATTCAAATCAAATTCCTGATCCTCCTGTTAAATCACCCGATCACTTTAAACGTTTTTAAATACAATTGCTTACCTCGCTGGGACATAACGACCCGGGAATACACTGTACTCCTTGGTTAGTTGGTTTTAGACATTTGACTTGGTTGACCAATCACGTTGGAAAACTTAGTTGACCGTTTAGGATCAATCAAAATTTGGCGTCGCTGCCGGGGAGGTAGCTGCGTATTCAAAACGTTTCTTAGAGATTAGCGGTTTTTCATTCATCACTGTATAAACACCACCACTTTTTTGTAAATCTTAATCATAAAACAAAAACGTCATTAACACTTTTCCTAAAGTGTTAACAACACCAAAAAAAATCAAAAACAAACAAAACAGTTCGTTACGTTTTCTATATCGTGTTTCTTTTAAGGTGATTCTTAAAGAGATACGATTTTGGTCAACGAAACGATACCAAAAATATTGTCCAAAAGTTTTTAACCCATACACAAAAACCCAAAAACATTCATCTCTTTCTTGTGAATAATAAACTACATAAAACAAACCGTCGCAAACCAAGGCAGAAAACCTACCAACTGGGGGTGTGGACATAATAAGTTCCCAAACAAAAGATTTAAAACTTGCCTTTGTATCCTTGTGAGTGGTGTACCTTTTTTAAAGAAGCCATTCATTTGTGATTATTGGTTTAAGTTCACTGTTGATTTGCCTCGATCTTGTTTTATTGAAATTTTGTGTTAGTGCATGCGCACTCGTTCACAATCGAAACGAAATCGTCAACTGATAAACGTAACTGAGTTACGTCCTATTGTTGAAGATCCAGTTCCGAAAATGGACGGTAATCAAGAACCACCCATCATAGATGATGCAGCTCCTGATCTCCGAACGATGGAGGAGTTGTGTCAACCCACAATGCTCGGAAGAGGCGGGCCCATTGCCCCTCTTAACATTGTTGCCACTGATTTTGGACTTAAGCATCACATGATACAACAAGTCCAGAATTCGTGCCAATTTCATGGCTTACCTGGTGACGATGCAAATAAGCATCTTGATAAATTTCTTACCGTCACCCAAAGCATGAAGCAGAATGGTGTCTCCGATGATGCCCTTCGTCTATCTCTTTTCCCCTATTCTCTAACCCATCATGCCACTGCATGGTTTGATTGACTTCCTAAGAATTCGATTCACACTTTTAAAGAAATGGTGACTAAATTTTTAGCCAAATACTTTCCACCATCCATGGTTTCCAAGTTACGAAATGACATTAGTAACTTTCGTCAGCATCCCGAAGAGTCTCTATTTGAGGCATGGGAACGCTATAAGCTCTCAATTGATCGGTGTCCTAACCATAACATGTTACTCGTTACCCAAATAGATACTTTCTATAATGGGTTGACATTGAGACACCGTGATATTCTCAATGCTGCTGCTGGTGGGACCTTTATGAAAAGGCGCCCCGGAGAGTGCTATGATCTCATTGAAAACATGACTGCCCACCATAATTTCTGGGATTCCTCAGCTGAGAGGGAAGAGTCATGTAAGTCTGTCACTCCAGCATCTTCTGAAATAGCGATCCTCACTAAAAAGATGGATGATTTCGCTACGGCTATGTTGAGGATGAACCAAAGTATCCAAAATCAAAAAGTCCAAAATCAACAAGCCAAAGCCGTTAATCAAAGTTGTGAAACGTGTTGAGGTCCACATTCATATTCCGAGTGTCCAACCACTAGTGGTTACACTCATGAGGACGTATATGCTGCTCAAAGTTCCTATAATTCGGGAGGTAATAACTACCAACCGCAAGGGGACCACAATCTTCTAAGCTATCGTTCTAACAATTTCCTTGGACCTCCCGGATTCAATCAAAACCCTAATGTCCCAAACCGTAACCAGAACCAAAATCAGAATCGAACGAACCAAGGTTACCAAAACCAAGGAAATGTCAATCAAACCCAAAACCAAGGTTTCCATCATAACCAAAATCAAGGTTTCCAAAATCAAGGAAACTACAATCGAAACCAAGGTCAAAACAACTATCAGGGAAACAATTCTCATGGACATGGCAACCATAATCAAGGAAATTTTCAAAACCACGGTTCTCATCAAAAAAACCGGGCTCAAAATTTTCCCAATCAAAATCAAGCCATCACTCCAACTACTCAGAATTACCCTAACCAAGCTCCTCCTAACCATACTCAAGCAATTGTTCCAACTGGCCCATCACATGATGAGTTGTTGAGACAATTCATGAAATCTCAGGAGGAAATGAATAGGGTAATGATGACTCAGATCGCAGACCTTAAGAAGTCTTTAAATGATCGACCCTCGGGCTCAGGTATTACTTTACCTAGCAACACGATCGCTAATCCAAGGGGCGATGTTAAAGCGATCACGACGAGAAGTGGTGTTTCCTACGATGGACCCAAAGCTCCTACTACCTCTTCTTCTCCTCCCAAGGTAGTAGAAAGTGAGCCTGAGGTGACAAAGGACAAGGTGCAATTTACTAGCCCACGAAGTACCGCACACGTCCATCCTCAGGTTGTACCAGAAACCGTACCAAAACCAGGAGTTGTCTTTGAACCACCAACAACTCCTGGAGAGAACCTTAAATCCAAACCTTCAATAACATATCCATCTCGGTTACAAGACCAGAAGCTCCGTGAAAAAGCCAATCATCAAATGGAAATTTTTTTTCAAATTTTTCGAGATATTCATTTTGATATCAGTTTCGTGGATGCTCTCCTTTTGATGCCTAAATTCGCATCGACAATAAAAAATCTGTTGAACAATAAGGAGAAACTATTTGAGATGGCACGAACTCCACTCAATGAAAACTGCTCTGCAGTTCTTTTGAAACAGCTTCCGGAGAAGCTAGGAGATCCGAGAAAATTTCTCATTCCATGTGTTTTCCCCGGAATGGTTGAGTGCTTCGCCTTGGCCGATCTAGGTGCAAGCATCAACTTGATGCCTTATTCAATATGGAAAAAGCTCTCTCTTCCAGAACTCACCACCACCTGCATGATTCTAGAGCTTGCAGACCGCTCAACATCTCGTCCCCTCGGCATTGCCGAGGATGTATTTGTAAAGGTGGGGAACTTCCACTTTCCGGCAGATTTTGTGATTGTTGATTTCGATGCTGACCCACGAGTTCCTCTCATTCTTGGGAGAGGATTCTTAAGGACGGGTCGTGCGTTAATCGATGTGCACGAAGAGGAAATAACTCTTCGTGTTGGTAATGAAGCAGTAACGTTTAACCTCGATCAAACTTCGAGGTACTCCTCTAATTATGATGCCGAATCGGTTAACCGAATTGATGTCATTGATGTTGCGTCTGAGGAGTACTCTCAAGAACTTCTTGGTTACCTTCCGAGTGGCAGTCCCACTCCATCTACTGAGCCTATCATATCTGACTCTTCCCCTTCTCTCACTCCTTTTGAGGGAAGTGACTTCCTTTTGGAAGAGGTCGAGGCTTTTCTCGCCCAAAATAGTTCAATTTCGAGTAAATTTGATGAGGACTATCTTGATCCTGAGGGGGATATTCTTTTGCTAGAAAAATTGTTAAACGAAGATCCATCTCCCCCTCGTCCTCCAAAAGTACTTCATAAAGAGGAAGTCAAAAATGTTGAAATAACTGATGACTTTCCTGTGGTTGAACTTAAGGACTTGCCGCCTCATCTTGAATATGCATTTCTGGAGGGTGATGATAAATTACCCGTCATAATTGCTAAAAATTTAAGTGTTAAGGAAAAGGCTGCTCTCATAAAGGTTTTGAAGTCGCATAAACAAGCAATTGCTTGGAGACTCTCCGACATCAAGGGCATTGACCCTGAATTTTGTACCCGCAAGATTTTAATGGAGGATGATTTCAAACCAGCAGTCCAACACCAAAGAAGGGTGAATCCAAAAATTCATGAGGTCATTAAACCAGAAGTTTTAAAACTTCTTGATGCCGGATTGATTTACCCTATCTCGGACAGTCCTTGGGTTAGCCCAATACATTGTGTTCCAAAAAAGGGTGGCATTACTGTTGTGACAAACGAGGAAAATGAGTTGATTCCAACTCGATTGGTTACGGGTTGACGTGTCTGCATTGACTATCGCAAGTTAAATGACGCCACCCGCAAAGATCATTTTCCTATGCCCTTTATGGATCAGATGCTCGAGAGATTAGCAGGGAATGAGTACTATTGCTTCCTCGATGGTTTCTCGGGTTACTTTTAGATTCCCATTGATCCGCAAGATCAGGAAAAGACCACTTTCACGTGCCCCAATGGAACTTTTGCGTATAAACGTATGCCATTTGGTTTATGTAATGCTCCGGGCACGTTTCAAAGATGCATGATGTCCATATTATCCGACATGATCGGGAAAACTATGGAGGTCTTTATGGACGATTTTTCGGTCATTGGGGATTCGTTGCAATCATGTCTCTCCCATTTAGACAATATGCTCAAACGTTGTGAAGACACAAAGTTATGTCTAAATTGGGAGAAGAGTCACTTTATGGTCAAAGAGGGCATTGTCCTCGGCCATAAAATTTCAAAGAATGGGATTGAGGTTGACAAACCCAAAATCGATGTCATTGCAAAATTACCTCATCCCACTACCGTCAAAGGTATTAGGAGCTTTTTGGGTCATGCCGGTTTCTATCGTAGGTTTATTCAAGATTTTTCTAAGATCGCCCGGCCTATGACCCATCTCCTCGAAAATGATGCTCCTTTTATCTTCTCACCTGAGTGCATAGAAGCTTTTGAAACTCTAAAGAAAAAGCTTACTGAGGCACCAATTCTTGTTGCCCCCGATTGGGACTTGCCCTTTGAACTTATGTGTGATGCTAGTGATTATGCTATAGGGGCAGTCTTGGGGCAACGCAGGTCTAAACACTTTCAGCCTATACACTATGCAAGCAAAACGATGACCGAGGCTCAAAGTCATTACACCACCACTGAAAAAGAATTATTAGATGTCGTGTATGCCTTTGAAAAATTCTGGTCATATTTAATCTTGACCAAAAGCATAGTGTATACGGATCACTCGGCTTTGAAGTACCTTTTTGCAAAACAAGATGCAAAGCCGAGACTACTTCGTTGGGTTCTCCTCCTACAAGAATTTGATATCATAATTCGTGATAAAAAAGGAGCTAAGAACCTTGCTGCTGATCATCTCTCCCGTTTGGAAAACCCCCACCAAGATGTCTTCGAAAAGAAGGAAATTAATGAAACCTTCCCTCTCGAGACACTCAATGCGGTTGCCTTTCGTGGAGATTCTGTTACCCCATGGTTTGCCCATTTTGCAAACTACCTTGCGGGTAATTTTGTTGTGAAAGGGATGTCGTCCCAACAAAAGAACAAGTTCTTTAAGGATGTCAAACATTATTTCTGGGACGACCCCTACCTTTTCAAAATCTATGCGGATCAAGTCATTCGACGGTGTGTTTATGGCCAAGAAGCCACTGAAATTCTAAAGGCTTGCCATGCTGGTCCCACGGGGGGCCACCACAATTCAAATTACACCGCCAAAAAGGTGTTTGACTCCAGTTTCTATTGGCCCACAATTTATAAGGATGCCCAAGAATTGGTCAAATCCTGTGACGCTTGTCAACGTCATGGGAATATTTCACAAAAGAATGAAATGCCACAAAAGGCAATCCAAGTTTGTGAAATATTTGACGTTTGAGGCATCGACTTTATGGGGTCATCTCCATCGTCTCATGGAAACAAGTACATACTCGTGGCTGTTGACTATTTGTCAAAATGGGTTGAAGCGAAAGCTTTACCCACCAATGATGCCCGAGTTGTTGTGAAGTTTTTGAAAGCTCTCTTTGCTCGATTTGGAACTCCACGTGCTATAATTAGTGATCGTGGTACCCATTTTTGCAATGACAAATTCGATAAAGTCATGCAAAAGTATGGTGTAACTCACCGTCTTTCTACTGCGTACCACCCACAAACAAGTGGACAAGTAGAAGTTTCCAATCGAGGAATTAAGAGAATTTTGGAAAGAACCGTTGGTGAAAATCGTGCATCTTGGTCGGATAAATTAGATGATGCACTTTGGGCTTTCCGTACAGCTTGGTGTACGCCTTCCAAGCTTGTATACGGGAAAGCATGCCATCTGCCGATCGAGCTTGAGCATAAAGCCTATTGGGCCCTCAAGCATGCAAATTTTTACCTCAAAACTGCGTGTGATCATCAGAAAGTTCAATTGAATGAATTAAATGAACTTCGTGATCAAGCTTACGAGAACTCTTTGATCTATAAAGAAAAGACAAAGAAGATTCATGACTCCAAAATAAAGAACCGCGTTTTCAACGTTGGTGATCGAGTCCTTCTTTTCAACTCTAGACTCAAGATCTTCTCGGGAAAGCTCAAAACCCGATGGACTGGTCCATTCACTATCGTTAAGGTTTATCCTTATGGCACCGTCGAGTTATCACAAAATGACGGTCCTAATTTCAAAGTGAATGGACATCGTTTAAAACATTACGTTGGAGGGGACATACCATCCATGGTTGTCCCGGATCTCCAAACATTCCCCAAGGACAATTGAATTCGGGGATCGAGTCAAGCTAGCGACTCGATAAACAAAAACAGTAGCAACAACATGGGTTTTCACCCATGTCTCTGATTTCTTTCTACTTTCTAACACCCTAGTGTGGGGGAGTGGCCGTCCCCTGCAGCTATTTGAAATGTATATATCTTTGAAAAAAAAAATTGTGATTGTATGTACATATAAATAAAGTGAAAAATGCAAAACGATATTTCCACAGTTAGCTTATAATATTATCTTTTTACGTTCAAAGAGTCGGCATAATAGCCGGGACTTTGAATATTGAGGACAATATTCAATTCTAAGTGTGTGTGGGGGGGGGGAAATTCTAGCGAATTTGATCACAAAATACTTTCTAAGTACCCCCATTTTGGCCCAAAATTTTCAAAAATTTTTCACTTTATTTCAAAATTTTTGTGGTAATCAGTCCGCCGTGTCTAAACGACAAAAGGATTGGCTAATCCAGGAGCAAACGACTCTTGGTAAAGATATCTCAAACCTGTTGATGGCTTGCAATTTGCTCAAAATTTTATGGTAAATCAACTCGCCATATCCAAAAAAGTGAATGAGTTGGCTAGCCCGCAAGATTATGGCTTGTGGTAAAGGCAGTAGAAAAACCATAATTGGTAATCAGCTCACCAAGATGTTGACTATTCCATCAAGAGTTGGCTAGTCCAGAAGCAAACGGCTTTTGGTAAAGACAAATCAAATCCGTTGACAGCTGGTGGTCTGCTCAAAATCACATGGTTATCAAGTGGACCATAGTTCTTACTTGAACTGATACATTTGGCTACTCCAGAAGTAATGGCTTTTGGTAAAGAGTTTCAAATCCATTAAGTTTTTCTCAAAAGATTGCTAGGGACTAGCATTAGTTTAGTGTGGGGGATTGATGAGTGTGTAAATACTCATCATTTTTATCGTATCTGAACTGCCAAAACATCCAAAAACACTCAGAAATGCATCAAAATACAGAATTTATCCCAAAAGTGTGTTTTATATGTTTTAGATGCAAAATGTTTAAAAAACAAATGAAAAACGAACAAAGTTTGCATAATTGGCAGTTTCAGTCCCTCAAGTTTCATAAATTGATAAAACTAGTCCCTGAAGTTTTAAAATGAAAGAAAAGTCAACCCAAGGCATTTAAAAGTAAAATATTATCAAAAACGATCATTGGGTGAAAAGTTTGAGAATTTACATGTTTGGTCCCTGAGGTTTCATAATTGGCAGAAATGGTCCCTGGTGATTAATTACAAGAAATTATCAAATGTGGTCCTTATACTATTGAACCTTGGCAAGAATACCCCTTTTGATTAATTTAGAAAGTTGTCACATCAGGCCCCTCATTTTTCAAAAAAGTACATGTTTAGTCCTTGTGAAATCCCAAAGTTACAAACCAAATGGACCTAGTATTATACTCCTTACAATCTAATCCACAAATAATACCACAAGTCCACCATACCCTTTCCAAGCCCAAGTTATCACACGGCCCACCCACCCCACCGTTTTAATATCAAAAACCGTTTGACCGTTTGACCGTTTGACCTTTGACCATCTCCCCCAACATCACCCCGTGACCCCTGCTACCCTGCTATACTTCCATCATCACCTTCCCACTATCCCCCCTCCTCCATCATCACAGCTACACAAACCAAACACTCCACTCCAAAAACTATCACCTCTGGCACCAATTTATCATAAGAAAACGCCAAAGAGATTTTGGGCGCCAAAACCAAACAACGGCCTAGATTAAAAACTATCATCCAAGGGTGTATATTGAAGCTGGGAAAAAGACAAATGAGTTCTGAAAACCCTAATCCAACAATATAAAAGAGGAAGGAAGCAGTGGAGCATGTTGTTAGAATTTTAGTTGTAATTTAGCTATTTTCAAGTTATTGTAATCTCAATTAAGACTTCAAGTTTGTAATTCATTTCCTTTTTATTAATATAAGTTTCTCAGTTCTGCAATTCACTTTCAATTTTTACTTCAATTTCAATTCAATTAGAAGAAAATACAAAAGAATATTAAATAAATAAATAAATAAGAGAGAGAAGAAATGAAGGAGATGTTGAGGAGCAGGGTTAGAACTCCATGGGGAGTACTAGGGGTGAGATTTTGGTCCTGAGATGCTTGGTTCTATACTAGGCTCACTTGTAAGCCTTCACTTTAAATTTAGAACATCTACTATTCACTCAGCTTATTCAGTTGCTTATTTGTATTTTTATGCTTATTAAGTATTTGATGATGATTGGATGTCACTGTGTTGCTTATTAGTGGTTAGATTCTTATTAGCTTCCTAAATACTAGTTAACTGTATAAATACTTTAAATTGATTAATCTGTGTTGTGTTGTTATTACATGAGTTTTTTTGCCTTAAGTTCGTGTTATACATCTCCATATCACCTTGTGCACTGGTTTGGTGGAATGAAACATGCAATCCCTTTGAAAATCTTGCAATCACAGTTTAAAAAGGAGTGTTTGGCATTGCATGGTTAACTGAGCTTCTGAGGGTTTCTGTGGTAAAAGGTTATTGAAACATCATTCTTAGGCTTAATAGGGTTTAGTGATGACATAAAATATGTATGTCATAAGCCAAAAGTCAAAATTAGTTTTAAACCTCATTTAGGCTTAACTGTTAGGAAATTTGATGTCCAATTCTTCATTGTAGGTTTAGAAACTGTTAAGTTAACATAATTCATATTCATCCTAGCCTAATACATCATATTCAAGAATCTAGGATCAATCAAATCTGAGCAAAGTCAAAGTTTACAAAAACATAAAAAGTCAAAAACTTGCATTTGTGCAGAATCCCACTTTTTGTGAGATTTTTGTAGAATTTGGTACTTGGAATCAGGCCATGAAATTTATTGTAGTAGAAGCATTCCACCTAGACTACAATAATTTGTAATCACCTTATTTTTGCAAATTTTTATGAAGCTTGTGCTTATGCTTGTTTGAGGCTGCAGGGAAAGCCTCTCCCCTGCACCACCACTTCTGTCCCACAGACCCAACTTCCATACCTCCCCATTAGCTTATTAGTGGGCCCCTGATGTGAAACTTGGCTTTTTAGGTACCTCAACTAGCCACTTGTTCAGGTCTTAGCTTATTTTGGTCCTTAGCATAGTTGCCCTCAGCTTATTTGACTTACCTTGGTGGCCTGTTCTTAAAATTTACACTGACCATTCAGTTTTGTGACTCAAGTTCAGGGGTCCTCCTAGGGTTCCTTAATAAGCCACTGGGTAAGCTTATTGGCTTATTTTAAGGTTGACTTGGTCAACTTTGAGAACCAAGTTCCAAATTAGACTCCTTCTCATCTCTGTGGACCCCACAAGGGTCCAAAAGACCCTGATTAAGCCTGTTTTGGCCTGTGTGGTTTCAGGAATGGTGAAGCTTATTCAAACCTTGTGTGGGCTTAATCAGTGTGTTTCTTTGTGAGTTCTTGTTCATTTCCAGCTTATTTAATTGTGCATGAGCTTGTTGAACCCTTGATTTAAGTTTGCAGCTTATTTTAGTGGCTTTTTCAAGTCCTAATCATCTTATAAGCTTGTTTTGTGTGCTGTTTGGAAAATAAGCTCACCAAGGGCTTATTTTTGAGTTTCATAAAAAGGGCCTTCACAAAAGTTGTCTCATTTAAGTAGCTTATTAGTTTTGTAGAAGAAAAATTAAAAAAAACAAAAATAAAAAAAAGTGATAGCTTCTATTTAAGCCCTTTTGGCTTATTTTTTGCTTATTTATAAGCATTTATCATTTTTAAATTTTTCTTAGGCTTCTTATAACTTAAAATAATTTTAGGAATTTTTTCAGATTTTTCTTGTGTCATTTAGTACTTTTTATAATTTAATTTAGATTAAATTAATTAAATAATTAGTTTTAATTAATAATTAATAATTAAAAAGTAGAAAAAATAGGTTTTCTGTTTTAAAATTAGTTTTATAATATTTTAGATTTTTCTAAATTTAATTTTCATTTTTCTAGGTAATTTTCATAATTAATTAATAATTAGTGTAATTTAGTTAATTAAAAAGTAATTAATAATTAGTAATTAATTAATAGTAATTAATTAAATAGTTGTAAAAATAATTTTAATTTTCTAAAAATTTTCTTATAACATTAGGATTGTAAAAATATCATTTTCACATTCGTAGGACTTAATTTGCTCACGTTTTACTTTTTATTTCGCGCGTTCGCGTTTATTTTAAATTCAAACACGCGTTTTAGGTTTTACTCACGTTTCTAGGTTATTTGATTATCAGTAATTGTTCCGATAGTGTTTCTAAGTTATTTTCAATTATAATCTTGTAGTATAATCATTCAAATCAAATTCCTGATCCTCCTGTTAAATCACCCGATCACTTTAAACGTTTTTAAATACAATTGCTTACCTCGCTGGGACATAACGACCCGGGAATACACTGTACTCCTTGGTTAGTTGGTTTTAGATGTTTGACTTGGTTGACCAATCACGTTGGAAACCTTAGTTGACCATTTAGGATCAATCAATTGTCTACCCAACAAAAATATTACATAATAAATAAGCACTGGGTATTCATAAAAAAACAAATATCGACACTCAATTTCAACAGTATTAATCCTGATATGTTTTAGCTGCGTTTGGTTTGTACACATGAATCAAAATCGGTAGCGATTTAGTAATAGAATAGAATCGAAATGAGTACCATTAATTAAAAGAAGTTGTTTGAATTGTATATTAAGTTTTTTGAATCTTGAATGCAAAAAGATATAATGGGCGCCTATATATACACAAGATTTAGGAAGGAGTTAATAAATGTAAGTGGTGGAAATAAAAAGATATAAAAGGGTCACAATAATTTCTTGTAAAGTCACTCACTTAGGCTGGGCGGATTGGGCCTGAGCTCTCTTCGAGTGAGGCATGGGTCACGATCCTCCTCCAAAACCATCACCCCACTCACGCACAAGCTAGCAAAAAAAGGGGTGTGAAACTGACCCGGTCACCTTTCATTTATATTATTTTTAATTTGATTTTTGAGTGTGTGCGGAGTATTTAGTAGTTTATGTTTGCATAAAGTGATTATTTTAATAAAAGGTGAGCAGAAAGTGACCACTACGGGTGAAAGGTGAGAATAGACGAGTGAGAGTGAGAGGAGAGAGAAAGTCCAATTGGCGCTGGTGTGTAAGGTGAGGGATAGTGACCACTACGTCTAGCCTTAAATGAAATAATTCTATTAGTTTTGAATGATAGCTTGACACTTCAATTTTTAACAAAATGATTAGAATAAGAGTACTAGGTGTGATAACATCATTAACACCAAATAGTATTGTCAAATCAACACCACATCAGCATCATCACTTTTAACATCACCACCCACAAACACCACTTCATTAATAACATCCATAACACCACCTTTTTGAGACACACAATATTATTTTATATTTCAATTTTCAAACAAAATAATTTTCATACATTAAATACAAATACAAATAGCATTTTAAAAAAGTTATAAAACTAAAATTACAACATAATAATAATAATTAAACTTATTAACACCAAGACCGGTCCAACAGCCCAATATATATGCATCTTCAATAATCAACACACACACACACTACACACACACACACTGTTAACACACACACTCAGATAAATCAAATAGAAAAAAGAAAGATCAATTGTAGAAACGCACATTGAGCCAGCAACGGCCAGCCCAACACTATTTGTAACACCGGCCCAACGGTGTGGTAACGATGTTAACACAGCGTACACATCAGCATAACTTTGAATTCCATGTTATCATACCTAAAGCTCTCACAATAAATGTGATTACTTGATACTTAAATCTATCAAACAAACTGCCTCTAGAAGAATTTCATATCAAAGAATATGTCTTTAATGTTAGTGATTTAAATAGGTTGATAGTTGGATCTTCAAGCGGGTCTAATGAGATTTTTCCATATCCAAGAAAAAAATGCTAAAGTTGTCATATATAGATTTTTTTTTTTGTATATATACATTTTTTATTGTATATATCAATGCTCGATACAACTTATTAAGAGAAAGTATAACGACATATTAAAGATATATCGACTTTAATTAGATGTGATGTATTTTTAAATTTTTAGATACACCTAATATGTTTGCTAGCTAAAAGTTATATGCATATACATATATTAGAGGTATTGCATCAATTTAAGCGAATCATACATGTTATTTGTCCTTGCGAGTTAAATTTGTTGCTAGCAATATTTTGTATCGTTTTCACTTTAAAATCACTTTCAAAATTAATTGAGATGCATCTAATTCAAGGCGTTATAGTTATTTCTTATGATTTTCATTTTAAATTTTATTCTTATCGGATATCTACCTAAAATTCAAAATTGAAATATTATATACTAGTTATAATACTCGTGCACGCACGGGTTTTTCCAGAAAAATTGAATTATATAGTATTATCGTTTAAAAATAGAAAATCTTATGTATATTTTAAAAAGTTAGAGCATCAACATGTGCGAAAGTAAGAAAAATAGTTAGCAGAAATTGTAAATATAACCGTGGCATCGACTTTGTATTGAATTCTTGAGCGTGTTTCCTTATAATGTTATTGGGCCAATGGTTCTTTGATCACATGGGTTTACATATAAATCAAATTTATTTTAAAATTTTTGTTTACTATATGGATATATAAGAATTTAGCCGTGAAAATTATGATATAAGTTAAACTAATAAGTATGCATGAGTTTTTCATTATGTATTAATATCAATAATTAATATTTTGTAAAAATTTTATTGGATGAAAGATTTAACTTTGTTTAGCTGACCTAGATGTTCATGTTGAGGTTGATATTGTTGTTTAACTTTAACTATTGATATCATGTTGTACAAAATGTAAGAGTTTAGTAGCACATAATAAGCGTTGATGAAGTTTTTTAAAAATATTTTTTCGGATATCCGTATATAAACTTTAAATAATAATTACATGAGTCGTTATAAGTGTAACAATTCGCATTTTCAAGATAACTTTTATTCCTGAAAATTTTACTATTCACTTTTTACTATTCACTTTTTACTATTCACTTTTCACTATTCATCTCAGAAATTTTTATTTCATATTCTCGTAAGTTAAACTATTTTAACGATAATCCGAGAGTTTGACGCTCGTCGGATCATTTCTGCAAAAATCACAAAGCCGTGTCCGAGATTTACTTTTAGGTTTAAACGTCTTTCCAGCATCCCGATATATCCATAAAACATTATAAACAATAGAAATATGATTTTCTATCATTTTATGACAATTCCAAAAGTTTTGAAATTTTACGTTTTCCAGTTCAGCGTTTTACGCGAGTTACGCGTTTTAGACCCGTGTTTCCAGTTTTTAGCAGGGTTTTAGCACCCGATAGAACCTACCACTCATTTTATATTTTATTATGGAGTATATTGATAAGTTCTACCATATTTATAAGTTTCATATTTTTAGGATACCCGGTTTTACGTTTCGTGGCCTAACAACTTACGGTTTGCGATTAACGGGACCAAAACTCACTCCGTAAAAGTAAGATAACATCAAGAATCATATCTAGTCATCCAAGATAAGCTATGCACGAAATTTTTGAGCAAGTCACAAGCCTTGTTGGCTTGTGATGAAGCCTTGATCACTTAGGATGGTTACATGTGTAAAACTTCTCATGTAAGCTTCCTAAATATCCTAATATTTGCACCTCCTCAAAGGAAACTTCCTAACACTTTCCTAGCACCTCCTCAAGGCCCTATATAACCCTCCTCATCCTCTCTTGGTCGTTCATAACCTCAAACACACAAACACACTCCTAGTTTTCCCTCTACTTCAAGTTTTATTCAAGAATCAAGTGCTATATCAACACATAAACCCTAGTTTGGTTTTGATTCATCAAACTACTTCAAATCCTTTTGAAACTCTTGGTGATTCTCTTGAGTTTGAATCCACTCAAGTCACCTCAACCTTCATCATCCAACTTTCAAGATTACAAGGGTAGAAAGATTGCATGAAGTGAAGTGGGTTGAAGCAAGTCTATCAAAGTCCTATCCTTACATGTTAACTTCCTTTCATCTTTGAAAGCCAAAAGTTGTAAGCCAAACCCTAACATACTTCTTGCTAAATATCATATTCATGTTATTTACATATCATTCATGCTATATTTTGTCTTGTGATCATGTCCATGATGTATAAAAATGGGTAAAACGAGTATTGGTTTACATATGTTAACTTATGACAAGCAAACAAGCAAACTAGTGATTTTTATGGAAAACCAAGACCACAATAGTATAACTTGGATATTTGACACTTACTTACTGTTAAATAGGACTTAACAAGGAAAACATAGCAATTTGAATCACCCAAAACGAGTACACGAGTCAAAAGTTATGACCATTTGAAGTTAGCGAAACCAAAACGGCAAAACTGCCTAAATAGCATTCTGATCAAATTTTGATTTTGAAAGTCCCACTTCTGGTCCGATTCATCAAAAAGTTAAAACACGAAAGTTGTCCGGAACAACGTTTTCGTTCAGAAGTAAAGAAGCTCGAGCCCTGAAAATGCTTTCCGAGTGATAAATTCTTCAAATTCTTAAACAGCCCATTTTTAGACCAAAGTCATAATATATAGGTTATGGTTTAAAAGGAACAAGAGGTCTTATGACCTATAATCAAGACCACAACCATGGCTAGAGCCAAGGTTGAGTCTCATGACCTTGGAACAAGGACCAAAGGTCATGGCTAGGCCATGACGAAATGACCATGTAAGCTTACTTAGGCGTAAACATGAAACAAGGAATTAGGCGATAACTTGAACAAGCAATTTGGATCTACTTCACTTAAAAAGAAACCATGAGATATTACAAAGAGAAAATGGTCATACAAAACTTATGAAACTACCCCTAATAACAATCTTCATGTACTAATAAACTTTCCTAAATTTACTCAAATATCGGACATGTAACTTTTCGGATCAAAACTTATATCTATATACTTTATCAACTACTACAATAGTAGGGAGCCTCATGTGAGGAGTTCATTATGTAAGTCGTCGAGATGAGTTGTGGATTTACGAGTTAAAGTGTCCTGGCTCCTCGAACGCTTACTAACATGACTTCTGAATTATGTCGGCCCGAACGGTAGTAAACGATATATAAACTATACATGTTTCATGAATCATTTCTTTTCAAAGACTTATACTATACATCATACCACATCATGGACTAATTACAAGACATACTTATATTGGCATGTTTATGTTTCCTTAGACATTATTCCAAACCTAAGTTACAACAATTATTCTAGGTTGCTCGTAGAAGTTCTTACGACATATCCATCATTCTCATTATACATCATCCAACTCAAGGTGAGTTCATAGCCCCACTTTCCATTACTTAATTGTTTTACAAACCCTTGGGGGGAATACATGCTATTTTTAACCGAGCACAATGTTTTTAAATTGTATGCTTGCCTAATTGTTTTATTATCACTAATTACCAGCCTTGCTAAACCGAGATCCTTTATTATGAACCATTTAATCACTAGCATTAGTGAGCGCGAATATTGTGAATAGGCCTATTGGGATTGACGAATCCCATTTGTATTGACTAAGTTCAAACAAATGCACTAATATTTGAGATTTAGGTATGTTAGCAAAGTACCTACCGGGATAAATCTGCCGATCGATATTGGTACACGTTAACGTTTTGGTGTCATAAGCTTAGTGTATAATACATTTTATGGGCGTATAATAACGTAGCCTACCTGTTTTGTTTTCCAAACATTGGTGTGAGTCTACAGCTCACACTACCAACATATTGTGTTCAAACGATTAAACAAACTCTATGAATATCACTCAACCTTTGTGTTGACCTCTCAAGCATGTATTTCAGGTTCATGACGATCAAGGATGGCACGGAAGCGCACGGATTCTCAAGAGGGCTATAAATTTTATTATCATTCAAAAACTCATTTATTATACATTGTAAACATGGAACCATTTGGGACCTCATTTTGTAATCTCTGATATTTATACAATTTGAATGATAAATATTTTAAAACGACTCAATTGGAGTTCGTTTTCTATTATTGTGACTATTGTGCCGTCGAGTAACACCCAGTTCGAATTCCGCTGCATCATGAATTGGGGGTGTTACAGATTGGTACCAGAGCCATGGTTATAGAGAAACGGGTCTAAGTGAGACCTAAACTATAACTACAATCACAAGCAAAAACATTTTTATAGCCTTCCGCTCTCCGTGTCTTCCATCCTCCAGACGATTATGGACTTAGTAAGCATGTTATGCTAGACAAACATATTAGTATATTCATATATACCCATTTTGAGCATTTCCCCGTAAGCATTAGTATATTGATATATAAACTCGGTTTATTTTCAATCATTTATCTAAACAATGGACTAAACATATATGTGTATGCCTATTCTAGGGCATTTCGACACAATCACAGTCTCCCAATCATGTTCCTACTCCAACATTTTATGTCCAAGACATTGTAACTGATTGCAATGGTCTTTCCTATTTTCCAAGACATTGTATTATACAATGGTCTTAACCATTTCTCAAATGTTTTGAGTCACACAATGGTCTAACCTACTTCCCAGACATTGTGAATTGCACAATGGTCTAACCTACTTCCGAGACATTGTGTTTGGTGCAATGGTCTCTAGAATCATTCCATCACATCATCAATATCATTTCATATGATATCAAAAACCCGTCACAACCTATCGATTTCTAAATAAGAAATATGAGATTTCTAAAGGACAAACAAATCCATTAGCTACAAAAGCTGAAGTTCAGCTCTACATTCATCAAAGTTTTCTTATGAAACCTTCATTATTAAAAGTTCGTAATCTTGGCCAAGTATGTTCTATTTTAGAACTACTTAAAACTTCCTTTCCATACATACCTACCCTTACTATCTTCTATTCAATGGAATATGAAAACATACGTTACAAGTCTTGTATAGACGGGACTTGCAATTGAAGGGTTTGACATCGCCTTTGTTTAGTGGACAGTTTCCCGAAAGCAACGGACATATCAAAAGTATACCTAATTTAGGTATTTGAAAATTTTATCGAACCTTGGCTAAATATAGACTAGTCACCTATATTTAACCTAGGGACAGTGGAATATAGTCTGACTAACTATATTCGACTTAAAATTTTCAAATACTGAGAGTAGTTGTACTAGGGTTATGTTTAGGTTGATTTCCTACTTGAACTCGATAAACCACCAGAATACATTAAAATGATCTAGAGACACGATAGTGCCTTACCACTCAGCAAAATCTTAACACCTTATTTGTATTATCAAATTTCATTCTTGAAAGTTTTCATTTATGAGATAATCTGAACTACTATCTTGGGATAGTTATCAATTCTTCTCTTCATCCTGTAGAAGTACTATCCTGTTTAGGTCCTAAGGATACCATCCCGTCATAAACCTTTAAAATTTCTTAAAATTTTAAAGCAAACTTGACATCTCTACCAATATTAACATTAAGCATACATTAAGCACTTTTGTTCACCAACATATCACAACATTACCTTCACAACCATGGCAAACACAAGCTCATTAACAGATCTTGATGCACTTTTAAAGCTCAAATCATCTATAGTTACACCACAAGTACCCTCATCAGCTTTACAAGATTGAATATTCATCTTGTACTTTTGAAACACCAGTATCATCTCGTAATACCCTACCTTGTAACTCACCGACTAATTGTGAATGTTGTGTTGGGAATTCTTAAGTAGGATGATTTGTAATTATTTGAATGGATTGGGATGCCTTTTCATTTAAATAAAGACATTGTAAATCACCGAACCATAAGTTTATATTTCCGTATTTACATTGTTTGGGATGCCTCTCTATGTAAATAAAGAATTATAAATAAGTGGGCTTATTTGTATCCGAAATAACATAAGTATGAAGTCAATAAACACTAGGTACAACAACCGATTACATACTAGGCTATGATTGCAACTACTATATCAATTCCTATTAATATTCGACTGCTATATCAATTTCCTTTGATATTCGACTATTACCATACCTTTCCTACATAAAAGTAAGCCTCATCCTACACCATACACTGAAACGACAAATCAAACTACATCACCGGTAATCCCAGACTTTAGTCCTCATAAGTAACCACACCTTTTCATCGACACAACTCCAACATATAACACACATAGAACTTCGGGACGAAGTTCCCCGTAAGTGGTAGAGACTGTAACAATTCGCATTTTCAAGATAACTTTTATTCCCGAAAATTTCACTATTCACTTTTTACTATTCACTTTTCACTATTCATCTCAGAAATTTTTATTTCATATTCTCGTAAGTTAAACTATTTTAACGATAATCCGAGAGTTTGACGCTCGTCGGATAATTTCTGCAAAAATCACAAAGCCATGTCCGAGATTTACTTTTAGGTTTAAACGTCTTTCCAGCATCCCGATATATCCATAAAACATTATAAACAATAGAAATATGATTTTCTATCATTTTATGACAATTCCAAAAGTTTTGAAATTTTACGTTTTCCAGTTCAGCGTTTTACGCGAGTTACGCGTTTTAGACCCGTGTTTCCAATTTTTAGCAGGGTTTTAGCACCCGATAGAACCTACCACTCATTTTATATTTTATTATGGAGTATATTGATAAGTTCTACCATATTTATAAGTTTCATATTTTTAGGATACCCGGTTTTACGTTTCGTGGCCTAACAACTTACGGTTTGCGATTAACGGGACCAAAACTCACTCCGTAAAAGCAAGATAACATCAAGAATCATATCTAGTCATCCAAGATAAGCTATGCACGAAATTTTTGAGCAAGTCACAAGCCTTGTTGGCTTGTGATGAAGCCTTGATCACTTAGGATGGTTACATGTGTAAAACTTCTCATGTAAGCTTCCTAAATATCCTAATATTTGCACCTCCTCAAAGGAAACTTCCTAACACTTTCCTAGCACCTCCTCAAGGCCCTATATAACCCTCCTCATCCTCTCTTGGTCGTTCATAACCTCAAACACACAAACACACTCCTAATTTTCCCTCTACTTCAAGTTTTATTCAAGAATCAAGTGCTATATCAACACATAAACCCTAGTTTGGTTTTGATTCATCAAACTACTTCAAATCCTTTTGAAACTCTTGGTGATTCTCTTGAGTTTGAATCCACTCAAGTCACCTCAACCTTCATCATCCATCTTTCAAGATTACAAGGGTAGAAAGATTGCATGAAGTGATGTGGGTTGAAGCAAGTCTATCAAAGTCCTATCCTTACATGTTAACTTCCTTTCATCTTTGAAAGCCAAAAGTTGTAAGCCAAACCCTAACATACTTCTTGCTAAATATCATATTCATGTTATTTACATATCATTCATGCTATATTTTGTCTTGTGATCATGTCCATGATGTATAAAAATGGGTAAAACGAGTATTGGTATACATATGTTAACTTATGACAAGCAAACAAGCAAACTAGTGATTTTTATGGAAAACCAAGACCACAATAGTATAACTTGGATATTTGACACTTACTTACTGTTAAATAGGACTTAACAAGGAAAACATGGCAATTTGAATCACCCAAAACGAGTACACGAGTCAAAAGTTATGACCATTTGAAGTTAGCGAAACCAAAACGGCAAAACTGCCTAAATAGCATTCTGATCAAATTTTGATTTTGAAAGTCCCACTTCTGGTCCGATTAATCAAAAAGTTAAAACACGAAAGTTGTCCGGAACGACGTTTTCATTCAGGAGTAAAGAAGCTCGAGCCCTCAAAACGCTTTCCGAGTGATAAATTCTTCAAATTCTTAAACAGCTCATTTTTAGACCAAAGTCATAATATATAGGTTATGGTTTAAAAGGAACAAGAGGTCTTATGACCTATAATCAAGACCACAACCATGGCTAGAGCCAAGGTTGAGTCTCATGACCTTGGAACAAGGACCAAAGGTCATGGCTAGGCCATGACGAAATGACCATGTAAGCTTACTTAGGCGTAAACATGAAACAAGGAATTAGGCGATAACTTGAACAAGCAATTTGGATCTACTTCACTTAAAAAGGAACCATGAGATATTACAAAGAGAAAATGGTCATACAAAACTTATGAAACTACCCATAATAACAATCTTCATGTACTAATAAACTTTCCTAAGTTTATTCAAATATCGGACATGTAACTTTTCGGATCAAAACTTATATCTATATACTTTATCAACTACTACAATAGTAGGGAGCCTCATGTGAGGAGTTCATTATGTAAGTCGTCGAGATGAGTTGTGGATTTACGAGTTAAAGTGTCCTGGCTCCTCGAACGCTTACTAACATGACTTCTGAATTATGTCGGCCCGAACGGTAGTAAACGATATATAAACTATACATGTTTCATGAATCATTTCTTTTCAAAGACTTATACTATACATCATACCACATCATGGACTAATTACAAGACATACTTATATTGGCATGTTTATATTTCCTTAGACATTATTCCAAACCTAAGTTACAACAATTATTCTAGGTTGCTCGTAGAAGTTCTTACGACATATCCATCATTCTCATTATACATCATCCAACTCAAGGTGAGTTCATAGCCCCACTTTCCATTACTTAATTGTTTTACAAACCCTTGGGGGGAATACATGCTATTTTTAACCGAGCACAATGTTTTTAAATTGTATGCTTGCCTGATTGTTTTATTATCACTAATTACCAGCCTTGCTAAACCGAGATCCTTTATTATGAACCATTTAATCACTAGCATTAGTGAGCGCGAATATTGTGAATAGGCCTATTGGGATTGACGAATCCCATTTGTATTGACTAAGTTCAAACAAATGCACTAATATTTGAGATTTAGGTATGTTAGCAAAGTACCTACCGGGATAAATCTGCCGATCGATATTGGTACACGTTAACGTTTTGGTGTCATAAGCTTAGTGTATAATACATTTTATGGGCGTATAATAACGTAGCCTACCTGTTTTGTTTTCCAAACATTGGTGTGAGTCTACAGCTCACACTACCAACATATTGTGTTCAAACGATTAAACAAACTCTATGAATATCACTCAACCTTTGTGTTGACCTCTCAAGCATGTATTTCAGGTTCATGACGATCAAGGATGGCACGGAAGCGCACGGATTCTCAAGAGGGCTATAAATTTTATTATCATTCAAAAACTCATTTATTATACATTGTAAACATAGAACCATTTGGGACCTCATTTTGTAATCTCTGATATTTATACAATTTGAATGATAAATCTTTTAAAACGACTCAATTGGAGTTCGTTTTCTATTATTGTGACTATTGTGCCGTCGAGTAACACCCAGTTCGAATTCCGCTGCATCATGAATTGGGGGTGTTACAATAAGTACAATCGCGTATATTTATTTTCATATCACAGCAACTTGTACTTCCCATTTGATATTTATATTACCGTATTTAATATATTTAAACCCGTGTACGTATAGATTAAAGTTTTAAATATGATAACTTGAGTTCTTATTTATATTTAATGTACATATTAAAAAGATATTTTAATAGATGAAAGTTTGAAACTAATATTTATTTTAAAAGTATTTAACGTATATTAAAACTAATTCGTACATTTATAAAACTTTGTAAGTTTAATGGATGGAAGTCTCAAACCAATACTAATACTCATGTAATTGTAAACAAAGTTTATATTATAAAGTGTAGGGGTATAAAGTATAAGGGATTATTTGTTTATTATCTAAGTTATCAAAAAGTATGAAGATTTATAATTTTAGACTTAACTTCACATAATATATTTAAAATTCAAGCACTAATGTTTTATTAATTACCTCATCTTTTTTAAGATTTTATTTTCATAAATTTAACACCTATATTTTTATGTGTTTTTTTTCTTCAATCAAATTCTTCACCAAATTTAATAAAGTTTGACCAAAATCAATTCAATTTTGACTTTTTATTTGCCAATCATATTGCTCGATTTCGCTTACGTGTCAAAATCGAGCATTCCTATTGGTCCAATTTTTTTTCAACTAAAATTGTTTGTTAAAAAAACTCCGAAATAGTGTAATTCCTTTATTATATAAAAAAAAATTTCTATCAATACACCGTAAGAGCTGTCAATAAAACAACCAATTTTAAACTTCTAAAGGAACAAAATAGTAAGCCAAGTATTGGAAGCTTGATATGAATTTGAATGTCGGTTTATCGTTTGACCATTCAAGTCATTTTCCAAATATTGAAAATTCCACTTTGAGCCGTCTGACAATGGAACTAAAAAAGTTAGTGCATATTACATCAGCATGGGTGTCACTTTAAATCCAAATATGATAAAGTCCACAACTGGGGTGATACGTGTATACTTAGGACATAATTTAATGCATCATCTAACGCTTTGTTGTACATAAGTTATTTGATACGAGTAGTAATATGTTCACTTCATTTGTTTTATATGGGTATCTTATTACGAGTTTCATTCAGTAGATCAAAATAAAATTAAAGACAAAACGAGACGATACTAACCGCCCACTATAAATTAAAATTAAAAAACCTACTTACTACCTTTTTTCTAACAAATTAAATATCACATAATCCATTGATCATTAAGTAAACTAATTAAATCATCATGTCAAAAATAAAATCATCTTTCAGATTGATAATTTTATATACTTTTGACGAACTTTATTTTTGAGATTTTTATTTTGCGAGTATTGAAGTATATACACAAAAAAATTACACGCGATTTGTAATTTTAAAACTACATGTGATTTTTGTGAAATCAAGTGATTTGTGATTGAACTTTAAAATTCATATCACAATTCACATGTGATTTCATATCGTGTAATACTTAATATCCATAAAAAATGAAAGTATATTGAATTGTCCATTTACTGAATGAAAAAAATTCTTGTCGTGATGATGTATTTTCTATTGCCTAACGATTTATTGTTTGTAATATATTTTGTTTTTAGAAAAATGTGAAAAATAGATTTCTTAATTTTAATTGAAAAATGAGTGGTCAGAATTGTATCGTTTTTTTTTCTTTTACTTTTTCTTATTTATTTTTTTTATTTTTTGAACTCACCCATGTTACTATAGCATTTGTAAGTTTCAATCAACCAGTGCAATTTGGAGTAAACATTAATGTTTGTTTGAGTGTGTTATATGTAATTTTTCCACACGTCGGCCGGTTTGTGCTGCTTCAATCTCCGTTGACTATCCCAAAATGCTAGCTTTAGCAATTGTTGTAATTTCACTAGAAGTTTTTCACTTGTTAAAAATGAATGGCTGTAATATTTTAACAGTAGCTAGTAATAAGCCAACCATTGCCAAAAACCATGCAATGCTCTAATTACACTAAAATTTAACCCCAAAAAAAATATAATAATAATAAAAATAAAAAATTAAAAAATGTAACCAATATAACTATGTACCATGTACACATGATTTATAAGATGGATCCACGTTGAGCCGGCTTCTGTGCTCATGCGTCATGACTTTGATTATTTGTATGATGTCACATCAACAGACATCAGTGGCCCTCACTTTTGGATGCAATTAAGATTGGCGAAAATTACTGACATACCCTTGCACGGAGGGGTATGTCACAAAATACCCCAAATCTCAGACGTTTTCAAAAATACCCCATCATTCCCCTTAAATCCATACGCGACACCAGGGGAGGACACATGTCAAGATTCTAGCTCGGGCAAAAAAAAAAATACATTTAAAGCATGTCGCGTATGGATGTACGCGACACCCTTAAATCCATACGCGACATGCATTTAATTTGCATGGGGAATGGGAAAAGTATGTTACGTCTTATTATTAGGGTTTAGGGTTTCAGTTTTTAGGGTTTAGTAGGTATGGTTCACTTTTTTGGGTCTATAAATAGGTATTGTTGTATGGTGAATAGACACACAATTTACATACTAACTGAGTTTTCTTCCTCCACTTGTGCCATCGAGTGGGGACGACTCAAGTGCCTCCTACTCGAGTCACGAGGGATATGTGTCGGATGATTCGTTTAATTGAATCATAGTTTTATGTTTATTTATCGTATCGTTTTTAAGTTGTTTGTATTTCTGTTTCTTAGTTATCGTATCGTCTGTTATTGTTGTAGTTGTTGTTTCAAGTAATATAAATGGTATGGTTAATATACTTGCATTGCCTACAATTTCACATTACATAAAAAAGGAACTGGTAGAATTAAAGAAGGTACTATTACAATCAAGGAGTAAAAAGTAGCTACCATACGATACATTAAATAAAAACCAGGTTACAACATACTAAAATATTACAAACACCATAATCATTAAACTTTCACCCCAACCGGCTAGAACCAGAGCTCTCTTCCCTGCTTGCATCCTTTTTCGTCTCATCCTTTGTTTCTTTCAATAGTTCATAGTAAATATTAAGAGCCCTAATCCTACTTACGAAATTCAACATTTCATGCCGCTCTATAGGCTTTGAGACTTGTTCCTCCACCAAGCTATCCAAAAACCTTTTTCGCTGCTCCTCCGACATGTTTTGCTGATGCGTCTCTACAATGTTATTTTGCTACTCCACCAAGTTTTGTTGATGCACCACGTGATTTTTATCATCCCCCTTGTTACCTGGTGAATTGTTGTGTGACATTGTTTCATTTTAATTTTTAGAGAAACCTGTTTGGTTTATGTATGTAATGTTTGTGTTTAATTTATAGTGGTATCACTACAAAATACCTGAAAAAGACTATAGAAGCAAATGCAAAAGCTTACTCATATTTCGTACACGACATTGTCAGTGACTTGTCATTTCAAAGTGTCATATTTCGTGTAAACTTTTAAGCATACACGACATTGTCAGTGACTTGTCATTTCAAAGTGTCATATTTCGTGTAAACTTTTAAGCGTACACGACATTGTCAGTGACTTGTCATTTAAAGTGTCATAACCTTTAAAAAATTGTCTGACCTCAATTGCTTTATAATGTAGCTATGATTTGGTATATACACATAATTGTTACTTCTCTTTACAGTATCCATGGATTCTAACATTATGAAGTTTAAATGTGTGTTACATTATGATGATCAGCATCGAGGTGTCATTATGTATAATGATTTGACGTACTCAGGGTTAGTTGGGTTGGTGTTGAAGAAATTCAATTTAGATCCAAATATTCCGATTAATTTGTCTTGTAAGTTGGCTTCGTTTAATTATCGTATTGACATTACTGAGGATGATGAGGTAATGTTTTTTGTTGGATGTGCTTGTGCTGCTACTGCTGGGGTGGCACAATTGTATGTTGTTCAACCCATTCAACCATTTGATCTAAAGTGTAATCCGATTGTTGTATGATTTTTCTTCCGTCTTCATTTTCATTTGGGTAGTCTGTTATCACATGGTCCATCATTTTTGCTAAAGTAGCATTTGGGCATACATACTTTTCAATAATAAAATTGACACCGCAATGGTCAACGTAAACTTGCAACTGGCCGCCTTGTGATGCTGAAATATCAAACATCACATGCATATCATAGTTGTTTCTTAGCTTCACGGTGATTGAATACCCAGTGTGCGGAACTTCATAATAAAGAGCATGAATCTTCGTATCGAGAATGTTACACAAGTATTGTTTCAGCTCATCGAGCTTCATTCTTGGAATGTTGATGTTCATCTTCCAACCATTTACATACTCTATATTTCCTTCATTGCAAACCAGATGACCATTATTGTGAACAATAAAATTGAAAATGGTTTGTGAATACGGTGACGTAGGTTTTTTTTTTCTGTTGTTCAATGTTAAACCGGACACGCTCTTTACGTTTGTTTTTTTTCTCTACCATTTCATGTAGATATCGGACACGCTCTTCACGTTTAAATTTTGTTTCTTCTGAAATTACACATGCAAATGATTCTTCCAAACAACCATCATCTGGAATCAATATTGTTGTTAGATCTTCGCGATTTTCGGAAACAAAAATTTGGATCTTTCCTGCCACTTTTGCGAAGTCATACATAACATCAATATCATAATCGCCTTTGATTGCTTTCATACCATTTAATGTGTCGTTTTGTGGCAACACGTAATATAGATTTTGGACCATGGATGGTAATTTTCTCTTCAGATATGTAACCATATCTTGAAAACCAAATTGTGGGACAACAATATTCATGTGTGAACCACCTTCATATGTTAGTGGGTTAAGTATAAAATTTCCGTTGTAGTTGATAGTGAATTCGAATGTATGGTTATTAGACGTTGACATTTGATGAATGAAAGAAGACACAATTGGTTTTGATAACTTGAAACCACATACCACAAGTATATATATATATATATATATATATATATATATATATATATATATATATATATATATATATATATATATATATATATATATATATATATATATATATATATATATATATATATATATATATGTATATATACAAGCAAATGTATGTAGTCATTTATTTGTCAGTGGTGGAGTTACCATAAAGGTGAGTAGTCATATCTGTGTCAGAAATGTTTTAAGATTAATCAATTTAATATTATTTTGTACAAACTAGTTATTTTATTAGGCTTTTCGGGAAATAAAGGCTATAATTAAAAAAGAAATTTATTACAAGCTTTGTAACAAATGTTACAAAATTACTACAATTACATTAGAATACATAAGTAACAAGTGCAAACTAGTTATTATCCAAAGAAATTAAACCAACTATTATTAGACTGTTGATTGTTATGATCATTTAAATGTTGTGACGGGTATGGTTGAGAGGGATATGGTTAGGAGTTATATTGCTCATAGCCGTGTGCCGGGTTATGATGACCATGTTGTTCATGACTTGCTTGCCCTTGGTCATATTGTCCTGTTGTGTAAAAATTTTGATTATATGGTTGTGTTGGGAATGTGTTATGTCCAAACACATGAGATGGGTATGTATCATAAGTAGGAACGGTGTGATGATCTGTTTGAGTTGGGTGTGAGTCGAATAACGGAGGTGTTTGTTGTTGATCGTTAACGGGTTTTTTCTTTCTGGGATACTGTTTTCTTTTGGTTAACATTTCCTCAGGGACGAATGGTTGCTTGCATTGGCCACGATTGTGTCCAGCTTCACCGCACCTACCACAATGTCTTAACCTTGGTTCCTCACCCTGGGATCGTATACGGTTAGTTTTTTTTGGCCGGCCGGGTTGTGGGTTGTCCATTCGTAGAGGTTTGATTGGTTGTATATTTGATGGATACTCCCATTCATGAAACTCTCCAACAAAATTCACCGCCTCTGCATATGTGGCTTGGTATTTAGCTTTTTTGAACCAATCCTGAACGTACTGGACACAAGTGTTTTGACCCAAAAATCTACTCACAGCAATAACATGACCGCAAGGTATACCAGAATGCTGCCATTTACGGCAATCACATGTCCTAGACCCTAAGTTCACTTCCCGATTGTATCTCCCATCAAAAAACTGGAACCGATATTGGTCAACCCCGTATACATTCCAGGTTGCGCTTTTCATTTTTCTCTTTTCCACTTTATGGGATGCCCAATCAGTTATTTCATGCTTCATATTTGCTGCATAAACAAATAGGCTCTAAGAAGTGACTTTATGTTAAAGATAATTATTAAAAATATAATTATACGAATCGGGACAATAAATACCAGCCACTTGTCGCCGTTTAAAATACCAGGCTTGCACCATTTTTTGATATTGCTCGGTCAGCATTGTTATAGGCAGCTTCCTTGATTTTACGGTACAAGCATTAACAGACTCGACACTGTTAGAAGTACAGTAATTGTAGCAAGTTAGTGGGCAGTATGCTCTCGACCATCTGTGAACACCCGCCTCTATTAGCTTGTGGAACGCCTCGGGCTGAATGGACATGAGTATTTGCATCTTGCTATCAAATTCGTCAGGTGTATACGCTTTGCATATCCTCCAAAATAGTGCCTTTGTTGTCTCCCTTTTTAAAGAAAGATTCATCATTAGATGACGACAACATATACCATGAAACGCCAATGGGTATTCATTTTGTACAGCTAATCTGATAGAAGGATGCCTATCAGATATGATAACCAAATCCTGTGTATCGGCTATGCATTCTTTAAGACATGAAAACCACCATGACCAACATTCACCAGCGTTGTATGATTTAATTGTTTCGTGTCTATGTAAGGTTATTGTATCGTGTTTATGTATGGTTAAAAAATAAATCAAATGAAAGCTAACAAAAAAAACTTTATACATCAACATATACCATTACAAACTGTTCAAGAGTACAACTAACAACATCTTAACTAATCATATCCACATAAACTAGTATCCTCACATCTACTTAGATAAAACACCTTACCAAGGTTACATCTAACATTGGAGAAAAAGGCATCAACATTAGTCATATCAAACTGCGGTGGCCAATTATACGTAACAAACTCATGTATAAGCCAACATGTGATTACCCCACAATCGCTTGAATTTCCTTGTTGTGGGATAGGATATGTTACGTTGTTGTAATGGAACTCGAAACTGTAATGCCCACGTCCTGTCCTGCTAAAATGTCCCAGCCCTTCTAAACACGTGTTCACAGCTTCGGTCCAAGCCAATACAAATTTTCTTATTACTTCACCACGTTCCATGCTGTACATAGAGTCGAGAACCAATAACTTGGAATCATACAAATCTATAATTGCTGTGACCCAGTGATTCCCTGTCGGGTTCATCGGCATCAACACCTACATATAAAGTTTATTTATGCATACACAATTACAAAGTCTTGTAAAGAGATGCCATCCATGATCTAGCCACTGTCCATAGTTGGTTGTTGTCCCATTTTCTCATTAATATCTCCATCCAACAATTCATATGCTGATTCAAAAGTTTAAACCTAACCATTTAATGTTCTTGAAACTTAAATAATCTAAACTTCAAACAATTTAAAAGAATACACTTACATCGTCAGACAACCAACCACGTTTGTCCACTGGACCCGGATCATTACCCAGCTTGTATAAATCCGGAAGTAGGTGTTGCCAAAACCTAGTATCCAGCACCCAACCTGTTGGATGACAATCAAGGTATATCCCGTATGGCTCCAAAAGGAATTCCTCCAAACTTTCATAGTTAGTGCGCCGTACCTAAACAAAAAATAAATAAATAAATTATATACAATATGGTTACAAGTTCATTAATTATATAAAGAAATGTTAATAAATAAAAAACATTTTTAGTAGTACCTTTGTAGGATCAACATTATAAAATAACAAAGGTGAGCTAGCAGCTGTACCAACAACCTAAATATCCTCATCATCATCATCTACCGGTAATTCTTCTAGGTTAAATCGTGGAATGGTCGTCGTACTCTTTTTTAGTTTAGCCTTAGCTCCACGTTTCTTAGGGAGGATTGTAGTGGGTCCCTGTTGGGTATATGGAAATTGCTGAAATTTACCTGGACGACAATCCCTCCTTGGTCGGTCGATCGGATGCTGAAAAAAGATTAACAAAAAAAAAAAAAAAAAAAAAAAAAAAAAAAAAAAAAAAAAAAAAATCAGTAATCAATTACAAATAATGACGAATTCTAAAAATAATAATCGTAAAATAATATGTTACCTGGATGTCAGCAGCATCGTTAGGGCGGGAAGATGGACCAGTGATGAGTGTCTAAATACTCATTATTTTATACCAATCTGAGCTGCCAAAACATACAAAAACACTCAAATATGTATTAAAATACTTAAAATATCTTAGAAGTGTGTTTTATATGTTTCAAATGCAAAATATGCAAAAACAGATGAAAAACGTACAAAGTTTGCATAATTGGCAGTTTCAGTCCCTCAAGTTTCATAAATTGGCAAAACTAGTCCCTGGTTATTCTAAAAACATGAAAAAGTCACCAAAGGTCCTTTTTAATCATAAAGTTACATATTTAGTCCTTTGATGCAAAGTTTCACAAAATTACAAGTTTAGTCCCTGTACTTTAGAAATTGACATAAATGGTCCCTGGGATGTTAAAAACTTTGAGAAAAATCAATTTTGGTCCTTGTACTAATAATCTTTTGCAGGAATGGTCCTTGGGTGATAAGTTTGGTGAAATTACATAATCAGTCCCTGAAGTTTGGGAATTGACTGAAAAGGTCCCCGGGTGGTTTAAAATAGAAAAATTACATTTAAGGTCCTTTGGTTTATCATACTTGGCAAATATGGTCCTAATGAATACTATGAGAAAGTCACAAAGTCAGTCCCCCAAGTTTGAATAAATTACAAAAATGGTCCTTGTGCATAAATAAACCAAACAGACCTTATGTTATTATTATTACCAAATCCAAACTAAACTTAAAACCTAATCCAACCCAACACACCACTAGCCCACCCACTACCAATCCACCAGGCCCAACCCTCCTGGCCCAGTCCACCCTTAATAATAAAAGAGGGGGTCAACGCCCGGTCAACACAAACCTCCCACACCCCCGTTTTCCCTCTCCTTCTTCCACCTCCATCTCCACCTGTAAATGCCACCTCTTCACCACCACCTTATCACCAACTTCACCTTTCCTGTCTCCCCACCTCACCCCTACACCTACACAGGCATTTAATGCCTTTCCCACCATTTTCACCTCCAAACCACCACTGATCAAATACCAGTCCATTGTTTTCTTCATATACCACCACTTGGCCTCCAAAATATCACAAATGTTCCCCACAACTCTCCATATAACACCAAGAGTCCTTAATTGCACTCAAACTGCCTCATATACACGTGGAGCATTTTGGCGCCAAAAAGGTGATTTGAACGGCTGGGATTAATTAGACTAAATCAAGGGCCAAGATTGATTGGGAAAGTCTTGGAAAGCTGCTAGGATTTCAAAGAGTGATGATAAATACAAGAAGAAGCAGTAGTTATCATTTGTCATGCTTTTAGACCAATTTCGTAGTGTACTCTTTAATTTTTTATGTTGAACTTTAATTTCAGTCTTAAATTAATGTTGTATCACGTTTTTAAAGTTAATGAAAGTTATTTCCAGTCTCAATTTTAGTTTCTCAGTTTGAATTCAAAATTTGCAAGTTTTGATTGAATTTGATACTTTGTTTCAAATCTTGTTAATTTTTATTGTTTCCTGTTCCATTTATCTCATTACAGTCTCATATAAGCTTGTTGAAGCTTTGTAGATCATTTAGAGGACTATTAATCAGTTTTACTTAAAAATCATAAAAATAGAAGAAAATCCAAAACAAATAAAAAAATTAGTGTAGAAGAAGGTGGAAGCAAGAAGCAGGTGTCATTTGGATTGGAAATGGTATTAGATTCCTATGGGGGACACTAGGTATTGTTTATGATTCATGGTTCATTGTTCTTCAGCTCATTTCCTTTGTAAGCATCTATTTTCCATTTTTACTTTTCACTGTTTGAGTTCTTAATTAGCTTAGACCTTGGTAATTTTAGGTTTCTGAATTGCTTGTTAGTCATAATATTAGTTAAACTCAGTTACTTGTTCTTGGGAATTCATTTGTTCTTATAATTGAAATTTCACAGTGGAAAACTCATATTTGACAAATCTGAGTTTTGTGCTTGTGGTGTGGTTGATTATTGTTCATTTGATCTTAGTTAATCATCTTATAGTAGTTAGAATCAGTCTCATGATCTTATACAATCAATTATGGTGTAAAACATAAAACAGTTTAGTTATAGGGTTGTTTGGCACAAGGGATTACCCTGTGCATTTGTGGTATTCAGTAGCCAAATCTTACTTTGACATGTTTGCTTAGGTTCTAATACCACAGATTAGTCATAAAAATAGTACCTCATTAGTGTAGAAAGTCAAAATCACATTCACACATCATAAGCAGTCAACTGTGTGGGATTGACACTCCCATTTCAGCCATACTTGCTTATCTTTTGTTAGAATAGCTTAATTAAGTCTTAGTATAACTTATTACTTCATATTCAGTCACTAGATTAAGCTAGAAGTTCACAAAAGTCAACATACCAAGTTTCACTAAAAAGTCAATTTGCACTTCTCAGATTTTATCAAAACTTCAAGCAATTGTTTTGTATTTTGTAGAAGGTTTTAGAAACTGAAACTTGTTGTAGTAATACTCTACCAGCTTGTCTTTAAGATCCCACATAGCTTATATTTTAGCAAATTTTCCTCTGGGCCCCACTCACTCTCAAACTCACCTGCAGGGAAGACTTCTTCCCCTGCACCAGCAGACTCATCCATCACCACCACTTTGGTGGTGATTTGTGACCACCTCAGTGACCCCCACACCTTCTAATTAGTTTCTTACAACCCCCTCCTATCAGGGAGTAAGGGTTGACCACTTGTTTGACCTGAATCAGGGTGGACCCCACCTAGAATAAGCCATAAAGTTTGTCCCCATTCTATGTTTCTTTTAAGTTGTTGGAATAGCTTAATCTGGCTTATCAGCTTATCTACTGAGCTTATTTGGCCATTTTTAGCTTAGACAAATCCAACATACTTATTAGGACCAGATTTATCCATAGTGGGTCCCACATAAGCTCATTTGAGCTTATTTGCCACTTCAGTCAACAAAAGTCAACTGTGGAAGAAATAAGCTTCCACAGTGCTTATTTTTAAGCTATAAAATATTTGTTTTCACAAAAGTTGCTTGTTTTTAGATATAAATTAGTTTTGTAAAAGAAAAATCCAGAAAAAACAATATAAAAATAAGTGATAGTTTCTATTTAATTTAATTTAATTTTAATTTTCATTTTTAGATTTTTATTAAGTAAGTTGTGTTTTTATATTTTTATTAATTTCCTTTTAGGTTAAAGTATTTTTAATAATTTTCTCTGATTTTTATTTTGTAATTTAGTATTTATTATAATTAAAATTAGTTTTATTAATAATTAATTAATAAGTAAGTTATAAATAGTATAATTAATTTTTATAAAGTAACCCCTAGTTTTTATATTTTTCCTAGCTTTTATAAGTTATAAAATAGTTTTATAAATTTTTCCATAATTTTCTAAGTTGATTTAGTATTATTTGTAATTTTAAATAGTTTAATTAGTTTAATTAATATAATTAGTTTTTAATTAATAGAAAATCCATAAAAAGACAAAAATATTTATTTTTAATTTTTATACTTTCTTCAAGTTCATTTTAAGTTTTAGAAATTATTTTTACAAGTTTTTAGTTTAATTTTTAGTATTTATAATTTTTAGTTTGAATTAAATTAGTTTTAATTAAATAGTTAAATAGTTTTTAATTAAATAATTAATAATAAATAATATAATAATCTAATAAATAGTTTTCTTTTTAATTTAATTTTATTTTAAGTTTAAGTTTATAGAATTTTCATTTTTAACCCTTGTAGTTTATTTTTCCTTAAAACTCACCTTTTTCTCAGTACGCAGTCGCGTCTGATTTTAATTTGGTGTACGTTTAAACATTTTAGATATCTAGGTTTTATGTAATCAGTTCAATAGTTTAATTAAGTCATTTTACTTTATAAGCCCTAGTTTAAGTGCACACACACACACACTTATACCTTTCCTGTTCACATTCACTAATCACAGGCTTGTTTTCAATAAAACATCGCACACCTCGTTGAGACATTACAACCCGGGGAAACACTGTATTCCACGGAAGCATTTGCCTCAGTTGTTTGACTATTATACTTGACCATTCACAAGTGGTTGACCAATAATTATCTGACCGTTTGAGGCGAATCAAAATTTGGCGCCGCTGCCGGGAATCAAAATTTGATTCCTCCCGAACCATCACTTATTTATCACACAAGCTAACCACTCGTGAATGGTTAACCGTAATATCTAAATGGAGCCCGGGAGGAACAGCATTGTTAATCCGTGGGAGTTAAGTACAGAAAAGTACGTGAGTACAGAAAAGTACAACCCCGGGTCGTTATGTCCCAACGAGGTGTGAGCGTGATAGTACAATGACTTGTAATGTGTTGAAATAATATGTATATAGAAAAATGGGAATCTGGATGACTAACACTGGAATGTGAATAGTACTAGCTCTGTCACAGCTACGTCAGTTAAAAACGTACAATCAGAAACCCTAAAATAATAAAGGATATTTACAAACGTACGTTTAAGTTTAAATAAACGTAAACGTAACGAATAAAACAAAACTTTCCCAAAGAGGGAATTTGCATGCCTTAATGGCTTAAATGTAAATTAAAAAGAAATAAATTAAATAACTATATTTACAATTTATTATTATAATAAGAAAACCTAGAAACCTAAAACGCGTACGTAAACGTTTAAATAAACATCTACGTACAAAATAAAAAATGAATACCGTCCAATATAAGTCCCACAAATATGAAAATTATATTTTTGGAATCATAAAAGAATAAGAAAATTATTAGAAAATTAAAACTTATTTATTATACACTTATATTAATTATTATTAATTAAAAACTATTATTTATTATTTAATAAATACCTAAAAATAAGAAAATGTAAAATAAACCTAAATAAATAAAACTATGAAATGGAAAAGTCTATTATATTATAAAATGAATTAAAAAACTAATTATATATTTATTTTACAAGTATATTATTTATTATTAATTATTTACTATATAATAATAACCTAAAAATAAGAAAAATAGAAATAAAGCTAAGAAAAATAAAATAAAAATATATAAAAGTCTAACTAATTATAAAAGACTTTCTGAAACTAAAATTATATTTATTATACACCTATACTATTTATTACTAATTATCTATATTTAAAAAGTATTAAAAACTATTATTTAATTATTAAAAGTACTAAACAGTAAAAGAAAAATCTCAAACTTTTTACATAATTCTAAATTAAATATAAGAAACTAGGAAAATTATAAAAATGATAGCTTATGTACAGAAATAAGCTGATGGGCAATAAGCTTCTTAAATAGAAGCTATCACTTGAGCTTATAGTGGTTCTTTTTGGTTTTTTCTGTTTTCTGAATTAACTACATACTTATATTAAACATGTATGATGAAGATGGGACTGTGCATACAAAAGGAATAAGCTGTTTTCACAGCTTATGACCACTTCAGTAGAGCTTTATGCTCACAGTTGGGTCATAAGCTTGAAACAAGCTTATGAAAGGCTGCAAACAGGAAAAGAAAAGTCAAGTATCAAGTACACATATCCAATGGACAAATATAAACTGATATATGCACTTGACTTGGCTAAATAAACAAAATGTGAGCTTTTGGTTTAGACAGTCAAGCTTGTTGCTTGACTTGGATGGATTGGAAGCTCAAATGAGCTTAGTAAAAGCTCCACACTTGAAAACAAAGAAAGAAAAGGCTGTGCGCATGATTATAGACAGGAAACAATCAAGATTGTATCCTGGGATTATGCACAGGAGTGTAAACTTATGGGTTAGTCAGTTGAGCTTGTAAAGCTCAACTTGGATGGATTTGAGGCTGTTAAGCCTGGTATAAGCTTCTCACTCAATAATAAAAAGATAAATTATATTTGTACAAGTATAATGGACTATTATGAACAAGCTGGTACAATGTAAATCACTTATAAGCTTGGTATAAGCTAATAAGCAATACCAAAGTACACAGAACCAAACACCCCTGCAGTCTTTTGGATTGCCCATTTAAGCTTACAAAATAAGCTCAAATCAGCAAAAGAAAAGTGGAAGCAGCAATATGGGGTGGTTGGCTTTTCAAAAAGCCAAAGCTTCAGCTGTGGGGTCCACAGCTGAGCTTTTGAGAGGCTTATGAAAATCCTCCAAAGTGACTGTATGTACTGGTTGAACCAGTATACAAATCAAATGGGGACAAACAATAAGCTATCTGCAAGCTTATATAATAAGCTACAAATGGAAAATCAATCATTGGATCCTTGAATTTGGTGGATAAGCTTTATAAAAAACCAATTCATATAATTAAAGGTCCACTGGATAGCTTATTGAGAGCTTATGAAGATGGCTGATTTTTTTATGAGTATACTGATGAACAGTAAACTCATCCAAAATAGGTTTAAGCCTATTGCAGCCCTAGTAATGGGTTGCAATATGAAAATAAAGTGTAGGATCTTAAAGATGGGTTGGTAAACTTCATAAAAAGCCAAGCTATATATCCTATAGATCACTAATGAGCTTGTTAAGGAGCTTGTGGTGATGGTGTATGCAACTGATTTCTCAGTTGACTGTGTGAATGAACAAACAATCAAACTCCTTAAAACCTATCAAATAAGCTCTGGTAAGCTCAACTCATATTGAGGCATTGAGTTGGGTACCTTGGATTTGTGAAAAGCCAAGAATCACCATCTCAAGCTTACTGAGGAACTTGTTAGAACTTTGTGAAAATCAACTCATCACACTGTTTGCTTCAGTGTGATGAGTGATATGTAACAAAAAAATGGGTGTAATTAGGTGACTAAATAAGCTAAAAAGCAGAAAAATAAGCATGTGCAATAACAAACAGCTAGTAGGGTTTCAATAACAACAAATAACACAGCCCCAAGCTCATTAATCAACAAGCTGGATGCTTATGAAAATGGCTTGGGGACTGTGAGACAGGGCAAAAACAGACATAATTAAGCATAAAAATAAGCACTTAGACATGGATAATAAAATTCAACAAAATTACATAAACAAGGTAAGCAGTTAAACATTGAAACCCTAAAAGCTTAAAGTCTATAACTTAATAACAAGGACACAACAAAAATTAACATTTAATTCAAAAACATGAAAATGGAATTTTGACTTTTACACATAAACACTAAAGTTGACTAAAATGGATTTACAATCCAATTTACTGACTCAATAAGCTAAAATAAGATGTAGGAACATGAAATTAACAAAACTTAACAATATTTGAACACATATATGAGATTTGGACATCAAAACTATAACAGACATGAAATTTAGATAGATAAAAAGGAAAATTGACTTTATACTAAATAAAGGTTGGAATTGACAACCGAGCTGAGCTATTGAACCATTAGCAATACACAATCAAACAAGAACCGTACCACTAGCACCCAATATCACAGATTGTACAACAATCAAAAAGTCGGCACTAAGAGAAATTTGAGAATGAACATTATTGTAAAAGACATGACCCTTGAGCCTAAAGGGTTGTCAAGCCCTCTAATAGCCCAATGATCATACAAGAACAGGAATAGACACCTCAAACACCCTCAGTACCCTAAATCACACCACAACCAAACAGTCCTTTAAATTTTCATTTGTCAAGTGAATTTTAAAGTTTTCAATCAAGATGCATGAAAACCAGATTCCAAACTCAAAGTTACACTAAATGACAACAAATAAACAGGAAAACACAAAGATCATAGCAGATTATACACTTGAAAGGAAAAATGCAAAAATGGAAAAGTTAAACTTACAAATGAATCCGGCTGAAAACCAAAGGACCACGGATTTACTCACTACTTAAGGTTTCTCATGAAACTCTAAACCAGAAGCATTCCAAGATTCACCTTGTATCCACAGATTCCATCCAGATCATTTTCTTTTTTTTTGAATTTTTCATTTTTTTTAAGATTTTAATCTAATTTTAGAACTTTAAAACCATTGCTGATTATATGTATCTAAAAGCTAATTTAGCTTTGTCAGGAGCTTAATTGAGCTTATTGAGTCCAAATGATCAACTATAATCCACTAAGAACAGGAACTGACTTGAAAATTAAATGAGATTAAACTAAAACATGAATTTTAAAGAAACTTGCATTAAACTGGAATCAAAAGGTTCATTACACTACTGGAAAGTTGAAAACAACATTTACACTAAGAAAACAGTAAATGGTTTACACTACGAAAGCAATTGTAAATTTAAATTACACTATGACAAATTGCTATTCCAAAAGTGATTATTTATGTGCTTTTCTTCTTCTTCTTATAGCCTCTTGACTCCTTGGAGATCACTCTTAAATTCCCATCATCAATCCTGGCCATTGGATGAGTCAAACTCATCTTGCCCGTTTAAACTACTTTTGGCGCCAAAATTATCACACGCGACTAGGGTCAGTTACAGAGCAATTAATGTACCTTGGTGTGTTGTGGAGAGTTGGGGGGACAAGTTAGAGTAGTTTGGTGGCAAGTGAGGAGAGTTGGCAGCAAAAACAGAGAAAGGTGAGGTGAGGTGAAGTGTTGAAGGTGGGAATGCATTAATGGATTGTGGGCTGGGGTGTAAGTGTAAGGAGTGTGAGGGAGAAGTAGGTGATGAGCTGTAAAGGGGTGAGTTCAAGTGGTGGTGTTACAGGTGGCTATGGAGTGAGGTGGAGGTGAAGGCGGTTTGGTTGTTTGTTTGACTGCAGGGTTGACCCTGCGTTTTATTTAAATACAAAAGGGGGTGGGCTGGTTTTGTTGTTGGGTCAGGCTTTGGTGGGCTGGGGGTGTTGGTTTGTTTTTGTTATTGGATTTGGATTTAGGGATAATTGTGGATCCGATTGGTTTTGTAATGATAAAAAGCCCAAGGACCATTCTTGTAAAATCTGAAATCTTGGAGGACTAAACCTGCAATGTTTACAAAGTATTCACAAGGACTAAATTTGTCAAGTTAGATAAAACCAAAGGACCTAATATTCATTTATTACAATTTAAAATACCCCGGGGACCATTTATGTAATTTTCCAAAGTTTAGGGGGTTAAATTGTAATTTCCTCAAAGTTATCAAAAAGAGTTCCAAATTGTCATTCATGTATAGTATAAGGGTATTTTGTGTTAATTTTCAAGTTTTGAATACCCAGGGACCATTTTTGCCAATTTTGTAACTTGAGGGGTAAAAGTTGCTAAGTTGTGTAAACTTTTATCCAGGGATGTTTTGTGAACATTTTTGGTTTCCCAAGGACTTAAGTTGACTTTTTACTTATTTTAAAACTTCAGGGACTAGTTTTGACAAATTGTGAAACTTGAGGGACTGAAACTGTCAATTATGCAAACTTTGTACGTTTTTTTATCTGTTTTTGCATATTTTGCATTTGAAACATATAAAACACACTTCTAAGATATTTTAAGTATTTTAATGCATATTTGAGTGTTTTTGAATGTTTTGGCAGCTCAGATTGGTATGAAATGATGAGTATTTAGACACTCATCAACCAGCCTGGTGATCAATGGGAGTGGCAAACGCGGCGAAACCCATTGGTGTACGGGTAGCAGCATGTCCGGTTGATGGAAACGGGGATGGAAACCTAGACACAACGGGCGGTGTAGGAAGGTCTTCAAAGAAAGACTCATCTGGTGGACCACTAAATGGACGGTGGGATTGGGGGAATCCCTATATATTAAATCATAACGTAATGTTAGTATATAACCATTTCGTCATTGTGTGTTTTGAATCACACTATAGTCACTAAAACCAATATTTTCATCTGCAACAAAGCTTGATCCTCTATGTACTCCTTGTTTATTGCGAAGTTGGTTTTGCTGCATTAAAAATGTTAATGAAACAATTAACAACCTTTCAATAATATTTATACATAAACTCAAAAGAAATTGATGTCAAACTGTTTACCATTTTTTCAATCTCGTCTAGCTTTAGCTGATATTCTTTAATCTTCTCATCATAATAATCAAACTTTTGTGCCACAGCCGGAGGTATTTCATAATCCATGTTTGCTTGTGGCTGTATAACCGGGGGTGCGACCGGATGCCCTTGGAAATACGCGTTACTGTCACGCCACCACTCGGATAATTCCTCGTACTCTTCCGGTGTAAGCCTAGGCAACGGTGTTCTTACCTTTAATAAAACATAGAAAATACACATGACATTAAAAAAATAAAACAATATTAAATTCATAATAGTTGAAAAAAATTGAATATCTCAAACTCACCCTCAATTGGTCGTCCAAAAACTTGTCAATACTTTCTCTAACGACCACTTTATTATAACTCCATGCAACGGACCGGGGATGCAACACTTGATGATGACGGAAAAAATAAGGGCTAGCACCCCTGGGGAACATATCCAATATCCAAATCTAAAAAAAAAATAAAAATAAAATAAAAATAAAAATAAAAAAGTTAATTCGTTAAAATAACCACAATTATATGTATACATGAACTGTATAAATAGATTAATGGCATACCTTAAAAGCCCATAGAAATCCATTCAACGTGTACTTAGGAGGTTTAGTAGGGTCCCTGTCGGCGGAAAAGTGCTTATCCCTACGCTTAAATACTGCATCCCGGAGATGATTGTACAAAGTTGGCCATACATACGACCCCCACGGAAAGACATTCCACATATCTAAATCCTCAACTAGCCTAAACAAAAATCCGTCTACTATATTCCCATGCTCAGTACCTTCCAACACCAACATCAATACAGCTAACAAACAAAGTCGAACCCCATCTTTGTCGCTCAACTTTTTAAACACGTCTTTGTTTATCATTGCTAACAAGGTTCTAACGTATATAGGTTTGGAATCAATAGTAGAAGGGAACACACGTCTCCTAAATAAGTTAGCACCTTCCATATATGCCTCCCTAAAATCAACCCCAAACCTTAAACCCGTGACTAGACAAAATTCCTCCCTACCAAACTGAATTTCAACCTCACCTAAACGATCAAGAGTACGTACACAATATCTTAATGGAACTGTGTTTGTGTCTCCCTCTTGGCAAGCAACTTGGTGGCATAAAAAATAGTGTACTAACACCCCGCTCTCTTGCATATTCGGAATGTCTAACATCCAACCAAAACATGTTTCTCTAAACATTTTTTCCTTAGGGGTGTTCAATATCAGTTTTCTAATGTCCTGAATTAAAGACAACCTACTCCTACATGTAAGTTGCGCAGGATAATCCTAAAATAACCAAAAAAACATAATAAATATATATTTACAAAACATATACGTAACAAATAAACAATAATTATAATGACAAAAAAATTATATTTCAGTATTGCCGGATATTCCGCCATTATGACACACTACTCAACTACAACAGCCACTAACACAAGACCACCACAACAACGACACAACTCCACCAACAACAACTACAGCACCACCCCACCAACACAACAAGACCACCAGCAACAACCACACCACCACCACACACCACTACCAAAACGCCACACCACCACTACACCACCACTGCACCAGCAACAAATGTTACACCACAACTCCACACCACCAACAATACTGCACCACCACTGAACCACCAACAATACACCACCGGTAACAACCAAACAACACCAAAACTATCACAATGACAATACACAAAGAGATGGAATTTTTTTTTCTAGGTTATGTGTATAAATATACACGACATGCAACCATATATCCTTCAAATTCTTTCATCCGTCCCATCCATGCAACTTTTCCAGTCAAACGTTCATTCCCCATGCAAAATGCTCATTCCCCATGCAAATGCTCCTTCCCCATGCACAACTTTAAGCATGTCGCGTATGGATTTAAGGGTGTCGCGTACATCCATACGCGACATGCTTTAAATGTATTTTTTTTAGCCCGAGCTAGAATCTTGACATGTGTCCTCCCCTAGTGTCGCGTATGGATTTAAGGGGAATGATGGGGTATTTTTGAAAACGGCTGAGATTTAAGGTATTTTGTGACATACCCCTCCGTGCATGGGTATGTCAGTAATTTTCGCTTAAGATTGGGAAGATGGTGTGACGGTCCCACGTTACCCTTTTATATATTCGTATTATAAATCTTGCCCATGGACCAAATACGATGCAATAATATGTGTTTATTGCTAACAGAATATAGTATTATACTATTTTCTTCTATATATATTATCAGTACAGTTTAATATATTTGATAGTAATAGAACGGTATCCGCGTAATGTGACGGCAGGTAGCTGTGACTATATTTTGCGTTATTCGATTACACATTTAGTTGTTTTTATGCTTTATAAGTAAAGATGGTAGAGATGGTTAAACCAAATAATTTTAGTTTGAACAATCAACCTACTTCCTAACAAATTTCCTAACCAACTTGCTTCATAACAAACTTCCTAACCCATCTGCTTCCTAACCAATTAATTTTGAAATCCTTCCATAATAAGCAAGTAAAAGTCTGAATTTTAAGGCTTTCTAATTATAGAATAGTCCCACATGCATTATTTAGTAGTATAGAGGGTTAATACACAAAAAAGTTACTGAACTTTACAAAAAAGTTCGCCTAAGTTACTCAAGTTTCAAATTGTTCAATTAAGTTACTAACTTTGCGTATTTATTTATTATGTTACTGATGTTTTAAAAAAGTGTCATTCAAGTCACTCCTTGGATTGGTGACCGGCTATGTCGGGAAAAGTTACTCAAGTTTCAAATTGTTCAATTAAGTTACTATACTTTGCGTATTCAATTTTTTTTTAATATTTTTTAGAATTTTTTTTATAAAAAATTCAAAAAAAAAAAATAAAATAAAATCGAATATTAAAAAAATAAATCGGCAATTATTTTTAAAAAAAGAATTAAATTTTTTTTTTCGAATTTTATTTATTTTCTAATTTTTTAGAAAATTTTTATTTTCTAATTTTGATTTTAGTGTTTTTTAGGATGTTTGGTTATGGTGGACTAATTTATCTAGAATCTTAGTGTTTTTTAGGATGTTTGGTTATGGTGGAATGATGGCGATGAAGGTCAACACAAGCAGAAAGCTTACATAATATGAAAAAGAGAATTGATACATAATTGAAAATGAACATTGATGAATATATAGAAAGAGAAAAAACAAAAAAATAGTAAGAAAATGTTAAACATAATGACGTGGAATAAGTTGAAATAAAATAAGTGACATGGAAAAGAAAATTTGACTATCAGCCGGTGACCCAGCTTCGAAGTAATGCAAATGTAGCTTATTCAAAAGTTCAGTAACTCGTTAAATAAACACGCAAACGATGGTAACAAAAATGAACAAAATAAAAGTTGAGTAACTTAGGTGAACTTTTTTACAAAGTTTAGTAACATCTTTGTGTATTAACCCTTTACTTCTCCACCAAAAATTAAAAAAAATATATGATATTTTAGTGCCACGTCAGACTAATACCGGGTATCGTGAGTTAGTATAAGACCAGTAACGTATATAAACGGTTACGCAAAGTATAGTAACTTAATTGAACAATTTGAAACTTGAGTAACTTAGGCGAACTTTTTTGTAAAGTTTAGTAACTTTGTTTGTGTATTAACCCGTAGTATAGATATAGATAAGTATTCGCTCATTCCTTCAATGTAACTCTCTTAACTCTATTTTTTTCTCTCCCAACTATATATCGTCTCTCTTTTAGGGTTGTTTATTGATCTGATAGATGTACACTTCGTACTTCCTGACTCATTATCAGATGTGACCTGAAAACTCTTGGTTGTCCCAAATTTGCAAGATATGAATGTCGGTTTTAGCCTTTTAAGTGTTGTTTGACCATTCAAGTCATTTTCCGAAAGATGAATATTCTACTTTGAGCTGTCTTTTTTGCCCACTAACAATGGGACTTTGGTTTTTTTGGTTCATATTACATCAGCATGGGTCTCACTTTAAATCCAAATTAATTAATACGTGTATGATGCGTCTCACTTCTTTGCCCACTACCAATGGAACCTTTTCACGAATATTATAAACCTTTTCACTTGTTAACATGATATAACTGATAACATTTAATAGATAGGGTATCGTGTGAAAATAATTAGGTTAATTGACAATTTGACATTAGCTAGTAAGCCGATTGATTTTTTGCGTGATGTCACATCAGCAAACATCAGTGGCCCTCACTTTTGGATTACGAAGATGGTGTCACGGTCCACCCTTTTATTCGTATTACGTATAAAGTAACCTACGCCCCATCTATCAGAATACTACGTGTTTAATATATTTGATAGTATAAGTATTCGCTTCCTCCCTTGCAAATGTTACTCTCCTAACTCCATTTTCCTCTCTCAACTATATATCGTCTCTCTTTCAGCTACATTGGATTTAACATTATTGTGTAATTGTGTGTATAGTTCCTTAGAACAACATATTTCATTTTGCTCCTTGTCTCGACTGGTTCGATTTCGCATTCTCACAGGTTAGCTTTGGTTGTCCTCTGTTGTTTGTTTTATATGTTTTAGTTAAGTTTTCTACTCCGTACTTGTTAATCTGATATCATTTAATTATTTTAATGACATTTAGTAAATAGGTATAGTATATATAGTATATTTGAAATTTTGAAGAAAAGTGCTGTGGGTGGATCCGTCAATTGTTTAACCCTGCATTTCATCACTTGGTCCGTTAAGGACCACGATGACCCCATGTAGATTTAACCGTCAAGGCCAGGGAGAGACTTTTATCGCCTGACCGTAAAATAATTTGAAGCAAAATTGTGATGAAAAAAGAATTTGCGCACAATCTTATTGTTTATTACGTTATAGGTTTTCTTTATTACGTAATAGGAGTTTTGAATCTGGAGATAATTTTTTTCAACAACTTCTGTTTGATGTCAACTTCGGTTAAATGCGTTTGGGGTCGTTTTCAGGTCGACCCGTCAAACCCATTTATTAAATAGGTCAACTTCGGGTTGGGAATATGTTAAACGAGTCGCCCCGCCAACCGATTTAAGATTTTTCTTCTTCATATATTTTAAAATAATACATATTTTATCATACGGGTTAAATGAGTTAAACGGATCGACCTACAAACCCGTTTAACCCGGGTAATGTATCAACTTGTTTAGATAAACGGGTTGAGATGGGTCAACTCAAAACCCGTTTAACCTATTTAATCCATGTAACCAATGTGTAAACAGGTTATGATTGACATGGTTGACCTGATTATCTAAACGGGTCGTGTTCGGGTTGGGGTTTCTTGACCCGCCAACCCGAATTGCCACCCCATTTTGGAAGGTTTTGATGGCCCAAATCGTACCTTCTTTAATAATTCAATATCTGGCATCTGTTGTGTACTTGTGTAAGTTTAGCTATTTTATAATAGTAGTTTATAGTTTAATGTTTTGGATATGATATGTTGTAACAGTTCTTATTTTACATCACTATCTCCCATGAAAATGAAGAATTAATGTTTTTTCGCAAAATATCATTGCTTTCTTTTAAGAGTGCAAGTTACTCAGTAGAAGTTAAAAGTCATCAGATTCAAGTCTAGATGCTTGTGGTTAGCATGATGTTCACTTAATTAGTTAATTGCAGTATTCATAGTAATCTTGGGATAACACCATGTATAATGTCAGTCTACTCATGATTGGATCATTTTGAGATCTCAGATTAATACAATACTTTGTTTGCCAATGCAGATTACCATGGAACCGATATATTCACTATGGTTCTTTTTCATGGCTTACATATCATATTCTGACGCAAGACTTGATTCCAGAGTCAAACGAGTTTTTCAGACATATGATTTTCATGGAGAGTCGGGGCTTATTCAGTTTTGGGAATGTAGCACATTGGAGGGTACAAACGACATTGGGTGTGGTCTAACATTGACAGACCATTTTTGTATGTCAAACATACATGATAACAGACTTTTGGATTACAGGATGAAATGTTTTGACAATAATAATCGTTTTATTGGACAACAGACAAATGTCGGCGTTTGGTTTGCTGGTAGAGCAGCTCAAACAGGTATTGCAGATCACAGGACGAGACATGTTGTGTTCAATCAATATTTTAACCAAAATATTGACGAAGCATCAGGTATGGGAAAATTAGTTGTTCCTGTCTATTTTAACCATCCAGGTACTGGCATGAAACTTGCCGGAATCATTGAGCTTATCACAACTAAGCCAAAAGAAAGTTATGTTGCAGATTTCAATCAAATTCATAATCTACTCATGGTTAGTGTTTATTTATTTATTTTCTTAGATAATGTCATGTTAATTGTTATGTGTCCCAAAACAGTTTCATGCCACACAAAAAATGAAAAAGAGAATAAAGGGGGGTGTTTGGTTATGGGCGGGGTTTGATAGTGTTGGAATTTGGTTGAGTAAATCAATAGGTTTGATTACCCGTCCATTGCCAACTAATTGGGTTGGCTTTAGGAATCCAAATTTATTCCCGTGCACATTCCCTTTGTTCCTCAAACCCATATGCTTATTGATTGTTAGTGATTCTAGAGTAATAGGTTTTGTTCACCTATGGATACATGTGATGTTTGGATGCATTAGTTTTGAACACTTGGGACCTCTGAATCCTAATAAATCTTATTTTAAGAATAAGTTTTATTATCCTATTTATTTATAGTACTACAAAATTACATACATAAATGTAGTACCTAACTGATAACAATATTTATGTATCATACTAGAAGTTACAAAAGAATCTTTTAAGGTGTCTTAATTCTTTGTAGAGGGAGAACTTAGCATCCACGTATATGGGGAAGACAATAAAAGTGGAATACAATCATCATATTATCAAGTTTCAGCTTCCCTTTTCGGCCAAACTCTCGGATTTGGAGAAGCAAGTGACAATGAGATTTAAGGAATGGGAGAACAAAACATTACGTATTACATTTGAAGACACCAACCGTAATCGTCATTCAATTTTAAGCGACCACGAGCTGGAGGTTTGCATAGCTGAGTCAATTTCAAGCAGAACAAGTGTCATCAGAATGTATATTGAAGAAAAATTGACAGAAAAGGTAACTAAGAAACAAAAATCCCAAATCTCACATGTGGAAGCTTAATTTTGACAAATATAGAACATAAATGATATGTGTATTATACATATTAATTTATACTAATTCCTTCATGATTTTAAGTTGACATGGCTTTAACTCATGGATAACTGCATATTATATTAAATGAGACAAATTAGAAAATGATGCATATTTGTCTGTTAAGGTTATTTTAAAGGATTAAAATACCTCATACACTGTCGGTTTCTTATAGGTATAAAAGATGAAGGCTGAATTGACAAGAGCTTGAAAGTTGGCATGTCTTGTTGTGCTTCTGCCGATCAAAAAGATCATAATATGAATTTAATAAAATCTGGAAAGGAAGGAATGGTTTCAATGGACAAAGTGGAGATCATGGTATCTGGTTTAGCAAACTGGAGAGATGGACTATTAGAGGGCCCGGTGGTTTGATTTCAAGATGAAAAAGTAAAGCTGCTAGAGATTTTATGGAACACAACAGCATAGCAGAGAAGTTAGTGGTGTTTTCTTCCTTTAGTCATTAGTAGCTAGTTTAATTTGCTTTCTAGTTGAAGTTACTCTATGTTTTGTTTACGAACTTGTTAATTAGTACGTTTGACTATTTACATGCTCTGTGAGACGTTGTTGTTATTCCGCTATTAAAGTATTACTCTGCCATTCATATATATCGAAGTCCGTAATTTCCTGAGTGTTCTAACACTTGCAACAATTGACAATGTAGATAATGGTCGAGTTTTCGTTATTGTTGAGGGAATATGTAATCTAGTTTAGATGAACAGAGCTTAGGAGTTTATCAATCAGAACTGGTTGTTTCTCAAGAGTCTAATGCTACTAAAAATCAAGTCCTAAAATCTTACCGAGGACGATTTGTTTGGTAAGAGTACTTAAAGAACTTATTCTATTTACTGATACATAAAGGAAATACATGTTAGAGCGTTCATCCCATGTTTCACAAAAGTAGAGATCAGCAATATTATTAGGAATGTGGAGGTACTTAATTTCTTTGACTTTAAAATACCAAGACATAACCTTGCCTAACTTCTGAGATAAATCATACAATGCAAACAATTTTGTGACTCACAAAGCAATCTTTATTTAGCAATCAAATGATGTCAACTTAATGGGTCAAAAACCCAGGTTTATGTTAGGATTCAAATAAATCAGAACCAAAACAAGTGTTTAGTGAGTGATTAATTCTACAATCAACAATAATAGTTAGGATTAATGAATAAAGGAAGAGGGTCGATCCTCTCAAGTTAACAGAGGGTTTAGGGAAAGTTGTTGTATTCATTCATAGATATGATAATGAGCTCATTACATGTCTAAATACCCCTTACTAGCACATGGGCTGTTATTATCAAGCCACTTTAGGCCCTAAGGTTTCAAAGATTATGCATACATAGCATAAAAACATAAAAAAGGAATAAATAGTAAAATAAGCAAATAGACATGTAACAATCCTCTCTACTTAAGCTTAAGCTGATCCTTGACCCCAATGATCAAATTTTGGAAATTGACTACTTATCTTCTCAGCAGACTCCCATATAGCTTCTTCCTCTCCATTGTGTTCCCATTGAATCAGCCATTCCACACGAGCCTTATTTTGCCTCTTAACAGTTCTGAATTCAAGTAATTTGCTTGGAATTCTTGGGAATGTAGCCGGGAATTAGTAACCAGGTGGATCTGTAGATTGAGGGTTGGTGCCATGGAATTTTTGTAAGAGTAAAACATGGAAGGTGGGGTAAATAGTGAAAGCAGGGGTAGTTTTAGGGTGTAGGCAACTGTTCAACTTTTGCTAGAATATGGTGTGGACCATAGTACTTAGGAGCTAACTTTTGATTTATTTTAGTTTCCACTGTTGTCTGGCTATATGGTTGGATCTTAAGGTAGACCCAATTATCAACCTGGAATACCATTTCAGTCCTATGTTGATCTGCCATTTGTTTCATTCTATTTTGAGCCTTCATCAAATTGTACTTTAAGAGTTGAATCGTTTGTTCTCTGGCCAATAAACTTCTATCCACAACATCTAAATTACTTTCTCCAGGTAAGTATGGCAAGTGAATGGGGTGGTGCTCGTTCATATACAACCTCAAAAGGTGTATGCCTTATGGCAGAGTGGTAAGTAGTATTATACCAATACTCATTTTGCCCAATCATTTGGTTTGGAAGAACTCATATACCTCAAGTATCCTTTCAAACACCTATTGAGAATTTCTGGTTGACCATCACTTTATGGGTGGTAAGCAGTAGATGAGTTCTGTTCAATTCCCTGCACTCTTAAGTAACTCCTTCCAGAAATTCCAATAAAGATTTAGTCCCTGTTTGAGAATATTGACTTCGTAAATCCATGAAGTTTAAATATATGATCAACAAAGATTTGAGCAATGTATACAGCAGTGAAAGGGTGTTTAATGGCTATGAAGTGATCATACTTAATCTATCAACAACTACCATGATGACACTTTTACCTACTGAAAGAAGTAGACCTTCAATGAAATCCATGGATATTTTCCCATATGGCCTCAGGAATTGGCGGTGGTTGTAATAGTCCAGGCGAAGCACCTAAATCAGCTTTACATTGTTGACATATTGTGCACTGCCTGATGTAATCTACTACTTCAGTTCTGAGATGAGGCCAATAAAATAAACTTGAAACTCTTTTTAAAGTTGCATTAACCCCTGAATGTTTACCCTGGAAAGATTCATGCATCTATTTTAAAATTTTCTTCTTTAGGCTCGCTGAAATTCCTATCACCAATTTACCCATCCTTCTAAGTTCTTGATTTTTCTAGCTGTACATTGGGTGGGCTTTGGGATTCTGACTCAACTCAATGATAATTTTTTGCATTACATTGTCTTCTTCCCACACTTTCCTTATTAAAGACCACAAATCAGAGAGAACGACTTCTAAAGTAAGTTGTAGTAATTCTCCACCAGTGATTCTAGATAGAGCATCAACCACTTTGTTTTAGGAACCCTTTTTATACATGATTTCGTAGTAAAACCCTAGTAGTTTAGAAAGCCACTTTTGTTGGAAGGGAGTAGATAGTTTGTTTTCCAATAGATGTTTGAGACTTTCTTGATCAGTTTTTACTATGAAATATCTATCTAGGAAATACTGACTCCATTTCTGAGTTGCATGTATAATGGCTAAGAGCTCTCTTTCATAGGTCTAAAGTAATAAGTTTTTAAGAGAGACTGCCTTACTGATGTATGCTATGGGGTGACCTGATTGCATTAAGACTGCTCCAATCCCTTGCCCTGAAGCATCAGTTTCTATAGTGAATGTGGCATTGAAATCAAGTAGATCTAATACCGGAGGTCTACTAATTACTTTTTTTGTTGAATAATGGCTCAATATCAGATATATATGCAACTTGCAAATATATGCAATCTTATGAAAGATATGGAATCTCATCCAAGATTTTCTAAAGATCATGCAAGTTGAAGATAAGCAAGTTGCTTGCTACTTGTGAAGAGTTTTGAAGCCTATAAATAGAAGGCTTTTCCATTGAGTTTGACACACCAAAACACACATACAAGCAATCTTGTAGTGTTCTCTCATCTTTTATTTGGTACTAATAGCTTTCTAGTTTTGTAATATGTTTCTTTGATAAAGAAAGATATAATTTGTGGTGTTACATTCTCTTGTTCGCTTCATAGTGTATTGAGGTATAGTTGTGATGCTTAAACATTCACACACTTTACCTAGTCGGTGGGATATTATCGCGGTTATTCCATAACAAGTGGTATCAAGAGCCGAGGTTATTCTTAGTATGCTCTATGGTTGCAATTTATTTTGATCCTCCGCATCAGAAAAGAATTACATTGGTTTTTTGGTTGAAGCTATTGAAAATTAATTTGTACACGAAATGGTGGATGGCATAGTTGACAAACCTTCCACATCGGTGGATCCAACATCTCCAAGTTGGGCTAGACCGGTCTTGACGAATGCAAGATTGGCGGTGGAGGTTTTTGATGGCACAGGCCATTTCGATATGTGGCAAAGTGAGGTTCTAGACGTTCTTTTCCAGCAAGGTCTAGACATTGCCGTTGAAGAAAGTAAACCAGAGGATGTAGAAGAGAGGAATTGGTTAACCATCAATCGGTTAGCTTGTGGTACGGTTCGTTCATGTCTTTCGAGAGAGCAACGATATGCTTTCTCAAAAGAAACATTCGCCTATAAACTGTGGGTGGCGTTGGAAGAGAAATTTCTGAAGAAGAATTGCCAGAATAAGCTCTTTATGAAGAAGCGACTCTTTCGCTTCACTTATGTACCAGGTACCACGATGAATGATCGCATTACCAGTTTTAACCAACTGGTAACCGATTTGATGAATATGGATGAGGTGTTCAAAGACCAGGATCTAGCATTGATACTGTTGGGATCGCTTCCAGAGGAGTACGAGTTGCTTGAAACAACTTTACTTAATGGGAAGGATGATGTGTCTCTTAGTGAAGTTTGTGCTGCTTTATATAGTAAAGAACTGAGAAGAAAGGACAAGCAGATTAGTTCAAGTGGAGACGCAGAGGTTTTGCTAGTCAGAGGTCGTTCGCAGAATAAAGGCACCGATAAGAGATGGAGATCCAAGTCGCGGCAATGACTAAGCAAAGATGAATGTGCCTTTTGTCATGAAAAAGGCCATTGGAAGAGAGATTGTCCAAAATTGAAAACCAAGGACAATCATTACAAAGGTAAAGTTGTAGCAGAGGCGAATGTCACCAAGTGTGATGATGAAGAATCAGATCTCTCACTTGCAACATCGTCAACGAAGAATGCTTCTGACATATGGTTATTAGATTCCGCAGGTAGCCATCATATTACACCACAGAGAGAGTGGTTTAGTAATTTTGAAGAACATGAGGAAGTTGTTTATATGGCAGACGAAACTCCCCTCACTACTCATGGGATTGGTTCCGTTCGATTGCAGAATGAAGATGGAACAATTGTGACCTTGAAAGGTGTTCGTTATTCACCAAAGTTGAAAAAGAATCTCATTTCCGTCGGTACCTTAGAATCTAAAGGATTCGAAGTAAGAGCAAAGGATGGGGTTATGAAGATCATCTCTGGCGTACTTGTAGTAATGAAGGGTATTCGTAAAATAAACAGCACGCATCACTATAAGGGTAGAACAGTTGTTGGAACTGTAGCAGCTGTTACTGATGGTGATAGAAATTCAGAAGCTGTGAAGCTATGGCATATGCGCTTAGGACATGCAGGAGAGAAATCCTTGAATTTGCTCATAAAGCAAGGATTGTTGAAAGGAGTGAGTTCCTGTAAGTTGGATCTCTGTGAGCATTGCATCAACAGGAAGACAACAAGGGTGAAATTTGGGACAGCTATCCACAAGACGCAAGGTATCTTGGATTATGTCCATTCTGACGTATGGGGTCCCTCAAAGACAAGCTCTTTAGGAGGGAGACACTACTATGTAACCTTTGTTGATGACTTTTCTCGAAGAGTTTGGGTGTACACGTTGAAGACAAAGGATGAAGTGCTAGGAGTGTTCATCAAGTGGAAAAAGATGATGGAAACTCAGACGTGCAGAAAGATCAAACATCTCCGAACAGATAACGGCGGAGAGTATAAAAATGATCAGTTCACAAAATTTTGTGAAGATGAAGGCATTGTCAGACACTTTACTGTCAGGCATACACCGCAACAGAACGGGGTGGCAGAACGCATGAACCGAACTTTGTTGGAGAAAGTTCGGTGTATGTTATCCAATGCTGGGTTGGGTAAAGAATTTTGGGCTGAAGCTGTGACATATGCGTGTCACCTTGTTAATCGTTTGCCATCTACTGCTATTGATAGGAAAACACCATTTGAGAAATGGTATGGAAAACCTGCTACAGATTATGATTCCTTACATGTGTTTAGTTCCGCTGCATATTATCATGTGAAGGAATCAAAGTTGGATCAGAGAGCAAAGAAAGCATTATTCATGGGCATTACCTCTGGAATCAAAGGCTATCGTCTATGGTGTCCAAAGACGAAGAAGACGATCTTTAGCAGGGATGTCACCTTTAATGAATCTACTATGTTGAAGAAGGTAATTGCCATGCAGTCAGATGAAACTCCCAAAAAGGTGGAGTTTGAAAGAATAATTGCACCAGATGATTCTCCTGTGGTAGAAGGAGGTTATGAAGAAGAAGAGGTTCAAACCGAAGAATCTCCACAGCAACAATATGAATCAATTGCTGCCAGCAAGCCTAAAAGAAACACTAAAAGGCCTGCTCGCCTTAATGATATGGTGGCTTGTGCATCTTCAATTGCAGCTGATGATGTTCCTACTACTTACTCTAAAGCGGTTCGAGACTCAGAGAGCGAGAAGTGGAGGATTACCATGAGCCAAGAAATGCAGTATCTTGAGAAGAATCAGACATTGGAGTTAACCAACCTCCCAAAAGGGAAGAAGTCAATTGGATGCAAATGGGTGTATGCAAAGAAAGAAGGATTTCCTAGCCAAGATGATGTTCGCTACAAAGCAAGATTGGTAGCTAAAGGCTACGCTCAGAAAGAGGGAATTGATTATAATGAAGTTTTTTCTCCAGTGGTAAAGCATTCCTCTATTAGAATTTTGTTGGCTTTGGTAGCACAGTTGGATTTGGAACTAGTTCAGATGGATGTGAAGACTGCATTTCTACATGGAAACTTGGAAGAGGAAATCTATATGGTTCAGCCAGAAGGATTCAAAGTTGCTGGAAAAGAGCATGAAGTATGTAAGCTTCATAAATCATTGTAGGGATTGAAGCAATCCCCAAGACAGTGGTACAAGCGATTTGATAAGTTTATGATGGAGTCGAAGTACACAAGAAGCAAATACGACCATTGTGTCTATTTGAAAAAGCTACAAGATGGGTCCTTCGTATATCTTCTTCTATATGTAGATGATATGTTGATAGCTTCTCAAAGTCTAGACGAGATTGAAAAGTTAAAGACGCGGTTGAAAAGCGAATTTGAGATGAAGGATCTCGGTGAAGAAAAAATGATTCTCGGCATGGAGATAGTCAGAGACAGAAAATTGAAGAAGCTCTATTTGACTCAGAAACAATAACTGAGAAGGATTCTAAAGCGTTTTAGGTTTGACAAGCAAACAAAACGAGTTAGTACTCCACTTGCTTCTCAATTTAAAATCAGTGCTGCTATATCATCGAAAAATGATGCAGATAGGTCATACATGGAGAAAGTGCCTTATGCAAGTGCTGTTGGTAGCTTAATGTATGCTATGATATGTACTCGACCAGATATTATTCATGTTGTTAGTACGGTGAGCAGGTATATGCATAACCCTAGAAAAGGACATTGGCAAGCTGTTAAATGGATATTACGATATATCCATAACACAGTCGATGTAGGGTTAGTATTCGAACATGGAAGTAATCAGTGGGTAGAAGGATATTGCGATTCAGACTATGCCGGGGACTTAGACAAGCGAAGATCTACGACATGCTATGTATTTACTCTGGCAAAAGCTCCAATTAGTTGGAAGTCTACCTTACAGTCAACTACTGCTTTGTCAACTACAGAAGCAGAGTATATGGAGATTACAGAGGCTGTAAAGGAGGCAATTTGGCTTCAAGGGTTGCTTGGTGAACTTGGAATCAATCAGAAATTTGTCACGATGCATTCTGACAATAAGAGTGTAATTCACTTAGCGAAGAATCAAGTTTATCATGCAAGGACGAAGCACATTGATGTTCGGTATCACTTCATACGAGAGATACTGGAAGAAGGTGGAGTCAGAATCCAGAAGATCCATACATCTAAGAATCCTGCGGATATGCTGACTGAAGTAGTAGCTGGGATCAAGTTCAATTACTGTTTGGACTTGATCAATATTCTGAAAACTTAAAGATTTGTTTGAAGGCTCCACCAACGATGGTTGACAGTGAGATTGAAGGAATTGATATTTTTGTAGGAAGAGTGAAAGGATTACATGTGATTATTGAAAACTTCACTTATGAGACCGACTTTGTGATAGTGGAGGATACTCGTCCAGTGATAGATGATTGCCTAAGTCAAGTAGTGTTCGGAAAACCATTCGTTGAGACCTCTAAGATGAGTTATGATCCGACTCTAGGGATAGTTAGTTTCAAGAAAGAGAATGATGAGATTGATTACCAAATACCTTATAAGATTGAACAATACCGCCTCCTATCAAACATAGAAAAGGAACACAAACAAGCGGTTTACTATAGGAATGATGAGGATAGACGTAGAGGAGTTGAATATGTTATGAATAGGATACTTGGTTTCTCCAAAGAATGCTTGCAAGTAGGTCCAGAATACAAAACTAATATAGGAGATGACCTAGAGAATGAAACCAAGGATGAGGTCACGTGGTAGCCCATGACCTTGAGTCTAGCTACAAGACTCGTAAATAAAGAAAAACGCTTCTTGGGAGGCAACCCATGTTTTGTGTGATTTTTATTTTGTTTGATTGTTATTTGTTTCCGTATGCATGCCTTATTTTTATTATTGGGAGATCATGTTTCAAACTAAAATGATGAAAATACTTTATTTTGTTGTTTGGCTTAGTCTTAACTTCATCCAAAGGTATTTAGCAAAAGATAAGTGTAAGGGGAAACCCCAAATATGTTTTTAAGAAACAAAACCGATCATGATTCTCCACAATATTAAATGAACATGTATATTCGTATTTGTTAGAGTTAAATGCTTGTATCGAGTCATAATGATGTTTTGCATGATTTTCCAGGAAGTAGGACAAAGTTTTTCTAGAAAATTTCTGGAAACTTAACATAAGGATTTCTGTAGG